>CM010613.1:5131735-5391735 GCA_003430845.1 Xanthoceras sorbifolium
TTTAATGGTGAAGTTGTTTTGTTGAAGCTATGGAGGAGCAGTTTTGATGGGTTTTGCTGGTTTGGTTTGGGATTGAACTGAAATGGTTTAAGAGAGCAGAGTTTGGTTGAGAGAGGAAGTGAAGCAAAGCGGTGGAAGCCATGGCTGTTTGGAGCCAAGGTGAGAGGAAGAAGAATAAGAAGAATTGGATAAAATTTGTCTATGTTGGTGATAGTTTTAGATAAAGTGAGAAAAAGAACAAAAACATAGGCAAAATATCTCACTTTGAACCCTGTTGTCATGGTAATTAAATAATCAATGTTGTCTGAACTGTAAAAATTTGCGATGTGGACTATTTTGTATCATTGTAATTTTTTTAATATATTTAAAAATTTTATGTTTATTTATAGTTTTAAATTTAAAAAAAAAATCGGTAGGTTCCAATAATTTTATAATCCATAAAATAATCAGATATTTAAAAAAAAAAAAAGTACTAGAAGTGGTTGGTAATAATAATAATAATAATAATTTGTCACAGATTGACTTAAAATTAAAAGTGCTCAACCTAAAATATAATCACTCACAACCCCAACATAAAATTAAGTTCACTTATTTATGGGAACTTAATTCTTGTATTGTGGGTGTGGTCTATGGAATTTAATTTTTATTTAATAAATATTTAAATTTATAAATTAAGTATTAAATTATTATTTTTTCTCATTAAAATTCCTGATTAATAGATTGTGTCCTTATTACAAAGTTATATATCTCCTCATAACTTAAGTAGTTAGTGTATATCTATTCACCTCAGTTGAGGATTTAAATCTCATCATATACATTTGATAACTTGTGTGAATAAATATCCCGTATAATAAATATCTCTCATTATATGAATAGATATTTAAACTACATATTTAGTAATTGAGATTTATTATAAAGATAATTCGAACATAAAATCTTATTTATATGAAAGTCGAGCCAATATTATAAATCAACCTCACCTTGTCAAGTATACGAGTAACTTTGTTACACAGCTTTACTTACGCTAAGTGGATATCGTGACATATCATATATCAACCTATCTCGTAAAATATATTTATTTATTTATTTTTGTTTTTTTTTTTTTTTAAGTTCAAGTAAATGTATTTGTAGTTTAGGAATTTTTATGAAAGGGAGGAGGAAACATATTATATAAAAATTTCATTTAACGAGATAAAAAAGAAAATGAAACCTAATAATATAAAAGGAAGTTTAAAATTGGAAAAAATGGATAGGTCAGGTGAGATGGCGAAGGCAGCGATCGGGTGCGAGCCTCTGGTGGGATCACTGACGCCGTCGAAGAAACGCGACTACAGAGTCACCAACAAACTCCAAGAAGGCAAGCGACCTCTCTATGCACTCGTTTTCAACTTCATCGACTCTCGCTACTTCAACGTCTTCGCCACCGTCGGCGGCAACCGCGTACTTTCTCTCTCTCTCTCTCTCTCTCTCTCTCTCTCTATCTTTTCGTTTTAATGAGATGATTTTTTGTGTTCTCTGTTAATCTAATTTTTTTTAATTAGTATAAATGCGTCATGTTTGTGATGTTAATTAGTGTTTTCAAGCTTGTTCAATGTAGAACAACTCTCGGGAAAGGATAATAAAAAAAATTGCTTATTGCTTCTAGAAAAGTGCTTTTGTGCTTTCAGAGAAGCACGAGAAATAGTTAACTGTTAATTAGTAGTTTTTCTCTTCATTTTCGTTTTAATGAGGTTTTGTGTTAACTGTTAAGTGTCGTTTTTGAATTTTAAGTTTTAATTAGTAAAAAGGTTTTCTATTTGTGATGTTGATTAGATGTTCGATTTTGTTATTAACTATAGAAAAGGAAAATTTTTGCTTCTGAAAAAGTGCTTTTGATATGCTTAACTAGTAGCTTGTGCATTTTGAGAAGCACAAAAAATAAAAGAGTTCAACTTTTTAGACTCTAACCAATTACTTAGTGGTTTATTTCATTTGCAAATAACTGTGATAATGTTTTGATGTGTTTTCGTCATGTTTCCGTCCTTTTTATCGATATTGTAATTGGTTGTGAAAGTTGTACTTGATATCTGTTCAGGTGACTGTGTACCAATGTCTTGAGGGGGGTGTCATAGCAGCATTGCAGTCTTACGTTGACGAGGATGTAAGAAGATATTCATACTGGTTTTTGATTGGTTTGATTGGATTTAATGGTATTCCCACACTTGTTTTGTGAACCTAAAAGTGTCATTCAAGAACGTTTTTGGAATTCCATGTGCTATGTAGATCAGAAGGATGAGTCGTTTTACACTGTGAGCTGGGCTTGCAACGTGGATGGGAGCCCTTTCTTGATAGCAGGAGGTATCAATGGTATAATTCGTGTCATCGATACCGGCAATGAGAAGCTACAAAAGGTATCTTATTCTTGTAATCGGAGCATTATTGTGTTCGTAGCAATACAATTGAAATTTGGATATTCACTCTCTAATTTATTCTTTATGTGAAATGAGTCTTGATGTGCTTGTTAAATGTGTAGTCTATTACTGAATTTTGCTGAATTCTGTGAAAAGCAATGTTCATAGTTCACATATAATGTTATTAGTTTATTCATTTTTCTCTTATCTCATTATGTGTTCGTGAATGTGCAGAGTTTTGTTGGCCATGGGGATTCAATAAATGAAATCAGGACTCAACCACTGAAACCGTCACTTGTGGTGTCTGCAAGCAAGGTATCTACCAGTACTTATTTATTTATTTTTAATATGTTTGTTTTGTCAATTAGAACTTATTTTTCAAGTCAACCAGGATGAATCAGTTCGTCTCTGGAATGTGCATACGGGAATATGCATTTTGATATTTGCTGGAGCTGGCGGCCACCGTAATGAAGTTCTGAGTGTGGTAAGAATTATATCTTTAAGTTTCTTTTATGGTAAATATAATGTAGAATATAACAACAGTTGTGTGGTCGCTATTGCAGGACTTCCACCCTTCAGACATATATCGCATCGCAAGCTGTGGCATGGACAACACTGTTAAGATTTGGTCAATGAAAGGTAAGATACTAGCACTGGTCAATGTGATTATTTTTTTTGTGGTGGTATTGTTAGTAAATGAAGTTTATTGCATTTTTTTTATATGGACTTTTAAAATGTTCAAATATGTATATATTCTTAAGACTTCAAATATATGTATCTGCATATATTTATATATATATATTTATGATTGTTTGCTATCAATTTATGTTTTTGCTTTTACGTTGAGGGTCTTGCATAGCATCATTTAACCATGCATGTTGAGGTATCAGGCAGAATGGATTGGATGAAAACCCTCATAACAGTTTTAATTTTTTTCCCCTGATATTGTATATGTACAGTTTTTTGGATAATTATTTTGCCAAGATTTGAATTCGTGTGGTATGTGTGTCATACTCATATGCGAGTCAGCTCCCTGTCATGGGCTTTGTAGTTGTGTGTTAAGGTTGGAGTAGGTCTTAGATCTATGTAATGTCAACCTACTGGATAGTCAGGTAAACAGGACAGATGTGTAACTTACCATTAAGTAGACTTTATTAATTGTATTCTCTCTCTCTTTCTCCCTTTTTAACTTCCATGCAGAGTTCTGGCCATATGTAGAGAAGTCATCTACATGGACTGATCTTCCTTCAAAATTTCCCACAAAATATGTACAGTTTCCTGTAAGTAGCATTTTAGTTGTCCTTTCCTTTTACTTTGGGCATAAATATCCATTTTTCCTAACATAACTATTGTCATTTCTAGGTCTTCATAGCTTCAGTTCATTCAAACTATGTGGACTGTAATCGATGGCTTGGTGATTTTATCCTGTCAAAGGTGAGTAATTGTTTGATCCACTTTTTCTTTTACAGTAAGAGCATTTCTTGCCTTTAACTGTGACATACATTGCTCATGCTGCAGCATTATCTTGTGTTGCCAGTAATTGCCCTTCAATTTCTTGTTACGTATCTGGAATCAATTTATAGTAAGCTTAATTTCTAATCACTACTAAATTTACCACGGGACACGAGGTTGTTTGTGTGTTGCGGTTTGGGATCAAAGATGAATATGTTTGTTTTTCTCATGCCCTCATCCCATGATGCACATAAAATACCCAGAGTGGCTGTTAGTTTTTTTTTTTTTTTTTAGAAAAGGTTGAAGTGAGAACTTTAGTAATTATCTTTGGTGATATTATTGAACTGGAATATATTATTGTACCTAGTTAGAAGTTATAAGATGTACTCACTGTAAATTATTCTGGTAGAACATGCAAGTTCGTTTGTTATAATAAAAATTTTGTGTTATGTTGCATGATTGCAGAGTGTAGACAATGAAATTGTGTTATGGGAACCAAAAATGAAGGAACAGTCTCCCGGGGAGGTTAGAACTTGCTTACTGTTCTTTTGCTTCTTTTAAGTCATCAATATTGTATTATTTATCCAATTCAGTATCTATTTTTTTCATTTTACTTGTTAAATGCCAGTTTTTCTTTTTGGCAGTTAAAATTCCTATCATTGATCTCTTTGCTGCTATAACATTTTCCATGGTTTTTGCTGTTTAGGGTACTGCTGACATCCTTCAAAAATACCCTGTTCCGGAATGTGATATCTGGTTCATCAAGTTTTCCTATGACTTCCATTACAACGTAGCTGCTATAGGTATTGCATGGCTTAATGGTTATTTTACATGTCCTTGTGCATACACGCACTTATATAATTCAGTAACAATGCATCTTAAATTGCATAATGCTCATCATAATTCATACAAACGGTTATTGCATAGTAAATTATCATAAAGATTAACCAACTACTGGATCCATATCAGCATTATATTCTGGAAATTGTGTAATCATCATTGAGAATTGACATTTCGATGTTCTGTGCACCAGGGAATCGGGAAGGGAAGATTTATGTTTGGGAGCTGCAAAGTAGTCCCCCAGTTCTCATGGCAAGGTTGGTTTACTTTCCCTCACTGTAACAGAAACCCACAAATTCGGTATTTCAACTTCCTTACATGATATTTTCTTGCAGGCTATCTCATGCTCAGTCGAAATCTCCAATTAGACAGACTGCAGTGTCCTTCGATGGAAGGTAACAGTCCCACATAGGATTTTAGTCGTTTCTTTTTAACCTTTTACAATCTTGTTAAATGCTAAAAAGTAGGTGAGAGGTTGAAACATTTGATTGTTTTTTCTTTGCTGCAGCACCATTCTCAGCTGTTGTGAGGATGGAGCTATATGGCGTTGGGATGCTGTGCCAACTCCCTGAATCTAACCAAGTGGGTCTCCTGGAAGACATTTCTTGAAGCATTTTTAGCACTTTAATCAGAGACTGATATTATATATGTATTAGTTAATTGTTAAATTATGTAGGAGATGAATTTTGAGTTGACCAGTTACATGAATCTTGTGTCAAATTGTCACATCTTAATTAACTAAGTTGAGGTTGACATGGCTGGACTTGTTCGAGTGGCCTGCTTTTGCATAAGATTCTTAAATTGCTACTTAATACTGGAGTTAAAACATGCAATTCAAAGAGTTATTATGGACTACACAAAGGGTAGGTAAGCATTAAAAGGTGCATCACTTTATCAATTAGTTTCCTGCGGGTATTACTTAAAACGGTTTTCATAGAAATGTAATATCGGTTTTTTTTCTCAAGACCTTAATTTTTATTATAATTGTACGTTTAATGTCAATTTTATCATAATTGCACTTGAATATTTTATAATTTGTTCACCACCGTTAAAGTGACGGTTGACCAACTGGGTTTAAGGATAAATTGGTCTTTTACGTTTAAATTTATTTTTAAAAAAATTTAAAAAATCAACCAATTAATAAGTACATGTCACGTCATATTTTAATTAATTTTAAAAATAATATATTAAAAAAATTTTAAAAAAAAAACAGATGGAAGAGTCTGGAAACTCTTCCACCACATCACAAAAAAAAAAATTAAAAAAAATTTTAAATTTTTTTTTTAAGAACACGAACCCAGTTCTGAGTTCGTGCTCGAACCAAGAACTAGGTTTGTGTTCTTCGAACACGAACCCAGATCTGGGTTAGAGCACGAACCCAACACCTGGGTTCGTGTTCTAACCCAAAAATGGGTTCGAACACGAACCCAGGTGCTGGGTTCGTGTTCGAACCCATTTCTGGGTTCTTTCTCGAACTCAGGTTTCTGGGTTCAAACACGAACCCAGCGCTAGGTTCGTGCTCGAACCCATAAATCTGGGTTCGAACACGAACTCAATTTGTTTTTGTTTTTGATTTATTTTTTTGAACTGTGAAGGACTCCAGATATGGAAATTTCTTCCATTTTCAAATCTGTGATTTTTTTTAATTTTTTTCAAAAAAAAAATTTAATTATTATTTTATTATTATCTTTTCTTAGTAATTATTTTTTAAATTTTATGATGTCAGAACACATGTGCAGGGGCCATCTCGTCATTTGACCATAATCCGTTTGGTCAACCGTCACTTTAACGGTGGTCAACAGATTATAGGGTATTTGAGTACAATTATAGCAAAACTAGTATTAAACGTACAATTATATTAAAAGTCAGGGTATTTGAGTAAAATTCACCCTAAAAGAAAATATTTACTTAATAGGTTGCAACTTTATTGAGTTAAACACAAAAGCCCTAAAATTATTAACATATGAATGGTTGTTTGGAAGAGCTTCTTTAAATAGATTTTTTTTTAAATAGATTATTTACAAGTAGATTGTTTATGAGTAGATTATTTAAAAAGACGTTGATTGACCATT
Organism: Xanthoceras sorbifolium; assembly: GCA_003430845.1. NCBI lineage: Eukaryota > Viridiplantae > Streptophyta > Magnoliopsida > Sapindales > Sapindaceae > Xanthoceras > Xanthoceras sorbifolium. Next base: position 5,138,490 of record CM010613.1, read on the forward strand.
GAAAATGATATGATTATTAAAAAATATATTTTTAAGTTAAAATGATATTATAAAGTTAATAAATAAAATAAGATTATATTAAATATTTTAATATTTTTAAAAATTTAAAAAGATTTACTTCAAAAAATATAAAATTTATACTTTTAATAGTAGACGTAAAATAATTTTTTTAATTGTTCAAAAACTATATTAGAATAATAACTAAATGACAAAAAAAAATATTGAAAATAGTTTTTACTCTTAGGTTAGTAGAGAAATTATTCAAATGAACCCTAATTGTACTGACATTTATTATTATCAAGGGCTAATTGCAATAAAGTACTCTGACGTTTGGTCATATTGCAATAAAATTATGAGTTTAATTTTAATTGCAGGTTAGTACCCTACCGTCAATTGGCTGAGTCAAACTTAACGGTTTGACTTTGACTTATGGGCGAAATGACAAAACTACCCCTAGTTAAAAAATTAAATTAAACAAAAATTTAAAAAATAAAAAAAAACTAATTTTTTTTCAAAATAGATCTCCACCATCCATCAACATATAACATTTCCAAAAAAAAAAATTTAAAAATTTATTTTATATTGAATTTTTTTTTTTAGTGTTTTTGGGGTTCTTGGTGGAGATCCAGATCTGGATCTCCACCAACCAAGAACTTACCCAAACAGAAAAAAAAAAAAAAAAAAAAATTGGTTTGGTTTGTTTGCAGATCTGGGAGCAGATCTGCTCCCGTTGATGGAGCAGTCGCTCCGTCGCAGATGGAGCTTCGGTAAGATCTCTTCCACCACATCACCAAAAAAAAAAAATTTAAAATTTTTTAAAAAAATTCTGATTCGAGTTTCTGGGTTAAAACGCTGCGATGGAGCCACTGCTCCATCAACAGGAGCAGATCTACTCCCGTTGATGGAGATCTGGGCAAAATTTTTTTTTTTTTTCTGGGTTGAGTTGTGATGGCAACCAAAAATATATATTTTTAAATTTTTAAATTTTTTTTATCAATATAATCTTCAAAGATTGATGGACGGTGGAGATTAATTTAATATTTTTATAATTTTTAATAATTTTTTTAAAAATAAACTAATATTAAAATAACCAAAATGCCATTTGACTATTGGTTGACCGTTAACTCTAACGGTCAATCAATTGGTCAAGGGTACTAACTTGCAATTAAAACTAAATTCACGATTTCATTACAATATAGCCAAACGTCAGAATATTTTATTGCAATTAGCCCTATTATCAATACCTACTTGAGCGGACAAAATTTGAAGAATACGAGGTTGACCCACAAACCATTTTTATTTTTATTTAATACACAAGCTCTTTTTATTGCTTCACTATTAATATTACATTGCAGAAGAAGTAGGGATCGCAGTACCAACTAATCATAGTATTTTTGTATTTGGCATTACAAATAATTTCAGACCTTCGCGAAGTGATACTATAATGCTGCAACGTCGAGGTAATTTTATATCAAAATAGCCAAAAGGAACTAAATGAATGGAAATTTACAAGTATGAGAAAGGAAACTACAACATGAGTCCCTTTTTGTTTTGTAATATCAGCAATTTGCATTTATTTGACTAATTCTTGTTTTGTTCTGTTGGGTGCCAAAGAAAATGCATTGATCAGCTGCTAGGTCTATATATAGAAGAAATTTCGGAACTTATCAACCAACCTTAACAACAATGGAAGACAACCCTGCACTTTTGCATCAGCAGCCAAGAGAAACTAACCCAATAAGATATTTGCTGAACAAAACTACTTCAGCCGCCTACCTACGAGATAAAAGTGGCCGGACACCATTACTTGAAGCTCTACAAGCTTAGGGGACTATTGTATCCTTCGGGAATTACTCGGACAATGTCCTGACACAATTGAGACATGTGAGTTATATATACGAATGCGAAAATGGAAATATGACACTATATGAAATGAGGATACGGTAAATCTCTAAATATTAGAATACGAATATGGTAAAATATGTCAATTAAAATAATATATATTTTTATTTAAAATATAAATAACTTCATTCATAATAGTTTTTTTAAAATTTGATTTTGACTCCAAAGTTTTTTAGAATTATAAATTGGCCCCATTTTTATTAAAATAATTATAAAGTTGCCTCAAATGTATTTTCAGCCGTATCCTTATGGTATCCGTAAGTCATACTTGTCAAAAGTCAACAGATATACCATTTGGTATATCTGATACGTATTTATATGTATCTCACACATACCCGTATCGAATATTTGGATACTCCAACATTTAAGGTATCCGTGCAACATAGCTCTACAGGTCAGAATGCATTTTATCTAGTCGTACTAAACAACACCGTGCACAATGTCGGGGTCGTCTTCTTCATGCCAAATATGAAGGATCTCATGAATGAACCTGACACAGAAGGTAACACACATTTGCATCTAGCAACCGAGAACTAGAACTACAAGATATATAGTGAAAAAGTTTCTTACAAATAGGTACTTGTAAAGTAGCAGTAACATCTTTCTCATCAGCATTGCAATCTGTTATTTTATGAGTGCGTCAAGTAGAAAACTAAAGAGACTTTCCTCTGCAATGGAGGTGGCAGAATCCGATTCAAAGAATCAGGAAAGCATGGTTCAACCAAATGAAGGACTGGTTCCAACAAGTCAAGCGTGGGATCATTGTTGTTGAAGATGGCGGAAAAATAATTCTGAATATGATTTGTGAAATATATTCTTTATCATCATGCCAAGTTTGACAGTTATCAAACATGCCAAGATTGGATTCTTGCCTTTCCTGGCCGTAACTGCTGAATTGAAGAAGCGTGTATTTTGGTTTCCACTCTTCAGCCAACTTGTACGAGACCTTTGGCGCCAATATATTTCTTCTTTGGCAAGGAGACTATCAAGCTGATTTTCAACAGTTCTGAGATCACTGCAGAGATAATGTTATTAGCTCTATATAGGTCACGTTTTTTCTGGATTATATTTTTACGTAACGACATCCGCTTGGAATTATTCCATACTTGCAATGCAGAAACACAAGTTGAGATTCCCTAGAATTACCAGTACCTGCAGGTAGACAGTTCTCTTTAATTATTTGTCGACATTCGTCCTCAAGTCAACAATCTCCAAAGTGAAAACGACTGCAATTATTCAGCGTTCTATTCTAGTCTGAAGCAGCCATATATGTAATATTCACCAGCAAGTGGCAACGACTCTGGCAAATGAAAACAGTTTTCCAAGTGAACAAATTGAGTTGTTCTTGAAAAAATTGGGTTCTGTAGTGGCCAAAAACAACCTTGGGCCAAGACCCAAGCTTAAAAGCCAATAAACACCAAAGAGATAAACTGGCCCAAAACCTTTGAATTTTTGCTCATTTTTAAAGCAAAGGTCCACGGTTAAAAAAAAACCCACACTCATTAAGTCAAAAGGCCCAAAAAGAAGTAAAAGCAAACCTCTATGAAGCCAGTAGACCAAATCATAACGGAAAAGGAAGGAATTTGGGCTTAATGATTGCAGATCCCACGACATAAGCGACGACTCCTCCACTAAAGGGATCTACCTATTGGGCCATGAATATCCCATCATAACATCCCCCCAGCAAGGTGTTGGACACCGCTATATAGACCCAAGTGTTGTCCTTTTTATTACCCGTGAGTTTACGGGTCGATACAAATAATAAAGAATGAATAGAGTATCGTTCCCGTAAAGATATTTGGGTGCTAAATACCGAAATTAATCAAGCCTACGTCTATTTGGATTTTGTATGGAGTGAATTGAAAAGAAACTAACAAAAACTAAAATAATAGCAAATGAAAGATAATGCAGATTAATCAGAGAAATAGATAGAATGTCTGATTTCACTCAATATTTCCTTATGAATGCAAAAGAAATCTATAATGAGATATGACCCTAGTTGACAATCGTGTTTAACCACTATATTCAATACACTCTGTCGAGCTATATCAAAAATATTCTCACATACAACAATATTCTATATCTCGATAAATACTAGATGCGTGAAAATTCATTAAGAATAATGTGAACACTTAAAAAGACTACACAAGTTTAATTGATATAGCTCTATCCAACCATAACTCGTGGTAAATATTACATCGAGTATGTTGTGAGCGTCACCTATCGGTCCATCACTTACAACCATAAATCAAGTCAAATGCTAACCAAACACTTAACAAGCATTAAAAATTTTAAGATCCACCTCAATCAAATGATAATCAATCTTAAAATAGATTTTTAACACATTCAGAATTACATATCAAGATCCATCATAATCTTAGCATTACAAATTCATTCGTATTCAAGGAATAAAACATATAAATATTAATCACAATCCTAAACATGACTAAATACATTAAAAGAAAGAGATTAAGTGCGAAAAAAAAAACTCTTGGCAAGATAGACTTGGTCTCTTTCCTCTTGATGATCCACCTCTAGCTTTCTCTACTTGCAATCCAAGCTTAGTGTGAAGATGCTAATGTGAGAGTTGAAGAGAAATCTATTTTGTCTCCAAAATGGTGATTTTCTCTTCTCCCTCCACTCTTCTTTCTCTTCTGCCTGGTCTTCCTCTTTATAGTCATAACTTCCATTCATTTCCTATTCATTCCTTTTATAGACGCTCAAAATTTTGGGCAAATCGACTTGGTGCGATTGACAGGTTGCACCCCACAAGTCGCACGTGTTTCTACTCCAAAATCCAAATTGCTCACTGTTATGGAAATAAGCATAACTTCCTCTAGAGAACTCGGATTGTAGATCTTTCTAGAAATATATGGTTGGCAATCTAATTCATCCTGTAAATTTTATGGTGGCCCCCCAAAACAAGACAGGTCTTCCAAATTCAATACATTATTTAGAGATGATAATCTACACAGTGCTTATAAAACACATTAAAAAGACCAATATTGTAAGGAAATATAACTATAAACATAGGAATTAAGGGTTTTAAAAATAAACATTTATCGACCTAACACCAAATCCCCCCATGACTTTTTTCTAATCTTAAAAGAATACCTCTCTCTCTCTCTCTCTACACAGTGCTTACAAAACACATTAAAAAGACCAATATTGTAAGGAAATATAACTATAAACATAGGAATTAAGGGTTTTAAAAATAAACATTTATCGACCTAACACCAAATCCCCCCACGACTTTTTTCTAATCCTAAAAGAGTACCTCTCTCTCTCTCTCTCTCTCTCTCTCTCTCTCTCTCTCTCTCTCTCTCTCTCTCTCTCTCTCTCTCTCTCTCTCTCTCTCTCTCTCTCTCTCTCTCTCTTGGCCAAACTCTCTAGAGTTCTTGTCAACTTCCAAGCCCTCTGCCTTTGCCATCTCTAACCCTATCAACCGTTTCAATTACGGTCCGTCCAGATTCATCAAATTGCAGGGAGCGAACATTACATATTTTATATACTTTTATCATTTTTTTTGTTCTAATTTGAGCTTTAGAGTTCCCTTTGCTTACACCACTTTAGTGTTCCAAGTGATCTTACGATCTCCATTTGCTAGTCTCGCAGTTTGTACGTAACCGTTCGACCAGCCACATTTTTGATGGTCTACAGATTCAATTTTTAATAATTATTTTTTAAAATAAAATTAATTATTAAAAGTAATTTTTAATCATTTTTTTAGTTATTATTTTATTTTTAGAATTTATTTTTTACCTTAATTTTTATTTTTGTGAGTAAAGACTGAAATACCTCTGATACTATTAAATTTGACTAACAGAATGATTAAATTGATGAATTTATAAAAAGTTAGGGACCATGAGAATTAAAAAATAATAATTTTAAAAAAAGTTAGGGACCAAAATAAATTTTATCAATATTTTAAAATAGAACCGTTAAAATTACCCAACTATCTTTATTAATCAAACTAAAAATCACAGAGAGACTTTTGAAAAATTATCATTTTTAAAGATTATAATAAACGATACTTGATGTATGAATTTTAAGTCGTATATTTCAATGTATAATAGAATTTTACATAAAAATTTTGCATAGAATTACTATAAATACTCTATTCTATTGTTTTATCACTGTGTTGCCATTCTATTCAATTATGGCCATCACCATGTCCATAGTGTTAGTTTCTTTTGTCTAGCACCATGACAATAAATTTTCATTTTTATTAGTGGCTCGCATTTTTCCCTTTTTATCTTTGATATGATTGTAGAGATTTCTCTATGATTACCTGAATGTGCACAATGCACCCAGAGAGACACCCTTATAATCGAAATCTTTTTTACTCAAAAGCAATTAGTGTTGTTAAGGATCAAATTTATTTTCCTAAAAACACGCATCTGCCGAGAATAAAGGCTCTTAATAAGACACTTACAGGAAAGACAAAGGTGACGGAAAATGAGACGAACGAAAGTTAAAATACATTGCAATTCACTTACCCATGAAGATAGAGAATATAAGATAACAGGAAAGTGAGAACACGTGGATAACAGCTGGTAGCTTGGAAATGTCAAATATAGGTTGATTTTAACTTCTAAGTGGCAAAACCTTATTCTTTTGAACGCATATGGAAGACACGAGGAGAGGATGAAATAAAATATTCATCATTAAGTTGAAAAGAGAAAGGAAAAACCACTAAGGAATGACAAATGTCCCTCTCCTACTAGCTGAAAATCATTGTAAGTACCCCTTTCTCTCTTTTTATGGGGCATGTTTATATATATATATATAAGATTTTTATAGAGTATGGTTGATATCTCTATCTTGACAATAGTTTTTATATTTCTTGAGATAATTTTGATATCTTTTGAGAGGATGGTTTTGATATCCCTAAACATGGTTTGGATATCGCTTATTTATCTTCGAGATGGTTTTGATATGTCTCTTAACATAGATTTTATATTTCTTGAGATAATATGATAAATTTTGAGAGGGTGGTTTTGATATCTCTAGACATCACCCTGACCGTTTGCAGTGTCTTGCAGATGACTGGCATGCTAGGTTTGAGGAATCAATAGGGACAAGCTCGTGGGTGCTGTTTGGAGAGCAGAAAATTATACCTGCATCTCTCATTTTTATCATTCATTAAATTATCCCATAATCCATTTGAGAGCACGAGTTACTGACATTTTGTGTCCCGGGGTGGAAATCAACAGGGAGAACAACTCGTACTTCTCCTTACTGTTAAGTTCATCCTTGCAGGACGGTTTTTTGGGTTTAACAAGTGTTTTGGATCACTCTGGCACAGACTTGAAGCAAACAGCCAACTCCTTGTCAGTGGTGGCTGTTCTTCTGGCTACATTTAACTTTCGCTGCAGCATTCACTTAAGGCATTTGTATTGTCAGATTCAATCGCAGTGTGCTGCTCCATGACCGTGGTGTCTCTCTTAATTATGGCTATCCCTTCTTGCGCTCAACAATCAAAAGTACAGCAAGAATTTGCTGAATATTGCCCTTAGGAAACTGGATTATACACAGTTATATTGCCCAAGAGCCAATGGACAGCCATTACCGTCATCGTCATGGGATCCGGTGTTCCATTTCTCATCAAATATTTGCACAGAAAGTCTTACGCTTCAAATGCCTCTGATAAAATGACTGCTTGAACCGCGTCATGTGCTACACCCCCCGGGAAGAACATCAGAAGAACAACCTACTACTAGTAAATGATCATCATATTACCTTGCTCGCTTGTGTAGGTTTAAGATCAATTTCTGTTAATGTCTATGATGACTTTGTGTTTAACTATTGATTACGATAAATGCTCGAATTTGTGCAATCTGCATAAAATGTTTGGCAATAGAAGAAAAGATCCCCCTGGAAAATGTTTTAGTTAAAAAGTTGTAACGCCCCTAATTTTTCGTAAAATAAACAAAAAACAATATAATATAACTATTCGAAATATTCTGAAAAATCTGAAAATTCGAAAACTAGTGTACACCGAACCTGAATTTTTCCTAAAACATTCTCTATCCTCTTCCTTCTCCCGATTGATAAAATCTACACGAGAATACAATTATTTAATTTTTATACGGCTACCATATCATAAAATTAACCTCAAAATAATATCCTACACTTTAAAACGAATCCGTAGATGTGTTCGGAACCAAATTCTGAGTTCAGAAGGTCGGAAAGTTACCTCCGCCGTACGTGGCGGCCGATGGCGATTTTCCGGCGACCTCCAAAAATGGTTGGGTTTTGTTCGCCTCGTCTCCCTCATCAAAGTTTATAACGGTGACCGGAGTTGGAAATGGCTAGAATCGCCGAAATCGAAGGATTTCCGAACTTGGAAACTCACTCACTTCCTCCACTAAATCGGAGACTCAAACGGCCACGAAAATCTTCAAAATTGGTATCAATAGATTCTATGTCGCAAGAACTTTCTATTGATACCAAGATCGACTGAAATGGAGGTCTGAGTTGGCCGAAAATTGAAGTTGAAATTGGAAGAAAAATAAGAGAAAATGGTGGAAAGAGAGAGAGGGCGATATGCGCGGGGAAGAAGAAAACTATGTATAGAACCGTTAAATTATTATTCTGTCTCTCAACTTTTATAAATTACAATTTTAATCGATAATTTTTAAAATATATCTTTTAAGTCCTCACAAATTCGTCAAAAATTTTAAAACTATTTCAAATGCGCCCTTAGTAATAAATTAAAAATAGATTTTAAAAAGTGAGATTTTACATTCTAGCAATTTAAATCGCATACTTAACTATCGCATACTTAATAATAATTAATATAAAAGTTGAGGGATAAAATGGTAATTTGACGGATCTATACATAGTCTTCTTCTTCCCTGAGCATATCGCTCTCTCTCTCTTTTCACCATTTTCTCTTATTTTTCTTCCAACTTCAACTTCAATTTCCGGCCAACTCAGACCTCCATTTCAGTCGATCTTGGTATCAATAAAAAGCTCTTGCAACATAGAATCTATTGATACCAATTTTGAAGATTTTCGTGGCCGTTTGAGTCTCCGATTTAGTGGAGGAAGTGAGTGAGTTTTCAAGTTCGGAAATCCTTCGATTCCAGCGATTCTAGCCGTTTCCAACTCCGGTCACCGTTATAAACTTTGACGAGGGAGATGAGGCGAACAAAACCCGACCATTTTTGGAGGTCGCTGGAAAATCGCCACCGGCCGCCACGTACGGCGGAGGTAACTTTCCGACCTTCTGAACTCAGAATTTGGTTTCGAACACATCTACGGATTCGTTTTAAAGTGTAGGATATTATTTTGAAGTTAATTTTATGATATAGTAGCCGTATAAAAATTAAATAATTGTATTTTCGTGTAGATTTTACCGATCGAGAGAAGGAAGAGGATAGATAAGGTTTTAGGAAAAATCCAGGTTCGGTGTACACTAGTTTTTGAATTTTCAGATTTTTCATAATATTTCCGAATAGTTATATTATATTGTTTTTAGTTTATTTGAGTTATATTGATTATGATTTATTGTTTGAAATTGATTTTGTGATGATTTGGATTACGTTTATTTGAAATATAATTTGGATCTGTAATATTGTTTATGAAAAATATTCTGAATTGATTTTCGATATGATTTGATTATAGTATTATTATGGAAAATACGGTTAAAAGCGATTTGATATATATTGTTTTGCGATTTGTATCGAAAAGTGATTTCGGGGCATTTGGATTTACTATGGATTTACGATATATAATTGCATGTGATTTGAAGCGATTTCTGGATTCAGAAATATATTCGGAAATGATTTTGTATTTTGCTTTTAAATGAATATTGTTGCGATTCGGATTCTGGAAATATGTTTACAGATATGGATATGATTTAAATTTAATTCGATTCTGTTCGGAATGAATTATATAATTTTCGAAAAGTGATTTGACTCTGATATATGTAAACATAGATATGAATATAGGAGATTGACATGTCAATTGGGTTTAGTTAGCAGTACTGCATTGATATTTCTGAGATTTTGATGATTATGATACCACTATTTGGATTATGCGTAGCCACCGTTGTGGACGGTCCTAGAGTGAAGACATTTCCGTCAGGTAGTCCCCATAGGGTCCGATGTCGAAAATGATACCTGTATAGGGATACCATTTCATGCTAAAATGGGAAACCCGATTGTAATAACCCGTAATCCAGTCCTGGAATTATGTTGTGTATGTCAAGAGCTCGATATGAAAATAGAATTGTGATTTGAATTGAAACGTGAAATAAATTGAAAAGTGATTTTTGAGATTATGAGTGAAATTATAAAATTGATATGTTATTTAAAAGTATTTGACTTGATTTGAGCCCATAGTTAAATATTTATTTATTATTTATATTTCTGATAAATTGATAGAAATTGTGATAGTATTTGTAAATTCAATTTGTGTACACCCACTAAGCAATATGTTTAGCGTGTTGAGTTTTCTCACACGTATGTATAAGAGGTTTTAGAGGAGACAAAGACAGAGAAGAATAGAGACTGCAAGAGCAGAGTCCGGAGTCACATCGATTCTATATATTTGGTAGTCCTTTTGTTTTACTAGAGCATGCATATACAGAAAATATTTGTATATATTTAAAGAATTTCCGTTGTGTAAATATTTTATTATAAGTTTATGTTATTTGAATAATCATAAATTAGATTGTGGTAAATCGATTTGAAAAGTCGCACTAAATTTAGAAGGGTGCGCAAAAGTAATTTGAGAATTTAGAAGTGTTGATTTTTATGAATTTTAAATTGTAAACAGGTTTTGGAAAGTCAGAAAAACAGAGGAAACTCTAGCGAAATTTTCATAAATTTTTTCGGACCATTTTCAAAAGGTTTAATAAAATTTTAAAGTTGTGATTTTATAAATAAATAAAAAAGCAAAGATTTCAGTATATGATAACGCTCCCTAATTCGGTCTGAGCGGATTGGGTTAGGGGGTGTTACAAAAGTTATACTCTCTTGTATGGCATTGTTGATATTCAGCATAAGCAAGTATTAATGAAGATCTTCTGTTGTCTTACTTCATCAAATGATTAATTTTTAACCTCCAAAATGCTTCACAGATTCTTCTAGCAAGCAGCTGGACAGCTATATAGGAGAGTTAAAACAATATTTCTGCCACAATTGCTTCAAATCTTTGAAATGAAAAATGATCTGCAATTTGATTTTGTTATTTCTGAGAGATCAATTTGTCAATTGTAATCTGTGTCAGATTTTCAGTTTATCAGATACATCTTTGTTTCTTGTTCTCTGTTTATTTTTGGTCAGAAATGTACAATCATGACCCATTAAATTTCTGCCGCTTTAAAACTTGAACCAGAAGAGCATCTGATGCACCATAACAACATCTAATGTTGTGTGCATTTGAATCGGTCAGATTTCAACACACAACATTTTATTTTCAATATCACATTAAGAATTTCTCCTAAACAAGAAGATTTGGCTAGGCTGTTTCGAATACGACAGGAGCATTAAGCATTTGCTGTGAAACACCACTATAACAAAGAAGAAACATCATGATAGAGATACCAGTGAGCTGAAGAATAAAACGAATTTGTTTAAATCTGCAATATTGAACGAATGAATGTCATGTTCAGGATTACAAAATTTTGGGTCCTATAAACAACTTTCATTTCAGCCTCTTTACTACATACACTCAACATGATTTTATATGTATATTATATACAGGAAAGAATTGGTATTCGAGATACTTGTATACCAAAATTGTAGATCGGGAAATAGCAGAAAAGGCTTTTCCTTTTCCTTGGAAGAGGAGACCAAATTAAATTTGAGTCCGTAATTGTGCCAATAAACTTTGCATACCTTCAAGTTTCTCAGTCAGTTGCTTAATATTGGCAAGATGATCCAAGGAAGATTCTGAACTACCTAAGTCGGTAATAAGAGCACCACACTTGGCCTGGGAATCTAGAACTGCCTCCTCGAGTGAAATCATAGTTGATTCCAATGCTGCGCGTGAGCTATCATTAATCAAATTTGATTTTGGAGATTGTCTAATGCTGCCACCAGGCCCACCAATATTACCTCTGCTGTGCTTTGGGGAGAAAATCTTATCCAAGCCTTCACTTCCTGCAAATCATTGATTAATAAATTCTTAACCTCCTGAAGAAAAATCGCAAACAGCTAGAGTAAAGTTCTGAGGTTGATCCCACCAGCCCAAAAATGGATCTCAAGAACATTTTCGAGCTATATAATAAACCAGGCAGCAAAATTTAACAATTAACTGAAAGAAGAATACATGCGAGTAGAAAATGAAACACGTTCTCAGTTTAATGAAATTTGAATTTCCAGTGAAAAGCCCCAGATGCATCAGAATACATGTGAGTAGAAAACGAAACACTTTATCAGTTTAATGAAATTTGAATTTCCAGTGAGAAAAGCCCCTAACAGCATCGATAGCTTGGAAAGTGTAGCAAAGTTGGCCAAAATAATTAAAATATCAACAAAAGGTGGTGATAAAAAGAAACAAGATGGAGATTTTGATCACTGACTGTAACATAAATGAAATTGGAGAATGGTAAAGAAACTGGGCATCTAAAGCATATTTCTGGCAGGTTATAGAAAGTGGTCCAGCCATCTTGTCCATCATATGTAAGAATGATGATTGCAGAAAAGCCAAAAAACATCCAGAAGAGCAACAGTTTGTAATGGTCACATAAACAATTATAGCATCACAAACCAATCATTTTATAACCATCTACAAAAAAAACCTTGATATGTTTACAATTCCAGGATATGAGATTGTGTCAATTTACTAACTAAATGACAGAATGTAGCTCCTCACAAACCAAATATCTGTTTAAGCAAATACAAGATCATATGCTCCATGAATCCACTGCCGAATACTTTCATGTCTTTTTTAAATCTGAAATTTTTTTTTTCCAATTTGATATTGTTAACTGATTTTATAAGTATTCGTCTTTGTCAATTCAGAATACATGCTTCATGTCAATTCACAGTTCTCTTATTTTATAAGTATTTGTCTTTCCAATTTGACATGGTTAACTGATTTTATAAGTATTCAAATTAATATGCTCCAATTATTTCAGTTCAATTCCTAAAACAGCCCTAATGAATTAAGATCTGAAACTCCAATCCTGAGAACCTCAAATCGGTTTGCAATATGCTTACAATAAAGCTTTTGCCTCCTGTACTTTCAGACCTACACTTACATACCAGTATTCCTGTCTAAAATCTAGGAGGATGATAGAACGTTAATCTGAAAAGATTAAATAAAACTTATGTTGGTTGAAACATACCAAGGTTGCTAAGTTGATCCATAGCAGCCTGGCCAACTGATCTTTCCAGCTTGAGTAGCCGCAGGACTCCAGCCGCAATCCGACCCATCGAGTCAACTTCAGACTTGCACAAAACAGTGAGGTGCTGAAGCTCATCCTTGGTTACAACAGCCTCAATCTACAGGCGTAAAAATCACTATCATACAGAATGTTCCAAATTAGACAAGCAGCAGAGATCAAATACCTAAAAAGTTCAGACCACAGTACCGGTTGCTTAACAAAGAATTTCACGTTTTCCACCACCCAGTTGACTGTTTCATTTTCAACATTGTCCTCTGATACTAACATGCGAACTTCAACACTTATACCTCCAGATGTCTCAACACTTTCTTTAATTCCATTTGCAGGTAAGACAGCTTGAGGGAAGCCATTTTGAACCAGAGGCTTCAAAATCTGCAAGCCTTCCACAGAAACCTACATGCGTGAACATGTAAGAATTTCATCAGAAACAACAGACATGTGAAGAAAATCCTTGCACAAAAAATAATTATACTACTAAGAGAACAGAAGCACCTGTTTGTCTTGAGTTGATATCACAACACACTTAATCAAGTCTATGAAATGTCACACTATATGAAACATTTTCCTGGTCTATAGTCCAATCAGTTTTGACCAAAATTTCTAATTCCAGATATGTGTTTGCAAAGAATGAAACAGCACATTACACAAAACTTTCAGTTCAGTTAGCTCCTTTAGTTTTTGTTTTAACCCTCAGCCTACACCTTGTCAAATTATAACCAAAATAATTCAAGTATAACAACACACTGGAAAAGTTTAGGTTAAATTCAAATAAGCTGTGCCTTGAGTTAGAACATTAAGTAGCATCTCATCTGTTATCTGAAATGGACTAGTCACTGGGACAGCACAAACGTCACCTCCCACTCATTATGGACTACTTCAAAACAGCCAAACCAACCTAGTACTCCTAAGCCTTTATATATGATACTAAGATAAGATGATCCAAACAAAAAAGCATAGAAATGTCTAACAATGCCTTTCCCTCTTATATATGCTAAACAATCCCTAAAATAAATTCAGTGTTTTCACATATCAATATTATCCAAGTTTGCTTTAACCACCTTCTGAAATAAAAATATACTTAAAGCTTGAGCATGAAAAAAGAATATTCAAAAAAAAAAATCCTTACTATAACCAAATCCACTGGAAGTTTTTGCATTTGTGGTTTTCCTTTGCCTTTCTGACTACTACTGTTTGATTTAACTTGCAAACTCTGAAAAGTTGTGTGCCAACACCTCTCTTCTCTACCCCCATCTTCTTGATTGTGAAACCACCACCTTTCTGCCATCTCTTGTGCACCTTCAAGAGCAAATAACCAGTCTTTTAATTCAACAGAGACATCCACATCATCTGGAAATCCCAAGAGCAAAAGACTGTCTTTTTCATCTCCTGAACTTCTACCTGGAAAAGAGGCGCAAATTTAAGACTACCGCAGTTAAACAGTACAAAATCTAGGCACAGAACAGTATAGCAGCATTGGCATATAAAGCTACAGCTAAGAAAAATTTTGTTATACATTTTGTTCCATACCCTGTCCTAGTTCTTTAACAGTAAGAGGTGATGTTTTGAAAAGTTTAGACAGTGGCCCTGCAGATAAACGATCTAGCCCTTTAGACAGCCCCTCTCCAGGACCACCATGAGGCCCAAGTATTCCAAATCGATGTAGTAGGGCTTCAGCATAGTTCATTCCTCCGCCAAGCCGAACGCCAGAAATGCAAGCTGAGACGCTTAAACTATGACCCTCTCTGTCCCTTTCACTTAGAGGAATGACTTGTACCATGTTCATATCCAAAAATGGAGTCACAAAAGCCTTGCCATTCAATCCTTGCTTCCTTTTGTTATGTACCCAAAATACAGCTCTTAGTTGAGGGTCTGCAAGCCCAGTAACCAGAGGACTGCTTTCGGCAGAAGATAATACTGTGCCATTTTCACGTGCCAAGTTTCCCTTTGTGTCTACACAGTCCACCTCAATACTCTCCCAATGTAAAGTGGACGACACAGCGATTGCACCACCAAGGGTTCTATGACTGACTTTGATGAACAGATCTTCCCCAATAAATTGAACCAGAGGCATTCCCTGAATATTCATGGAAGTAGATTCCAGAAATCTAAGCTGAAGGTCCTTCACTGCTAAACTTACAGCAGTATCACTAGGAGCATTCTCCGTCAACTTTACACCCAAAGATTCTTTTTTACCGCTCTGCTTGCTTTTACTCTTTCCAACTTGGGCAATCTTATCACTAACTCGGCCAAAATATGCAGAGAGATCCAGAACAAAAAATAACTGCTCAACTGAAGTGTTTGATAAGTACTGATCAAAAGCAACACCTATTCTGACAACACCCCCTGGAGGAGGAACTATTGTTAATGGATTCCCATCAGCAGATACCATAGCTACCTCAAAAGAAACATCTTTCAGCTCAACACATTTCCACGAGCCTGAATTTTGATCATCAGAGCTCTGATATCCAGTAATGCTAGTACTTGTTTCCAGAGACAAACTAAGCTTTGACGCTCCAGCATTGCATTTCCTCAGGCTAGCATCAATTGGTTGACCTTCCCACAGGCAGAAGCAAGCAGGATCCTTCTCCAGGTTCAGTAAGCGGAGTTTTACAGAAGGTGACTCTGAAATGAATAACTTTTCAACATGAAGCCTTGCTCCCGCAAAGGATTTCTCAGAAGTAAGGTTTCCTCCAGTACCAGAATTATTTAATTTATTCATGTCCAGTGGAACAGTAACATCCAATTCTTTAAGAGCAAATTCAATGGAATTAACTGAAAAATCCGGTAAAACACCACCAGGATTGACAACAATTCCATCAGCTAAAAAGGAAGCTATCCTCAAACAGGATTCTTCCTGAAGCTGAATCTGAGAAAATAAAATAAAAAATAACAATTAGAAATGAGAAAGGTCATACATATAAACGGAAAGAGGTCAATCAATTTTACTATGACATACCATAAGTGGCTGGCAGCTAATGACCGTCTGAGAAGCAAAAAAAGGCGGAGCTGGGGAGGGCTTAACCTGAAGAGAATGGAGACATACTAAAGGAACACCGTTACTTAACTGCCACTGCTGCTCACCCAGAGGATATATTACAGGCGAAAATTCCTTAGCTGTTCAAAAAATTAAATTAGAAAAAGATCAACTTTAAATGACAAATATTAAATCAGATAAACATAGTTCATAGGACTAAATTTAATTTTCTCCATTGATACCAAAGGGAGGAATGTCCACAAGGTCTTCCATGACAGCCAGCATAGATGGTTGCACTAAAGTACACGGAGGGCGTGAAAAGGTATCCCTGCATTTTAACCATCCATATAGCAATTAGATCACACAGATGATGGAATAGACTCAAGCCAGGTAACAAAAGAATCCAAACAATTGTCCTAACAATTTAAGGTCCTTAGCACGAATCCTATCTCTATTGGAGATATAAGAGCATTTTACATATAATATTTATTTTCTTTTTGTACACAAGTCCAGTTAAACTTCTGAGAGAAAAAAGAGGTCAACATCTCTGCAGGAAAGAAAATTCGAGATCTTGCTCATAGTCAATAGGCAGTAAAGTGTTTGCATGGGATAAGTACTTTCCAGTTTTCTGGTGAAATATGGTGGTCCAGTATTAAGAACCACTGAAATATAGTGTAAACTACTATAATTATACCAAATTGATAAAGTTAAGTTGCAAATTTTGCCACAGAAAGAAAGAATGTCATATGAACAGATTCCGAAACCTTAAAACAACACAAAACAATGAAATGAAAAGCAGCATGCAGCAGAACATACTCAAAGCTGGAACATGATTACAAGAGACCATTCCAAATATATTCCTCAGCATCAGATGTATGACAAGTAGTACACATGAGTGTTTACCTTAAAAAAAATCCACCGATCATAACCTTAGTCAAGTTGCAAGCACTTTCTCCATTAGGAATACTTGCCTGCAAGGAAAATATATCCTAGCATAAGATCCCAGAAAGCTCAGAAAAACACAGCACTGTTTCAGTTGAGTTAAGAATAACATGCTTTAAATTTTCAAAGACAAGAAAAAAAGAAAAAATAAAACTGACTGTGAAGAGAAAACCACGCAAACTACATGATAGATTTTATCTATCGTTCAAACTATTAGACAGAATTGGGGTGCTTTGGTCTGTGTAACAGATGCTTATATAAAATCAACTAATTGAGGACCACCTAAGCTAACCAAGAACTAACTCTATGTACTCGGTCATGTCAAAGAAGAGATGTAACTATATAATTTAATTACAATTCCTCGTACGTAAAGAAAGACAATGGTTGTGCTAGGATATCCATAAGCTTCATGGTATTTAATTTATTTTTCTCTGTTTCTCTAAAGTTGAATGTCAAGATTAATAAAAAAAAAAATTAAAACATTTTAAGATGACTCAATGTTGTTAACAATCGAACTTAGAACAAATAATTGGATCAGGAAACTAATATGATATTTGTTGGAGAAGGTTGACCGAATCTTACCAGATTTGGTTGAGTGTTATTTTAGGAAGTAAATATTCTAGATTATTGTAATTAGTTATTTGTTTCCTAGAGTTATTTGTTTCCTAGTGTTATTTGTTTCCTAATTTATAATCCTTAGAAATTAGGAGTAGTTATTACCTAAAATTAGTCCTACTAGAATTATGAGTACTTTGTGTATATATATATATATGTGTGTGTGTGTGTGTGTGTGTGTGTGGCTGTGTATTTACAAGGTATCAATCAATATATATATTTTTCAGAATTCTTCATGGTATCAGAGCCACCCTCACTAGGACGGTAAATTATTATTTACTTTTCTACTGATTATTTGATAAAATCAGCAAGCAATTATCATTAATTCTGGTCGTTTATACCAGAATTTGAAGACTTATTCTTCTATTTCTATCAGAGCCTAGATTTCAACTCTGAAACTAGGTTTTTTATTTTCTGAAAAAAAACCCTAAGAGTCCCGAACGTATTTCGGACTCCTTTACCTCTCTTTCCGTCTCGGTTCCTTCCACCCTGAAGCAACCATGTCTGAAACATCACAGCAAACTGTTGCAGAAACATCTGCTCTTGTCATACAGAAGGCTGCTGCGGCTGCTGAGTTCAAGGCAAATGTCCGCAAATTTGAAGACAAGCCTAAGGTCTGGTGTGATCACTGCAATCAACCACGCCATACCCGAGAGACATGCTGGAAACTCCATGGCAAACCAGCAAACTGAAAGCCCCGAGATAGGCTGAATAAAGCCCCGAGATAGGCTAAATACAGCCCCCTCTACTGCTCATTCTGCCGAGCAGATGCAACTCAGCAAGGAGCAACTGGATCAGCTCCTAAAATTAATAAAAAACAGCACCAACACCAGCTCTTACCCCAGTGGGTATCTTGCTCAAACAGGTAATGCTTCTGCTGGCTTTATAGGTCAATTTACCTCTGCACCTTAGATCATTGATTCAGGTGCATCGGACCACATAACCAGTGTCTCATCTTTATTTAAAACATATTCTCCTTGTCCTGGAAACCAGAAAGTTCGAATTGCAGATGGGAGTTTATCTTTCATTGCAGGAAAAGGTTCTATTCAAATTTCTAATAATATTGTATTAAATTCTGTTTTACATCTTCCTAACCTTTCCTGTAACCTCTTATCAGTTAGTAAATTATCCCAAGATTCTAACTGTTCCATTATTTTCTCTCTTCTACACTGTGAATTTCAGGACAGGACTACAGGGAAGATGATGAGCAGTACTAAGATGAAGGATGGCCTTTATTACTTTGAGGATGGTTCTCTTGAAGATAAGCTCGCTCTGGGATTGCAGTGTAACGTGGGCTCTCTCCCTGTAAGAGAACAAATTATGATTTGGCATTTTAGATTAGGACATCCTAGCTTTACATATTTAAGGCACCTGCTTCCTAGTTTATTTAATAAAATCTCCTTCAAAAATTTTCAATGTGATATGTGTTGTCTTCCTAAGAGTCAACAAAAACCGTATTTTTCAAAACCTTATAGGACTTTAAAACCATTTTATTTAATACACAGTGATGTTTGGGGACCCTCAAAAATATCAACTCTATCTGAAAAAAGGTGGTTTGTAACCTTTATAGATGACCATACTAGACTATGTTGGATCTACTTAATGAAAACAAAATCAAATGTTGAAAAATTGTTTCAAGATTTCTATAAACTAATTGAAACTCAATTTCAAACTAAAATTAGTATTTTACGAACTGATAATGGAAAAGAATACTTTAATCAGTATCTTGGAAATTTTTTAACTGAAAAAAGAATTCAACATCAATCCACTTGTTGGGATACACCCCAACAAAATGAGATTGCAGAGAGAAAACCGCTACCTTTTAGAGGTTAGTAGGGCTCTTATGCTCTCCATGAATGTTCCAAAGTATTTATGGGAAGAAGCTACCTTAACAACAGCATATTTTGATCAATAGGGTTCCATCTCGTGTCTTAAATCATGAAACTCCTTTAAATTCTCTTAAGAAGTTTTTCCCAGATAATAGATTGAGTTCAGATTTGCCCCTTAAGGTTTTTGGATGTACAGTCTTTGTTCATATACCTAATATATTTCGATCTAAACTTGATGCTAAGGCTGAAAATTGTGTTTTCATTGGGTATGCTCCTAATAAAAAAGGGTATAAATGTTTTAATCCTGTTACAAAGAAAGTTTTTGTAAGTATGGATGTTGTTTTTGTTGAACAAAAACCGTTTTTTAACAAAACTTATCTCCAAGGGGAGAGTGAAAAAGAAGATGATGACTTTTCTTTTAAAAATTCTTGGAACCCTAGTACTTCTGTTTTACCAAATTCTGTTTTCCCTATGGTTTCAAATGATTATCAAGAGGTTATTTTTCACAAGGAAACAGCGCCTAGAAATAATGAGCTAAGAACAAATCAATTGCCAAATGTTACTGATTCTAATTCAGGGGGAGAAATATTACAGGATAAAGATCCTAATCTGGATAATTATCCTACAACAGAGCTTAAAGTTTATACAAGGAAACCTCAGTGTAACAAAGAACAACCTCATCCAGCACCTAGCCGGTTGCCTTCTCCAAGTCCTGGTACTGAACAAGCTGTAACTCAACAAGGTATCACTTCAGTTCCTACTCTTCCTCCTATATCTGAGTCTGTTAACCCTGAATTTTCTATTGATCTTGATATTCCTATAGCCATTAGGAAAGGGGTTCGAACTTGTACCAAACACCCTATAGCTAAATACCTGTCCTATCACAGATTGTCCGATAAGCATAGAGCATTCACCTCAAACATCTCACACTTAGCTATCCCTAGAGTTATCCAAGAAGCCCTAGAACACCCTAGTTGGAAACCGGCTGTTATGGAGGAAATGAGTGCCCTCAATAAAAATAAAACCTGGAAAATCACCGATCTACCAACTGGAAAGAAAACATTCTGATGGGTCGATAGAGAGATACAAAGCCAGAATTGTTGCAAAAGGGTTCACTCAAACCTATGGCCTTGATTACCAAGAAACTTTTGCACCTGTAGCGAAAGTGAATTCTATTCGCATTCTCCTATATGTGGCAGTGAATGTTGGCTGGCCTTTACACCAACTAGATGTAAAAAATGCCTTCCTAAATGGCAATCTTGAAGAGGAAGTGTTCATGGAACTTCCACCAGGGTTTGAAAAAGAATTGGGCAGTGGTAAAGTATGTAGACTGGTGAAGTCCTTGTATGGACTTAAGCAATCTCCTAGAGCATGGTTTGAAAGGTTTGGAAAGGTTATGAGAAAGCTTGGGTATAATCGAAGTCAAGGGGATCACACATTGTTTGTTAAACACTCTAGTGAAGGAAAGAAGGCGATTTTAATTGTCTATGTAAATAACATCATTTTCACTGGAGATGATAGTGAAGAAATTGAAGGACTCAAGAAGTCTTTGGTTAGTGAATTTGAAATTAAAGATCTAGGAGAAGTGAAGTATTTCCTAGGAATGGAGTTTGCTAGGTCCAAGAGAGGGATCTTTGTTTCCCAGAGAAAATATGTGCTAGATTTATTGGGAGAAATGGGTATGACAGGATGTAGAGTTGCTGAGACACCACTTGAGCTGAATCTAAAACTTGAGGCTGCCAAACCAGAAAATATGGTGGACTGAGAACAATACCAGAAACTAGTGGGAAAACTAATTTACCAAGCTCACATCAAACCCAACATCTCATTTGCAGTACGCTTGGTAAGTCAGTTTATGCACTCGCCAGGACCAGTGTTAAGGATCCTGAGATACCTAAAGGGAACTCCAGGAAAGGGACTTTTGTTTGCTAATAATGGACACTTGCAGGTTGAAGTTTATACAGATGCAGATTGAGCAGGAAGTATAACTGACAGAAGATCAACTTCAGACTATTGCACATTTGTTGGTAGTAATCTAGTGACATGGCGAAGCAAGAAACAAAGTGTTGTGGCAAGAAGTAATGCAGAAGCCGAATTCAGAGCTGCAGCCTTTGGAATCTGTGAGATAATGTGGATTAGGGGATTGCTTGAAGACCTAAAAATCCACATTCCCTCACCTCTAAACTTTATTGTGATAATAAGTCAGCTATTGCTATAGCTCACAATCCGATTCTACATGACAGAACTAAGCATGTCGAAATAGACAAGCATTTCATCAAAGAGAAAATAGATAGTGGACAGATTTACATGCCCTATCTACCTACCGCAGAACAGGTGTCTAACATTTTCACTAAAGGCCTACCGAAGAAGCAGTTTGAAAAGTTGATATGCAAGCTGGCCCTGGAGGACATCTTTAGACCAGCTTGAAGGGGGAGTGTTGGAGAAGGTTGACCGAATCTTACCAGATTTGGTTGAGTGTTATTTTAGGAAGTAAATATTCTACATTATTGTAATTAGTTATTTGTTTCCTAGAGTTATTTGTTTCCTAATTCATAATCCTTAGAAATTAGGAGTAGTTATTACCTAAAATTAGTCCTACCAGAATTAGGAGTACTTTGTGTATATATATATATGAGGCTATGTATTTACAAGGAATCAATCAATATATATATTTTTCAGAATTCTTCAATATTATCAACAAGTTAAATGTTTGTGTCATGGAAAAATACCCGTGAAAAATGGAGTGACTGCATCAAAAGTTCAAGCTGGAACTCTGCAGGAAAATCAAAATTGTTAAAAGGTATTTGAATCCAAACAACGTGATCTAAGAAGAAAAAGTTATAAACTACTATAAATAGATATAGAAGAACAGTTTTAATAGTAAACCGATAATTAAATCATCAAAATAACAATGGATAAATAACTTATGAACATATACAGGGAAAAGGGGGACAAAAAAACAAACGAACCAGCATCTTTGATGCAGAGAAATATGTGGTCCACAACCATAGAGACTAGAGAAAGTCTGGCTGCTTCAGTATATTCCTGTCAGGATTCAATATGAGAAAAAGAACAGGTGAGAGAGAACTTGATTGAGATTTATCTACAACAGGTTTCTCATGGTTTATCAAAAGAGTGAGACTGGAAGCAACTTAACACCTGCTGAGCCTTTCGATTCACATCTTCTCTATTTAGACATACATACAACCCCGAAAAGAAGCGGAGAAGAGCACGCAATCCTGATCAGAAATTCCCTATTATGTTTATACAACATATATAATTCAAACAGTGAAAACCTATGACTGGAGATCAGGCATTACCTGGTTCACTTAATGCAGGACAAACAGCTTCTGTAATATGGAATTGAACCTCTAGCCCGAGTGGACTGTTTAATTCAGTCCTCTGCACTGTAATCTGAACAAACAACAAAGTCAGTACCAAATATCCCACAACCCAGACAATGCTCTCTAGTACCACCCTATTTAGATTAAAACAAACTTCATCGAGTATCAAGTTGAAACGTGTAATTTGCATTACATAAGCCTGTGCTGATATTCCTTCGAGGAAGCGCTCCCCGCCAAAGAAAGCTCTCTTGGCGCCATCATCATCTCTCTGATTTGCTCCCTCTTGCAAGCGTGCTATGTTAGCATCAGCAAACATATCAGGATGAGGCAGGAGATCAACAGATAAAGATTCCCATTCGAGTTTCTGTTGAAAAGAAAATTGAAAAAGCTCAACACCACTAGACACTAGTGTTGAAACACGTTAAACATAGTATATTCGTCATGGGAATAATAGAAAATGCCTGTGCATAGAAAAAGGATAAAATCTGAGAACCTATACAACACCTATGCTCAATAATAATAATTAGGATACAGTGGGATAGATCAAACCAAGAGAATCGGAAATCACACGCTTGTAGTCTTTGGATGTTTGTGTTTTTATTACCTTGAATACATATATGAATTTCTTGTTAACAGAGAATTCTCGAGCCTCCTTAAGATTTACAACCTGTAACACGAAGTTTGATCGAATAAGCAGTTGTACACTGCAGTCAGGATTATTATAGAGCACTCCATTAAATTACCTGCCAATTTTCATTTGTCGTATACAACACCAGATTGTGTATAGTGATAGATGCCATAGGAGATGCCCTAAAACAGAAGAAACTAGTAAAGCCAATCTCTATGGATGTTCCAACAGAAAGAGAATACAGGGTGCAGAAAGGAGAGACAATTGTTGCAACCCACAGGGGGGGATAATTTATTCTTGGCAATTTGCAATGAACTTAATAAACAAATCATAAAAGTTATCAGAAGCCTTCACCATAGTAGAACGTGCCACTAAATCTAATAAATCATTTATTAAAGAGAAGATTCCTCCCAAATAGACAGAAAAAAACAAATGATAATCATATGGAAAAAAAGTTTTAACAACCATCTAGCTTCGAATTCACAATAATAAATAGTTGCTTCGATGTTGATTTTGTTATTTCAAATGTTCGCATAAACTTAATCCATAATCTTATAGGTAGGAGAAAACAGTTTTGTTGACTTACCAGGCTGCCCCTCCATCGCGTTGAGCAATCCCCCGAGTTTCTAGGAGAAGATTGACAGTGTTAACCTGTAAAGTCATTCCATCTGCAATCTGATAATTGTAACAGGTCAATATGTAACTTATTCTATGAGACTATGTCTACAACAATGCGGCTGCAATCAATTGCAAACCCATTTAAGGTAAAGGTGTGTCAGGCATACAGGACCCAATTCCTTACTCACAAGGATTCAGCAACTTATCGTTTGGTACTAACAATGATATTTTTGAACCCCATGGGGTTGGCCTAGTGGTCAAGAGGTGGGGCTTTCAACCAAGAGCTGAGGAGTTCAATAACTTTGGGGTCACCTACCTAGAATATTAAAAATCCTATGAGTTTTGTGAATACCAAGGTTGTAGGGTCCAGCAATAGCCCCTAGTATTAGAACTCGGAGAATATGGGAAAGGCAAGTGAATTTTGAGATATCAAATATATACATCTGTGAGCGCGGACATTCCAACATAAGTGAACGAAACAGCTCAGGAAGGAAATCTAAAAGTGTTTAGCAATGTACAAGCATGATTGCTCATACCACCATAACTTACATTATGAATAATTATTACAGTTCGTGTTCTGCAATGGGATCTGCACATTTTCCTATCAAGCCGCCTCACTAAAATAAGTAAATAACATAATGATAGTGTTCTTTTTTCCTGATTATCTGAAGGAATGCGTTAGATTAAACTAAGAAACATAATCCATAAAACAAATTTTTATGAGAACATCCTTAATATCTATACAAAGCGCAGTTAATAACAAGATTTTAAAATAAGAAACATGTTACAGTAAATTCTCAATTGAAATCGAAGCTCTATAGATGCACGTTTTTGTAGGCTATATCCTTTTCCTGTTATTTATTGAAAATGTCCCCGAGAACGGACTAACTCAAGTTTAAAAAAATTCCCGCTGTCACGCAAAGTGGGAGGCCAAGAAAGAAGAAAACCAAAATAACAAGTCCTCAATTTCGCAATACACGACAAACAAACTAAATTTACTTCATTCACACGCCAAAAGCTAATATAACAGCTCGCAAGAAGACATCTAACCTTATCAGCAAATCCATAACCACTACCCTTGCTGGAGCTAGAGGATGACTGGGTACTGCAAACAAGAAAATAAAGACCAGTAAGTTTAAGAAACAACACAAAAATCACTCTATTTAATTCACAAATTGATCCCAGATTTGAATAATAACCTTGAATGATACATGCTGTATTACCTGTTTGGGGTCTTGCAAGCATTTGTATCTTGGTTCTCCTCCACAACCAAATCAAGCCTATCAACTAGCACAACAATTGGCTCGGTTTGTATATTACTTACAGAGGGAAGCTATTCATTAAAAAGATGCAGTAAACTAAATTAGTTAATTAATCAATGAACCAAAAGCTATAAAACAAGACAATCCAGTTTAAGTGCTACAATGCAAAAACAGAGAGAAAGAAATTACATCGTTATTGTTACATTTTTTGAATTGTTGAAAAATTATGAATACCAAGTAACCAACCCACTAAATGAAGTTATCTACTATAAATTTAGCTAATTCAAGAGTAGAACTGAACATCAAACACGCAAAAACCTCAACCATCTAGAAATAGCATTTTCTTCAATTGCCTACAAAGCAAATTGACAGTAAAACAAGAATTTGAACTCAACCAGAAAACCGTTTCCCTTCTCACAAAACAATACCGATCATCTGCTCAATTTAGTCATTCAAAGAAAGTTATTACCCTGGCACATACTCGATTTCGGATTTTTAGAAGTGAAACAATGAACAATACGAAATTCCACTTTTGTATTAGAATACTAAAATAAACTTTTAATCAATAATCCTACTACTCTAACAATCAAATTCAACGCTGATAAACAATAACAACAATTATATCAATTATAATCCAGTTGAAATCCAATACCAAAAACTACTGAACTTCAAAATGGAAAAAAGGGAAGAATTCACAAACCATAATTTCTAATTTTCCGACTTTTGCAGAAGTTACACTCAACGCCTCCGGCAATCCCATGCTCGCATGCAAAGCTTCTCCATTTAAATCTACCACATTTCCAACCAATCAGAATTCGACATTTCGGCTTAATGAGACGATCACGTTTATTAATTGATTGACTAATTCGAGTAATTACGCGCGAAAATTGAAAATTTTTTTGTTACCTAAATTGGAGAGCTGCGCAACACGTCCCTGCAACTTGAACTGTTCCCTGGAGAAGGATTTGAGCCAGTACTTGAGCGTGTACTCCAAGGCACGTGCTATAATTGACTCCATTGCAAGTCTCGCACCTTCTAGAAACCTCTAGAACCTTTCCTCTTCTTCTTCCTATTCGTCTTCGTCTTCTTAGTCTTCGTTCTGGATCTGTGATTTTCACATCAAATTTTGGATTTTTCGTGTTAGAGTCGATAATGCGAAACCCTAATTCAGGTTTTCCGCGAGAAATTTAAATTATTTTGTTTTTATTTTTTGAAAGTTATTTTATTCAAGTAAGAATTTGCTTGCTTTAAGCTTCAGGTGGGAATCTGAGAACAGACAGAGATAGAGAGTGAGAGAAAAGGGGGAAAGGGAAGGGAATGGCGGGTCGGCACGTGTGGATAAATTTGGTTGGCACGTGTGAACGGAAGCGTTTGAATGGTGTGCGTGTGGCGCGTGTCGGCTAAGTTGCATTGGATCTCTCGGCCTTTGGGGCTGTGTCAGAATTCAGACGAGGATTTGTGTTTTGTCTCTTCGGGCCTTGCAACTAGTTAGCTGCATGTTTGGTTCTTTTTTTTTTTTCCAAAAATTTTTGCATATTCTACTTTAAAATTTATTAAATTAATTTTTTTTAGAAGATAAAAATATTTTAAAATTTTTCTCAAATTATAATACAAACATCCGGAATGGTAATTAATATAGATAAGTTTGTATGGATTTTTAATTTATTTAGTGTCAATTTAATAAGATCATCTATAGGATAAATATCTTCTTAAATAGTTTTATTTTTTTGTGATATTTTTTATATACCTTCCCAAATAGTTCAATTCATATTTTATTATCAACATAAAATAATAAAAAAAATAACGACACGTTACGTAATTAAAAATATTTTTTTTAATTAAAGTTAATATTTTTTAAATAAAATTAAGAGCCATTTGCAGTTTTGCACTGTCATACCAAAATAGTTCTAAAAATTATATCATATTCTAAAATTTGTAGAATAATTTTTTATCATTTTCGAATGTTTAAATGTAGATAAAAAATTTCTCAAAAAAAAAATTTAGATAACAATTGTTTTTAAAATCAACCCATCAAGCAAATTTAGTGCGCTTTTTTATTATTTTATTCTTAAATATAAATACTTTAAGGACGAGGATTCAAGTCTCACCATGCGTACTTACCAATATATATGATAGTTTTCTCCCTTGATAGTAGGAATATATGTTTTTTATTATGGGAACAAATATCTAAACTACGTATTTAGTAATTAATCTCAACGGATTTCGATATTTGTAAATCTTATAATTATACCTTTCAATAAATCAACCAAATTGTAGTTTTATAATATTGTAATGGGAATAAATGCACAAGCATAACCATAGAATAAAATCTGTCATATTATATAAAACGTCAATCGAATTAATGAGTCCCCACTTGATTGGCACAAATAAAATGTTTCGATATAGAATATGACTATTTTTCATTTTTTTTTTTTTTAATGTAACGACCATGTGAAACCAATTAGCTTTTTGTGGGTGACGATGATCCAGCTCACATGTTCCATGCATATGCAAATAAAATGCATAAAAAATGAAATGTCGAAGCAGCACGGCACACACCACATGCATATGTATAGATGCTTTAAACAAATTTATATTGTAATTTACTCTATTATACCAAAATGAAAGTTTTTTTACCAAATTTATGGCACTTTAAAAGGATAAAAACTTTAATGTTAGTAGAATTACATTTGATTTCATATCTCTCAAATATAGATATTTTATATTTGTTCTATAACATAAGTTACTTTAATTGTCTCTCTTTTCTTTTTACCCCATATGAGATATCATCTCATTTTGGGCATATAAAAATATTTCCCATAACAAAAAGAAAGTTTTTAACATTTTATCTGGTTCAATAAGAAAAATTTTGACCAACGCCAATAAACCTATAAGTTCGAGTTGATTAACTCGGTAGTACTCTCTTCACACCCATGTTACTCCCTTCACACCCACATCAATAAGTTTATATATTCAAGTTAATCGACCTAGTTATATACTCCTCATATTCACGCCAATAAATATATATGTTCGAGTTTGTTCGACCAAATAAGCTTGTAGTCATCCTCACCATTTACGCACACCCCTTCCTACCATGAAAGTTGGTAATTAATTAAGAAACAACGAGGGTTCTCAAAAGGCAATTTGATGATAAAAACCATGATTCATTTTTTTTTTTTAATGTACCTTAACGTGTGGAATAAAACATGGAAAAAATCAAAGCGCAGAAGAAAGCAAAAGGCAGCCATCATAAATCGTGCATTGGGATTTGTTCTTTCTTCCACAAATCAGAAAAAGACAACCCCTAAAATTGTGCTTAAAGGTACCCATATCATCATCATCATTATCACACGATTTTCTTCTTCTTCGTCAAGTCTCTTCAATTCACAAATTCAGTGCATGGCTTCTTGATGGGCCGAGCCGGGACGGGCCTAAATGGGCCCTATATTATCTGTTACCCACCTTTATATCTATCTATCTATCTAGATCAAGGCCCGACCCGACATTAACATAAGTCTGTGTTCTCATTCCTTTTTTGTATTTTTGAAACCTGTATTAATGTCGAAAAATGTATTAACTAAGCGAAGTATATATACGGTCCCAATATCAACTCTTGTAATATAGTGGAAACTCCAGATTTGTTGAGTACAAATAATATATCAATTTCGTGTATCCAACTCCCACAATATATTGAAGAGGTCTTCCCATATTTACTATATTATAAGTAAGGTGGAACTCGTGGGAAGATATACACTATGCTTTAGAATGTCTGATATATACACTCAGCCTATTAAAATCATATTATATATTATATGAATAGCTAATTACATAAGAAATACATATCACGTGACATAATATAATTAGATTGGACGTATACATAATTTTTGTGATATTTCACCCGACATAAGTGATAACACAACTTTTGCGATTATAAATGGCATTGAAATGGATATTCCACTTAGTTCTCTTATACTCTTTTTTTTTTTCCTTTTGATTTGTCTTTTTGGTTTTTTGTTTTGTGTTGGTAATAGATTATGATAATATATGGTTTACTCGACACTCTCTTACTTAGATTATGTCCATATGTTGCATGTCTTTTTCAATCAATTAGATCACTTCCTTCATCAACCGAAGAGTACAACATAATTTAGGTACAATTTGATACCTTAATGGGTTTTGTCTTTTAAGTTTCTTGCATTTCGAAATTCATAAAACTCGTATTAAACTATATATTAAAAAAAAAATCTACAATTTAATATTTATTTAGACAAGGTATCTACAAGCCAGTGTCGGGGGACAAGTTGATATTTTATTTTTTATTTTTTTTTGTTCGGGTGTGGTTTGTGGTTTGCTTGATTTTTGAGCAAAGGACAAATCTACTTCCTCGCACAGATAGCGACTTGCATGAAAAAAACGACAGCTTGCGGCGCTAGGCTTTAAACTCAGCCCATGCTCATCACCACTCGATCGTGGTTAGTCCTGTCTTTGCATTTATGTGCATCGGCATCCAATATCATTTTTTTGTCCGAATTGGTACGGCTCATAAAAATACAAATTTTTCGAATTTCGAATTGGTTCAACTTAGTCATAAATAGTAATTTATTTGGATTGAATTCGATCATTATAGATTTGAACTGATTATGAATGAATCGAATTTAATCGGGTCAATTTGACACCCCCAACTTCTAGTTATTAATCATTTTAGTTTAATTTCTTCACTTAAAGATCGTCTCTTTTCAATATTTTTTTTTATTCAATTATTGTTATGTTCTATAGCTATTATGATCGAGTTAGGAGAAAATTTCAATATATGTAAGGAATTTTTTTTTTCTTATTGTGGGCTAGATGTCTTCCACTTATAAAAGTAAATATTTTTAGTAATATCATGTCGGTAAGATATATTAAATTTATAATTATACGATTCACAAAATATATATTTAATTAAGGGAACCAGTAAAGAAAAAAGTAACAAAAATATGGAAATTTAGGATGTGTCATTTTCTATTGACCCACACAACATGTTACTGAAATACTTTTTTGTGCTTTCTTCTTTTTTAATAAATTTTTGCTTTTCTATTAATGATGGCCAGCTAAAATTTTCATTTTTATCAAACTTTTGGAAACCGATACCCGAGAGGATTTGGCACACAGATTTCACAAACACCATTTAATCAAAACCTCTTCAATTTGATATGTTATGCTTTGATAGGCCTGAAAATTAAGCTAATTAATTATGGTGTTTTATTGATAATTGACTTTCCTGTAGATCAATATTGTCCAATCAATTTTAGATAGGTGTAAGAAGTTTTCTGAGATTGGATCTCAATTCTCAGGTGTTTAATTATTGTAAATTAAAAAAAAATTATAATAAATTAAGAAGAAGAAAGTGGACTTCCTTTATCACTGTCAATATTATTTAAATAATTATCTCTTTTTCCATAGACATGATGAGCTAAGTCTTAAGGATGTTGTGAATGCGATCAACTAAATGTCCTACTTCCAAAAAAATAATTAATTAATTTTTTTAGTTTTAAATGGAAATTCAAGTATTATACTTGTTCTACCCATGATATGTACATATCATCTCACTATTACGCATAAAAACATAATTAATATGAGTAAACATCTTATGTGTTGGAAATAGATGGTTTCTGCTACGAAAGTAGATTCTGGGTCGTGCTAGTAGGAGTTCAATCTTGGTAGATTCCAGTAGCTCTCTAACTCGTAAAATGTCAGATCTCAAAAAAAAAATCTCACTATTATTATTTACCAACATGTATTAGTTCATTTCTCCCAATTATTGTGAGGATAGATATCTAAATAGTTTATATAATATTTTGATCTTGACATGATAGATCCATGATCCGATTAATATAAGTTTTAAATAATTATAATAATAATAATAATAATAATAACAAGTAAATACACTTATAATTAAAGTGATTACTGTATATCTCTTCCACCTTAGTGGTGAGAGTCAAGGATTCAAGTCTTAATATGCGCATTTACTAGTACGTGTGAGTAGTACCTTAATCGCGAGAGTTGAGGGTTTAAATCTCACCCATAAGTATTTATTAACGTGTATGTAATTTTTTCTTTTTATTTTTAGACTAATAACTACATATGATATTTAAAATTAAATTTTTAAGATTTTTTTTTTTCAAGAGGACGTTCATGCCCTCACCTGGCCATGTCTCATGAGATAATTAAAAAAAAAAACATGTATAAAAGGTATAAAATCATTAATCTAATTTTTTTAATTAGAAAAGGCTATTAATTAGAATCTACGAACATTAATAATATACATCCATTCAATTTTGTTTTATTTTTAAATTATTATAATATGGTCCACCAATCACCATCCCTAAATGTGATCATCAATCATATCATTTATAATATAGCATGATCATTGATCTCTCACAGCTACCATAATATATATATATATATATATATATATTTCAGTAAACGTGAGATCTATTATCACATGCAGTAACTAGAGTTGCCATGTGATTATAAAGAACACGTGGCGGTTGCAAGATTCATATAAATGATTGTGGAACCACCTGAATATTACCAAAAAATTGGTAACAGTAATATATTCGGCCTTTCACGGCGTTAGTGAACTCATTTAATACTAAACTGACGCGAAACATGTCAAGAATTGCCCGCTACGCCGGCGCCGACTCGTGTCTTTTAAGGATTTTTCAGTGATCTCTTCTCGTCTTCCAGTATTTCATATTCGTTTCATTCATACCGCAGTATTTTAGAAGTCCACCAAGCTAGTTTTATTTCTATTGAATCCATTCTCTAAAACAATTTTAAAATATAACTCTAGTTATCACATGCAGTAACTATAGTTGCCACATGATTATAAAGAACATGTGGCGGTTGCAAGATTTGCAAGATTCGTATAAATGGTTGTGGAACCACCTTAATATTACCAGAATAATTGGTAACGGTAAAATATTCGGTATTTCACAGCATTAGTGAACTCATTTAATACTAAACTGACATGAAACATGTTAAGAATTGCCAGCTATGCTGGCGTCGACTTGTGTCTTTCGAGGATTTTTCGGTGGTCTCTTCTCATCTCCCAGTATTTTGTATTCGTTTCATTCATTCCGCAGTATTTTAGAAGTCCACCAAGCTAGTTTTATTTCTATTGAATCCATTATCTAAAACAATTTTAAAATATAATTCTTTAAAATTAATTTATAATTTCACTAGTTGTTAATTCCGTGATGAGGTTCGAGTCTCATATGTTCGTAAAAAAAAAAAATGCAAGAATACATTTCCTCTATATTGTTGGATTAGTTATTTGAATTTTATTATAAGTGTTTAATGTCAGTAAATTGTGACAGACTCCTGATTCAAACTTAATATTAATTTTAAATAATTCACATAACATTCAATATATATAATTTGTACATTTTAAAAGTATTGCAATTTGATATTTGAGATAGAAAATATAACTCAAACTCACAATTTCATTAATATGTATAAATTTTTTTTATTATTGGACCAACTTCATCTCGTCATGTATAATTGTATTTTAAAACTCAAATTTATATCAAATCCTTTAAACACACATTTTTTTAAATATAAGAATAGATATTTGATAGCTTCTAATACTATTGCTTGCATATGAATCTATTTTTGTATTTGACCACATTGACATGCTTTATTCTTTCTCTTTTAATGCTCTAATGGTTCTTCAAAATTTATTTTAAAATTTTTTTTTTTAGAAAAGTTATCCCAACCGAATATGTAAAGCTTAGACTTAGAAATCTACTATCAAATGAAATTTATACGTGTGTTTTTGTATACGATACACGCAACTCAAAAAATCATTTTACAATTTCTATACTTAAAATATGCAATCATATCCATAGAAATAGTTGTGCACTTTTACTCATATGATGTCCATTTTTATCCTACCACACATTACCCATATCAAAAGGTCTCAAGTGACAACCGAATTCATGTGTGTTTCCGCATCCACATATATATAAAATTAGACCAAAAAAAAGTTAGTTAAAGCATAATTTAATGAAGTGGGTCACGTGTAGGTAACGATACACACACGTGCCTAGGTGGGAAATTTGCCTAATATTTGATATTTGTTTGGGCAAAAAAGCAAGTCTATTGTTGTGATGATTTAGGGCAATTTCAAAAGTGAGTGTCCAAAAATGTGGGTGTAGAAGTGGGGTTTTGCTTGTCTTTGATTTTGGCTGTATAAATGTGTAATCATAAAAGATAAAATATGATTATGCCTTATAGGAGAAAATTTTATATGGGACGATCCCACCGCATTAATACTGAGGTCGTCCAATTATGTTGAGTTTAATGTAAGTAATATGAAATGATCAGATCTAATTGGACGATCTCACCATTAACATGATAAGATTGACTCACACAAGTTTTTCTTGACTCATACACGTGTTTGGATATAATTATAAGTGTTAGATGTTAAAATTGACTTGAGAATTAAAATTTACATTTAAAAGAAGTTTTAGAAGTTAAAAAGGTTGGTTGAGTGAAGGGTTCCTTTAGTAAATTTTTAAAAATTTGTATTTGAGAAAATGCTTTGAAAATAAAAATAAGAAATTGAATTGAAAATATTCAACAAAATATACATATAATTAGTGTTTGTATGATCAAGGAAAAAAGAAAAAAAACTATCTGATTTAAATTAAAAGATGTTCATTATAATATATTATATATATTATATAATACTTTATAGTGATATTTGATTTATATTTGTATAAGTCCGAAAATTGACTACTTCAATTTGGATAGACATACACCGGAGATGTCTATCTAAAGTTACGAGAAATATATCCATATAAATACGTAGAGTATATTTAAATTCCCAGATATATATACTCTTATATAATTTAGAAAAAAAAAATCCATCAACAAGTCAAAAACTTGAGGCGCACACCCTGAAATGAGATGAGGACGCATGAAATTCTCTTTTAAAAAATTAACAATTTTGTTTTTACTCACAAATTGAGTTTAAAAATAAAAACAAATAAACCAGTATATAATGTCAATGGAGTAATACTAGATTCTCGGGAGGTAATAATATACCGTATGCTTGACAGCCAAGAAAACTTCAAAGAAAGTCACAGTTAGACCCAACCACAAATTTTAGTAAACCGTATTTATCTACTCGCGCTTTCTCCCAACAATCATACACTCGCTTTTTTTATCTGCCACGCGTCCTTGTTGATTTTTATGGTGTAACGGTGATTACTCTGAGCGAGTACAATTGCTTTTCTACAACCGCATAGAGCAAACCACAATACCGACTATTTTATTTTACTTATTATTTCATCATCAATATTTCACCATTTAAAAAATAATTAATTTATTTTTTAATATTTTAAACACGTTTATTAGTTTGATTTTTATTTTAAAAAAAGGACATATAAAAATATTTTTAACCCAATATATAAAAAAATTATCTCAATATAACTTTCTAATTACGTTTTTTTTCCTTTTTTTTTTTTTAAATTTGACTTTATGTGGGATAGAGGCCTACCGGTAACAATAAATCATACAGGAACGGTCTGGATAACTACTCCCAGCAATAAGAGACGATAAATACCTAGACCAAAAGTTCTGACAACTACTACTAACAACATGAGGGGTCTATTCCTAATACGGAAAAAAAAATTACCCATACAATTTTATGTTTATGGACAATAGTAAAAATATATATTTACATATTTACACAGATATTGAATTTTAGTGGTTTAGAGAAGTTTGAGACCTCCAACTACAGACCTTATGTAACTTTCTAATTATGTTTGTTCATATTCAATTGCAAGTAAAGAAAATATATTTTATGTGAAAAAAAATTGCTATTTATTTAAATTTGCATTGTAAAAAAAAAATAAAATATTTATTTAAACAAAAAAACAAGTATGGCATGAGAATGCATGTAAACATTGTGTTGACATCAAATTGACAATAAATGACAACATGATGAGTCATAATATATGTGTTTTAATACAGTATAAATGTAATTAGTATTTTTTTTAAATAGTATATAAAGTTAAAATCAAATCTAAATAATATTATTTAAAATTTATTTTTATTAATTAATTTTGGTTGGTTTTAGTGATTAAACAAATTAAATATATATATATATATATAATTAGAAATGGATGGCATTGATTTACATTATTTAACTGATAAAATATAAGTATATAATTAAAAATATATCAATTTAACCGATAAAATAAAAGTATATAAATCAAACTAAATTTTAATATAGATGGATAAATTATTAATTTTTTTCTTCAAAATTCGAGAGAAATAAAAAAAGAAAATGAAAAAAATAAAACAAAAACAGTTTTGACTTTTTGACCTGGTGTCAGAAGGTTTTGGTTGAACTACGATAAGACAACCCAAACCCAACACACAAAGCAAACTCATTAAAATCCAATATTTTTATTATAAAAAAAATAAATATAAAAAATAAAATAAAATAAAATGGAAAAACAAAAACACAAGTCTTCATTATCCACTCTCCCCAGCTTTCTCTCTCTAAAGACTCTTCTTTCTCTTCTCGAATTTCTCCAGCTAGTTTCCTTCTGTTACCAAAAACCCTTAATGCTATTCTGTACTTTAAATTTATTTTAATTTTATGATTTAGAAAAAAAAAAAAATTCTTTGCTTTTTTTTTTCCTCTCTATATTTGTTCATTTTTTTTAATTTTAATTGTATATTATCATTACAATACCGATCAATCTCAATAAGGTGTTTTTGATTCCATCTTTGATATCGTTTCGGTTTTTTCTTTCTGGGTATTAAAGATATATATAAAAAAAATTTGATAAACTCAAAACAATTGCTTTGTTTTTGCTTTCAATTTTTTTTTTCGACGTAAAAACAAAATCAAACAAAATATTTGTTTCGATAAAGAGC
Organism: Xanthoceras sorbifolium; assembly: GCA_003430845.1. Lineage (NCBI taxonomy): Eukaryota > Viridiplantae > Streptophyta > Magnoliopsida > Sapindales > Sapindaceae > Xanthoceras > Xanthoceras sorbifolium. Next base: position 5,174,907 of record CM010613.1, read on the forward strand.
TTGTTTTCATCTGGGTTCCTTTCATAATCCAATATGAACCCACTTGTAACCTAAAAAATTACAAGTTTAGGCTGTTTCTTTGTAAAATTAGGGTTTTTTTGGAGCTCTGATTGTTCAGTTTTTTTTTAAATGAAGAAAGGAACAGCCTGATGTTATGCTTAAACAACAAATTGGAGGCATAGAAATAAATTTCGCGTTCTGGGTATTCGTGAATTTCATTGCTCGGCTGTTTTTTGGGATGAGGAACAGCACTGATGGAAAGAAAGCACAAAACGGCGTCGGTTCGCGCTCCTCGAAGAGCCCGTTTCGTGCAATCTCGAGTTATTTGAGGATCGTCTCGTCCGGGGCATCCACGGTGGCCAGGTCAGCTGTGTCGGTTGCCTCGTCGATTGTGGATAGAGACGATGATTCGAGTCACGACCAGGTATGTTGTATTTTTTTATGTCAAATTTATGATTAAGTTAAGAAACTTGTTTCTTATATGTGTTCCCTGTTAATATTTTAATTTAGAAGTTTGATTGTGTAATTAAGTCCATATTTAACTATTAGTTTTTTTAGAATGTGTAATTTAGGTTGAGAGTAAAGGAGAGTTTTGGAAATCTGATAAAAGAGTTTTGAAGTTTTGGTGCAACTTTTGGTAGAGAATGATGATTTTAGCATGCCCATGTAATTTGAGTTTTAAGGCGGAATCTCCTTTTTTGGTCTTTGGCACAGTTTTAAAGTAGTTGAATTTGTGATTTTGGGTAGAATTTGGAGATACATTAAAATACCCTTGGCGAAATTGTTCTTGAATATGTAAATTTAGTACTTACTGGAGTTGGTTTCTATTTTTGTTTTTAGGGTGGGAATTTTGCTTTTTGGATGAGAGATTTGGAGAGAGAATGAGAATTATAGCATGCCACATGCGGAGTCCATCTGGTGGGACTATGAATGTATAATGATCATACAAGTTGAATCTTTGTCAAACTAATGTACAATTGATTTCGTATTGGTTTTTTTTCCATGGAAGATGTTTTTCTAAGATTCTCTATCGAGGTGTATAAGTATAGGAATTGTGACAGATGGCAGGACATGGGGTGGAATTAGAGAGCTGTTGAGAAGGATAGCAGTTTCGTTATGAACTTGTTACAAAAGTTAATTTTTGAGTGTTAATCCGTTGTTCGTTTTGTGTATGGTAATTTGAGTAGTTATTCTAGCGCTAGCCTTCATGGATTGCAAATAATTTTTCTAGTTAGCCAAACAATAAGTAAAGGTAAGATCCATTGTATTGTGACACTTGTACTGAGAATATATTTGAGTGCATGGTGTGCCAATGCATCCGAATAGTCAATAGTCGAGTCGCATGTGTGTAGATCTACTCTTAAATTGTGAACCATTTTCGGAAATCCACTTTGTGCGATATCAAATTTACTGCAATGTTGACGGACCTTCTTTGATAAGCCTAACGCTGCCGCTGCTGTTGCCTAGGATGGGACCATTCAACAAGCAATCAGTTCCGAGCGGGATGCAATGAATTGGTAGGCTTATCAAAGCAGACCCGTTAAGCATTAGATATGTTATAACTCAACGTGACTTTTCACTAAAAGTTCACAATTTAAAAGCGGATTGCTACACATGTGATCTGCTATTGCTTGTTCGAATGCATTGGTGCACTGCACAGTCAACTATTTTTGCCTTTGCGAATTATTTTTGGAAGATTTACAATTTGGGTAAGTGGTTTGCTAGTTTTCCTAATGGAAACAAATTGGACCTTCGAAAGTTGCAACCAGAAATGTAGTCATGAATTGATGTTTGCCTGGTTGTGTTCCATTAAAGATATGGACGAGAAGCCTAGACAAGGAAAGTCGGTTAAAATATGCTGGACGCATTGGATAGGATGTCTTGGAGATTATTATTTTTATTTATTACTTTTTCTCTTTAAACGTATATGAATAAACAAATATAATCTTACCTGTGCAGTAATGTGCATACAATTTTAGCATGAAGGAATTTCGGATTTCCTTTTTTTTCCTGATAACCTCACCCAATGACTCAATGGAAAACGAAAACTTTCTTCAATCCTTGTGATAGTGGGTTATGAACCCAAGATGTCTTACTTAAAACTGTTTCAGATGTTAAATGCCAATAGCTGGTATAAGTCATTTTTTCAAATCTGTATTATAACTATCTTATTTCAAATGTGCATGAAGGACATATAGAGGGAGAAACAGATGGAGGTTTTGTGATGTTGTAAGGATTACGTGCTCATACTGGAGACGATTTTAGTTATTTTGGTGAAATTTTCAAGTCAGTGAAGATCTTTAGTTTGTATAATTAAATTGCATGACTACCTAAATGGAAAGTTGCTGATTAAATGGAAGAATTAGCCATATAGTGGGTTCATGTGGGATTTCTGACAAAAACTATTTGGATGAACTGTCTGATTCAGTTTCTGTCCATGAATTTCTTCACTGCTTGTGAATTCATTGGCTTAAGAATTGTGCTAACCATTGTAATTTAATATAATTATTTGCGACTTATAGCTTATTTGCTCTGTTATCTGTTTTGTAATTTAGGTTTTGTTGATTTGCTCCTGTGGTGCTATTATTCCATGTGATGGCACTGTTTTCCCGTTTGTCTTAATTCTAGTAAAGATTCTAATAAAATTCAGAGTCCTTGTTAAGATCTAAAGATGGAGTTGACTTATGTCAAATATTTTTTAACGATGTAAAGGTGCTTTGGGCTGGGTTTGACAAGTTAGAGGGTGAGAGAGGTGCCACACGGCGAGTTCTGTTGCTGGGTTATCGGTCTGGTTTTCAGGTTTGGGATGTTGAAGAAGCAGATAACGTTCGTGACCTGGTTTCCAGATATGATGGTCCTGTTTCATTTATGCAAATGCTGCCTAGACCAATCGCATCGAAAAGATCAATAGGCAAGTTTGCAGAAGCTGGGCCACTTCTGGTAGTTTGTTCTGATGGGTCCCTTTCTGGTGTTACTAACAATCAGGATGGGTTAACTACCGCTCGCAATGGGACCATTCCGAACTATCATGACTCTGGGAATGGCAATCTTGTGCCTAGTGTCGTTCGTTTTTATTCCTTGAAATCTCAATCATATGTAGATACACTGAAGTTCAGATCAGTCATCTATTCTGTAAGATGCAGTTCTAGAGTTGTTGCTATATGCCAAGCAGCTCAGGTAAGTCTACCTATACATGCTTTAGCAAACATTGATATCTTATGGTTAATCAAAGTGTGAAACTTAAGTTATTCTATATTGCAGATACACTGCTTTGATGCTACAACATTAGAGAGGGAATACACCATCCTTACAAATCCCATAGGTACAGGTTATCCTAGTTCTGGAGGTATTGGCTACGGACCGCTTGCAATTGGTCCTAGGTGGCTAGCTTATAGTGGAAGTCCAGTTGTTGTCTCCAATACAGGGCGTGTAAGTCCGCAACATTTGACGCCTTCTCTGAGTTTTTCTGGCGTTGCATCAAATGGGAGCTTGGTTGCACACTATGCAAGAGAATCAAGCAAGCAACTTGCTACTGGGATTGTGACCCTAGGAGACATGGGGTATAAGAGGCTCTCAAGGTACTGCTCTGAGCTTCTACCTGATTCCCACAATTCTCACTCAGCGAGTCCTGGCTTGAAAGGCAATGGAACCGTTAATGGTGTTTTGCCAGAAGCAGATAATGTTGGAATGGTATATCTTCTCTCCTTGAGTATGTTTTATGGTTGCGATTGAAGCATTTTTCTTCCCTATTTCCCTTTTTTAATGTTTGGCTAAAGCTCACATATTGTCGTACGCAGTTCCATTTGCTTGCTCTTCAGATTGCATACACATTTTACGTGATAGAAACTGTGATGGAAATTGTTGTCTGGTCCATCAAATGAATTGTATGCCACTTTTCTGAGGGAGGAATTTCCTGTTAACAGTCATGTTATCTTAGGCACTAATTCTTTCTGCAAATTATCCTGTTTTTGCTTTCCTCTGCATAATACTCTGTGGAGGTTGTAAGGATGATCCTTTTATGCCTAACTTTATTTTTTTACCTTTTGTTAATCAGGTCATTGTCAGAGATATTGTCAGTAAAGTTGTTATTGCACAGTTTAGGGCACACAAGAGTCCTATTTCTGCATTATGTTTTGATCCTAGTGGGACCCTTCTAGTGACTGCTTCAGTTCAGGGTCATAACATAAATGTCTTCAAAATAATGCCTGGGCTCCTAGGAGGCTCGTCTGCAGGTGATGCTGGTACATCTTATGTACACCTTTACAGGCTGCAACGTGGTTTGACAAATGCTGTAAGAGCACAATATCTGTTTAATTGTTTTTGTTTGTACATGTTGCTGTCAGCCATTCACTTATTTTTTGTTCCTTTTTCCCTGTTGTCTTCTTCCTTTCAGGTTATACAGGACATTAGTTTCAGTGATGACAGCAACTGGATTATGATTAGTTCCTCCAGGGGTACAAGCCATTTATTTGCTATAAATCCTTTGGGAGGATCTGTTTGTTTTCAGTCTGCTGATGGTGGTTTTACCTCAAAAAATAGTGGCCTTGGTGTCATGGCAAAGCCAGGAGTTCGATGGCCTCCAAATTCCGGTTTACCTCAACAGAACCTTTGTGCATCTGGTCCTCCAGTTACACTGTCTGTTGTCAGCCGAATAAGGAATGGAACTAATGGTTGGAGAGGCTCTGTAAGTGGTGCTGCAGCAGCTGCAACAGGAAGAGTGAGTCCCCTTTCAGGGGCTATTGCTTCATCTTTTCACAACTGCAAAGGCAATAATGACACGTATGTAGGAGGCAACTCTTCAAAAGCAAAGTACCACCTTTTGGTTTTCTCTCCCTCAGGATGTATGATACAATATGGATTACGAATATCAACTGGTCTGGATCCGACAACGGGTGTGTCTGGACTGGGCACTGCTTATGATTCAGTTCCTGAAAGTGATGCGAGATTAGTAGTTCAGGCAATCCAGAAGTGGAATATATGTCAGAAACAAATTCGAAGAGAACGAGACGATAACTTAGATATTTATGGTGAGAATGGCACTATGGACAGCAATAAGATATACCCTGAAGAAACGAATGGGGAAAATTGTACTTTCTCCGGAGCTAGGGGTACAGTTGAGAAAACAAAGGTCAATCTTGAAGATAAACATCATTTGTATATTTCAGAAGCTGAACTTCAGATGCATCAAGTTCGCATTCCATTGTGGGCAAAACCACAGGTATTTACTTGTTTTATAAGTTTTTCAAAGAGGCATTTACTTATTGAATCACACAAATATTTTGGTTGATGCATGACATGCTTGTATATATATATATATTTTGGTGCCATTGCTTTTCAGATATACTTTCAGTCTATGACAGAGGGCATTGAAACAGAAGACCAAAATGATTTGAAAGGGGAAGTAGAAATTGAAAGGATTCCAACTCGCATGATTGAAGCAAGGTCAAAAGACTTGGTTCCAGTTTTCAACTATCTTCAGAGTCCCAAATTTCAACAAGCAAGGTGATCTGAATATTGCCCTTCACTTAATGGATTTAAGGGACGCTTCCATGCTATATTATTTGTAACTTGCCTTTTCATCTTTAATTTTTAGAAGTTTGGTTATCTAACCTTTTCTTCTGTTTATTAGGCGTTCGATGTATTGCTGATTGTACAATTACGTTTACATAGTTATGTATAGCTAATTTTACTCTTTGTTGTGTAATCCTTTTCTCTTTAATATACTTCTGTTTTCTGATAAAAAAAAATTATACAGTATTTTACATTGTTTATGAGATCTCTCAGTTAAGCATACATATGGCTTAGTGTTGATTGCAAATTTCTTATGGTTTTGGTTTACTTGTTTATTTGTGTATACAGATTTCATGGTCACAATGTGGATTTTCATGAAACATTTCCTTGTTATGCAAGATTCCTTTTTTTTTTTGGCTTTTTTGGTGCATCTCTGTGAAATTTCTCGTTGATAGCTATGAAAATTTGTTGTTCTGCAGGGTTCCTTCTGTATATAGTAATAGCAATGGCCAACTACTGCACCAGAGGTCAGGGCTGTCTGAAAATGGCAATCTTTCGCGCAGGAGTAGCTCTGGCTCTCTTGACTCTGTAACTGACAGTGGTGCTTCAGTGGCCGAACTTAACAATGGCATTGAAGAAATTGGTTTGAATGTTCCTCGGATGTCAATAGAAACTAAGGGCTTTGTAAATAACAGTGACAGCCCTAAAAGCAAAACTCGGCTTGGGATTGTAAATAATAGTGAGAGCTTAAGAATGGAGGCTCAACACAAGTTTGTAAATAATAACATTGAAGGCCTGAAAATGGAGAATCATTTTGAAGATGACGGTGGTGAGTTTGATTAGAGGTAATCTTTTCTGTCCCACTTTTAATTTAGTTAGATATTAATACACGTGTTTATGAGTTTGCAATATCACTTAGCTTAAGAGCTGGTGGGACTGTCTCACAAAATTTATCTAGTATATGAATGCAAACTTTGTTTAGGGTGCTTTGAAGCCATTTTTATAAGCTGACGCTCACGAATTGTGCTCACATGTGGACACTTAACACTAGTCACGAGCTCTTGTAGCAGGTTCTGTTGTCATTTTGGTATTCAGGCTGTTTGTAGACTTGTGTATAATAATCAATATGCATAAGATTCCAAATATTGCATATTACAGATCATTTCGCTTTTTTCTAGCAAAAAAATTACCACTGCTCATCATTTTTCCTCTCTATTTCACAACTTTTTTCCTTACATATAACCAACTTATGTTGCCATATTTATTAAAGCTTTGCACATGGGACATGTTGTATTTGACAAAATGGCCTGTTTAATCATGATCTGATTCCTCTGTGTCGACTGATTTGAGATATTACCTGTACTTTTTGAGCTCTATAGATGATCCGAATGTGAAAAATTAGTTGGTTTTTATTTAAAGCGCAAGTCAGTCGGTGCATGCATAAGCATGAACATTAATTTCCGCTCATTTAGTTTGCTTAGTCGGCTTTAGGATATCATTTACACTTTACAATCACAATTTAAAGTTAATATTTTTTTCTTACAAATTCTGTGTACTGCAGATGTGATAAATACTTCTTACTTCATTTTCAGGTGTGTAGTAATTCTTTTGATCTCCTGGGAGGTTCATTAACAGTGTTAATACTTATGGGTGGAAATGTAGACAATGATTTGAGGCAATAGGGGTGGCTTGACAATGAATGATGAGGAATTGTGGATATTATGTTGGTGGGTTTCATCTTTCTGTTTGACTTTGTAAATAACACAAACAGATGATATATTCCCAATAATCAGTTGTTATATGTAAATAAAGCACCAACTTGAAACTCTTCTTCTTCACCGGTTATTATATTAATTTCTATATATTATATATAATACATATATTATTTATTACCATTCTGGTGCAAGTTTTCTTTGGTAAGAATCTATTTCTCATGATGAAAAGTTCCATTGAACAATATTGCTTTTTTTCCCCCAATATTATTTTATGAAAATACAACTCAAATGTGAATCAGATTCCTCCAAACCTTGATGAGTATGATTCAATCAAGATGTATTTTACGTAACTATCAAAGGAATTCATCAGCTAAATGATATAAATTGAACCAAATTAAACCAACTAAACCTTGTCAATCACTCTGTTTCTGACTTGCTGACACAACTAAGCTGACAATTTACGTTTACATGATCACATGAATTAGGCATATTGCATATTTGAACCAGAGAGGCAGATGATGGAGCAAGACATCAATTTTCAAATCAGAATAGGTGGTCAAGACTATGTTTATAAGTCCACCAGGGGACTTAGATGGCAAGTCTGTGATTACCACCTGTACACGACTTCAAAAATCTGGAGATGTACTCCTCCTTTGCAGGGAGATTCACCTTTCTCATTTATCCTTCACTGTGTTTTTGCAGGGTGTATCCCAAAGTGAAGCTCCCAAAACAAAGCGAGAGCGGTTGTCCCGTCCCCAACCAGTTACAATGTTATATTTCTGGCTTAAGTCCAGGTCTCAGATTCCATTGTTGCAGCCCTGTTAGTGACATATCTGAAACAATGCTGTAGACACGTCTTGGTATAATCATTGTCCCATTTCAAGTTGCGCAACCAGATTCTTTCTCCTCTTATCTCCTTCTTGGTATTAGCATTTTGGTAAGCTAGAGGCAGTTTCCAGAGGGCATTGCAGTTTATAACTTCAAGCTGCTCTAGACTTGGCCATGACTCTTGTTGCTTGCAAATTGTTGTCAAGCTGACAAGATTCTTCAATTCAATTATCCTTAGCTTAAGAACAACAGAGACAGGAGTTTCCCTCTGCCTAGGAACATACTGAACTAGCTCTTCCAGATTGTAACAGAAGCTAACTTTGATTTCTTCCAGCGTTTCTGTGTTGAACCCAGAATCACCATACGAGAGAACATGATGTAAATTGGGACAATGTGTCACTTCTAATGTTTTCACCTCCATTTTCAATCTCTCTGCCAATTGTATTTGGACCTCTTTTAAATCCAGCTTCTTGGACACGGTTGCCCATATTACCATGCCAAAATGCTGTATTGAAGTTGAAGAACTGCCCTTTAGCTTGTTGTTCAAGTTCTTTACCAGGTTGTCTTACCGACGCGACCCATCCCCCAAACACCAATCCTCAGAATATCATCATCACTGGATCCATAACTATGGTTAAAGTTTTCGATGCAGTTGTTTGATTTTCAATAGAAGGTACAGGGATCTACTCAACTGCTTTTCTCAAATAATTTAGGCTCACCATGTTAGCAGCAATATGGCCTACCTTCAAAAGTCTCTCTACCTCCTCGAGCATTCTGGCAGTCTCCATGCTAAGTCTATACCTTCCACTGCAATGAAAAAACAAAAACATCCACAAAGTTTTTGGTTATTGGCTGTCATCTCTGCTTGAACTGAATTCACTTGAAGCACGATTTGTTCGACCTCTTGAAGCCACTGAGTTATCTGAGTATCAGATGATTCGACATCTTCTTCACTTTGTTCCTTAGATCTAACAGGCTTTCATCTCTTTTTCTAGAGCACTGAGATTCGATCGGATGCTGATGAAAGTTCTTGATATTTGGATAGAAGCCACAAAATAATAGGCCAGTCTCTGTCACTGCTGCGCCTATGATCGAAGCCACCACTTCCATTGCAGAATTTGGATAAAAAAATGTCTAGCCAAATAGGATATTTGAAGGCAATGAAACTGCAAAACAATTGCAAATATGCTGCCTCTCAGGAAAGATGATCCGAGATGCAGAAGGCAGATGATTTTAGGAATTTTTCTAAATTGAACTCGATTATAATTCGACGTGCAAATGCATTCTCAATGGATCAGCTATTGCTTAAGCCTGTTAAGACATATAGTTGGCTAGGTAGGAAGAAGTTGCTCTCATATGTCAATTTCCATGTTCTTTTCTATGACAGCGACAAAAGTTGGTAGACTTCTGATACCAATTATTCTATGATATCTACAATAATTGGTTTAACATTCTTTACATGTATTAATTAACTCCAGTTTTACTTTTATCCTTTAGTTTTTATAAAACAACTAAAAAGGAAAAAAAAAAGGAATTGACCAATGTTACCTTGCATACAGCAGGCTTGGTTGGGGTCTTTGAACCTGTAGAAAGTCTGTAGATGTTTTGCTTTCCAGAACAGTAGACAATGCTGACAACAATTAAGTTTTGAGAAGCCTCCACAAAGTTACAATCTCTTCAACCCCTAAAGAAAATTTTCAAACTCAGCTGATGCAAGCTCAAAGTTCAGGTTGTTTCTGAGATGATCAGTTAGATATTCATGTCTCTCTTCATAGATGAATTAAGCTTTGATTATATTATTTTGATGTTGACTTTCTCCAAAGTCTAACTTTAATGAACAATTCGGTAAATTAATGTAACAAATTTTTCTTAAGAAGCTATGCATTCCTCTTAAGAAAGAACTTTCAAATTAAGAGCTGCTGACTTACAGCTTACAGATACAGCTCTTAGAGGAAGTACAGCTGTTATTAATGAATCAGAACATCAATCATGCTTTGACAAACTGAAATTTATACCTAATTTTTCAATGATCAGTGCTCTAATAACAGCAGAATCCAAAAATCTTCCAATCCAATCTTAATAATCCTGGCTTCAGATTCCCTTGGCTTACAAAATTTTCTCCATCATAATTCTATAAAGTATTATACTAAAGCAGACAAGATATTAGCTATTAAAGCTTTTGGTATTCTGATACAAGTGCCAAAAGTTCAATAGATGATCATCAACTGAAGTTGGCCAGAATAATGTTCCTTGCTTTTAACTATGAATTTTTAAGCAAAATATTAATGTTCTTTCGGATAACCCCATCCGTCCACCCTCAAATGGAAATCAAGTCCTTTCTTGCCTTTGATGAAGACAAGTTAGCATCTACAAAAAGAAAAAAGAGAGTAAACTATTGTTTGGGTAATGAATTCCATGTCATTAGTGTATACATATCTGAGTGAAGCTTATGAAAGCACTTGCTTGCAGTGTACAAAATTTCTGTTAATTTGCATACACGTTTAATTGTGTTGATAATGTACTGTATAATATTGAAAAATGGCAATAGTTGATATGCTCTTCATTCATAACAAAAATTATTTTTGTGTTATGAGGAAAATCAGCCGGTTTGATGCAATTAAGAACTCTGCTGCATAGGTTCAAAAACTCATTTGTTGATACAAGGAACATTGGCAGACTCAAAAGTGCCAGAAGGTTTCAATGCAATGTAGAGTTAGAAAGAGCCACAGAAAGTATGTAATTCCAAAATTCAGGACTCCTGAGGTAGGCCAAGAACAAGGCCAAAATGGATGATATGAGGTGACATTAATAAAAAGGATTAGAAAGCTTCAAGTCTCAGGTAACAAATGGCCTGCAGCCATATCAGAAAGGTTAAAATGGACAGATAAGTAGCCTTGTAGCATTTATCCTCCTCATGAGCCAAAAAATCATCTGAAAATGCAGCATCTCAAAAGATTTCTGAAAGCAAGTGTGAGAACAAAATAAGAGCTTATGAGCATTCCGCCAGTCACCACTGTGGTGACAAGCAACGGAAACTGCAGAACCAGCAGCAAATACATCACAGAATAAAGCAGCGCATGTGAATTGAAAAGATGATAGCAACTGCAAAATCATCAAATCCACAAGCAACAGCAAAGTTATTACAGAAGGCATTACAAATCTATAGTTGGGCATCCCCAAGTAGGCAAATGTATAAGCAACTTGATAACCCTCAATCTATACACGTGTGACTCCATTTATTTACCTTACAAAACTATTCCATCTATTTTCTGCATCTCCATTGGTCTTAGCTCCTGCTTAGCTCCAGTCTGCTTGAAGTAAGGCTGTAGACTCGACTTGGTCTCACTGTCGCAATCCAATTGCCTCCACCACTGAAATTCTCCTCTTATTTCTTTCATGGTATTTTCATTTTGAGTAGTGAGAGGCATCTTGGTAAGAAGATTGCTCTTGAACACCTCAACCTGCTCTAGACGTGGCCAGCATTCCTTATATCTGCAAAGAGTCCTTAGCTTGGGAAGGTTTTTCAGTTCCAGAGTTCGAAGGTTTGGAACAACAGGTTCCGAATTGGTATCTTGCTCTGAATAATAATTAAAGAGCTGGAATAAATTTTCACAGAAGCTTACCTTGATTTCTTCCAAGTTTGGTAAGCTTAGAATGAAACTACCATAAGTGAGAAGATATTTCAGTCTGGAACATTGAGTTACTTCTAGTAATTTTAGTCTAAAAAATCTGAGTCCAAGATGACCAACTAGTTCTGAAATGCTTTCTAAATAAGTGAGATCATGGAGATGGAGTTCCTCCAAATTTGGTAGCAGGTCATCATGGGCAGCACATCCTCCTGCTGGCCTTAAATAGCTATTAGAGCTTGCAATAGTTAGAGATTTCAAACTAGTAAAGCAGTTAATGCTATTTATTACCAAGGTTTCAAGCATCTGATTTAGTCCCCAACAATGATTTAGGACAAGGGAAGTTGCATTGCTCAACAGCCAACCAATCCATTCTCTTGAGAGATTAAGGCCGCTGATTGTCACCCTCCGTTTGTCATGTTTAGTTGGCAAGGAGTTAGCTGTTGGACCTATAAAGAACTGGAATCTTTTTACTCTACATATCCAGGCAAGATTTTCAGACCCAAGAGATGGAATGCCCTCCAATCTTGTAAGTAAAACAAGTTACCGCTGAAGACAACCCAGATCTTCAAAAGTTATTTGGCTTTCTTCTACCTGTCCTATCACTCCCCAATGATAATCACTGAGCGTCATGTCTAGAACTTCTAAAGAATGCAACCTGGATATGGTTTCAGGTTGGATTGTCTTGAGATAGTGAGTTCGGGAGAGGTTTAATTCCCTTAAGTTGATCAAGTTTTCCAACCCTCTTGGCAATTCTGTGATACTTGTGGCACAAAGATCAAGTACTTGAAGTTTAGTAAGGCATCCAAGTGGGGGTAAATCAGTGAGATAGAAGCAATCTCTTAAGATAAGAGCACGACGGTCATGTAGTTGAAGAAGGGAAAGAGGCAGTGACTGGATACGAGTCCCACTCATATTTAACACCCTGAGTGCCGGAAATCCTTGCAGGAATCTCTCTGGGATTCTGTCAAGTGGAAAATTGCCTTGTAGGAGCAAAGTTGAAGCCTCTGAACATTGTATCTCACAATCAGGTAAGCTTGTTATTTTGTTATTCATGAAAGAAACTCTCCTCAGGGAATTCACTAACTCGACCTCTGAAATCTCATTCAAGCCAATCCCTGAACGAACAAGGGATCTATTTCTATTCTCTAAAGAGGATGCAATCCATATAGCAACATCCCGGACAACATCATGCATTTTCACTGTATCTTCTCGGGCACCATCTTCCAACAAGCAACAGTCTTTCAGGTTTTCAATCAAAGCAATTCCTCTGTTGAATGAATCTTCATAGTTCTCTTGTTCGTCTATTAGTCCTTCCGCCAACCAATATCGTACAAGTTCATTTACTTCAATTGAAAAATCCTCAGGAAACAAAGAGCAATACAGGAAACAAGATTTTGTGTTCTCACCTTCTAATGAGTCATAACTCCACTTTAAAGACTTGTAGACATTATTTTCAATGCCTTTGATAGCCGGCACTGATTTTCGCAACTCATTCAAGGCATGCTTCCACAGTTTCACCTTGATCTTCCCCCTCATAGCTGTCCCCATGGTGATGACAGCCAAAGGCAATCCATTACATTCTCTGGTAATTTCCTCTGCAAATGGTTTGATGGTGTCTAAACTGGCCACCTCGCCTGCACTTTGACAAAATAGATGCCAAGCTTCTACACCATTGAGAAAATCCACTCTAACTTCAACATCAGTCTTCATCGCCCTACAAACTTCAAAATTTCTAGATGTCAATATGATCTTTGAACCCACATGCTATTCAGGCCGTGGAATACCCAAATAATCCAAATCTATTGCCTCCCAAACATCATCTAAAATGAGGAGAAAGTTACTCTCCTTCATGAGTCTTCCGTGCAGTCTAATACCAACTCTTTCCACTGTTTCTTCCACTTTCACCTTCCAATTCAATCTCTCAGCAATTTGTAGTTGGACCTGTTTTAGATCCAACTCGTTGGACACTGTTGCCCATATCACCATGCCAAAAGGCTGCAGTGAAGAATCTGTCTTGAGCCTGTTGTTCAGGTTCTTAACAACAGTTGTCTTGCCAACACCTCCTGTACCCCAGACACCAATTCTCTTGACTCCATCATTCTTCAGCAGATCCATAACTTTGGCTAATGTTTTTGACGCTGTTGACTGATCTTGGATTGAAGGTCCAGGAATGTGTTCCACGGTTTCTGCTGCATCATTGGCAGTCAACAAGCCATTGGGGAAACTTGCAGCTTTGACAAGATCTTGTACCTCCTTGAGCATCCTTGACACTTTTCTGCCTCTTCTACAAGGCGAACTGCAACTAAAGAAACATCTGTTAAGTTTCTTATCGTTTGCTGTCATATCTTCTTGCATCAATCCCACTTCAAACATAAAATCTTCAACATTTCTTAGCCATTCTTTCACTTCAGTTGATGGTAATTTCCCATCTTTCTCTGCCATGGCAAGTTGACTTCTCATGTCATTTCTGATGCTAATTAGATTCTTCATCTCCTTTTCCAAAACATTGATATTTGATTGAATTCTAACTGTGTTGCTGATTTTAGTGTAGATTGAGCCACAAAGAAGCCGGCCAGCTTCTACTACTATTGAACCAGTAATTGAAGCTACTACTTCCATCACAGAAGTCTAGTAAATAGAAGCTCAAGAAAATTCACTAGAGAGAAAAAAACTTGGAAGGGTGAAAAAGGTTTTTGGCAATATGTGAGAAAGATCATCTAAAGAAACAATGGTAATTTATCTTGATGTACAAGCTTCATTGTCCTTGGATTGGCATTACAATTTTTATTTGGTCAACTGTTGATTTAACATATAAAGTCTCACTCACCTCCTGAGAAATTTCCTTGGATCCATGTGTGATTTTTCTGTTGTGCCATATATCTACCTGTCCCAGAAGAGAACTGTCCAGACCTAGAAGTCAATTTTTTGCAGGCCGGGCAAATGCAACCAAATTTTTTGACCCAAAAGCTTTTAGAAAAATTGGCCATGTTTCTGACAACATATTTGGTTGCTTTGCAGCTATAGGGGAGGAGCCAGTAAATATGCAAATAACAAATAACTCTGATAAATGACCTTTTGGCTCTTGCTTGCTTTGGCTATGCTGGGATTCCATTACTAATTTTCTGTTTCCAATTTTGCTAGATACAAGTGACAAAAACTGGGTGTTTGTTAGAGAGTCTCAGCTCATTAGTTGACTTATTTCTTGACAGTTCAAACTTTTAGGTTACTAATGTGGTATTAGAGCTTGATTTGATCAAGGAATCCTAGTTCAAATCCCTCCATATAACTAAATTTGTGTTTGTTTCAGAATTTATTCTGAGGCTGAATATGTGTTTGGGCTTGGTCCACGTGCCAAACCCGTCGGTCTGACACGTGAGGGGGTGTGTTAGAGAATTAGTTAGACCCTTTCTTATCAACTTAAGTTTTTAGGTACAAATCAAATATGTTTGGGCTTGATCCACGTCCCAAGCCTATCGGTCTGGCATGTGAGGCGGTGTGTTAGAGAATTAGGACCCTTTCCTGACCGTTTAAGCTTTTAGGTCTGATGTTACTAATAGTGTGTATGAAAATATATGTTAATCTTGTATTTGTATTGCATAAGCAACAAATCGAAGCACTGAACCTAAAACTAACATGAAAAGACTGAAATACTCTTAATTACAATATTTACATATATATTAACATTGCATACCCTTTATTTTGATATAGCAAGTGCATGAAGAGACTTGCTGAGAGAATTGAGCTGAAATTCATATGATGCGATTGTTTTGTGGCTTGTGCGGTTGTGCCATACATATAACTGTGGCTATCTAATCTACTTGGATTTGCTACTTCTAAACAACAACAATTTCAAGTCTTCTTGCTAAAGAAGTCCATAGGTCTCCATATTTTAGTAAACTTCACCATGCATGACATGACAGTCCTTACCATGATTTTGGAACCTAATTAGTATAAGTCCCATTGTTTTGATCCTATCGAATCTGATTCATTTTCTCATTGAGCGAAAGGTACGAAATACATTAGAGTGATTTTTCAGTAATCTGCATATGTGACTAAATGGATAGGTTGTGCATTGTATAATTTGTTTACATCATATTACACGCTCCTAATTGTCCTAGAAAATTTTTCTTATTGATCCAAAATTTTTGTAATTATTCGAAGGAATAATAATAAAAAAAAAGCATCATCAACTATTTATTGTTCAATGACTAAACCTGAGTAGTTGCCAACTGATACAAATTCTAAAACAAATATAGTCTCATTGCTAATCAATCACAAAACCAATCATGCCTTGACAAACTGACATTTATAGACCCAAAATTTCACCAATGAGTCTAAAATCCTGGCTTCAGTTCCATTAAAAAAAAAAAAAGATTTTCGAAGACAGTTGCCTGATTACCCTGTTGCTTTATCTTCAGTAGAAGGTCCGGGGCCATGATCAACCATGCTAGTGTTGAAACTTCCAGCACAAGTAAGTCTTCTCACTTCCTTGAGCAACACTCCCACTTCCTTGCTGAATTTACACCTCTGACTGCAATGACATGAACACCTACTTTGATGTTGTCTTCTCTCATAGTCTTTGATATTTGTTTCCAGTGATTTCACTTCAACCATAAACGTCTCCACCTCACCAAGCCACTCCTTCACTTGAGTTTTCACTGATTCCCCATCTCCCTCACAAGTTTCAACTTCATGTTTAACCTTGTCTCTAAGTTCAACCAGGTCCTCAGTCTCTTCCTCTAGAGCTTTGCGTTTCGAATTGAACCGCAACGTGTTTCCGATGTTACAACAGTCGATGGAGAAGCAAAAGAGGCAGCAAGCTTCTGATGCTACAGAACCCAAGATTGATAACACCAAATCCATAACAGGAAACTTGAGGAACTTTAAAGGCAAAGAAACTACAGAGATATTTAATACAATAATGCAAGTATTCATATATAAGTCAACTTCACGTGAAGGGAGAAAAACACGTGTAAAGTGGAGGTCTTGTGTTGGACTTGTTACAGTGTCTTTTTGACAAGCAACCATGTCTGCTAGTTCAATGATTTTGACTGGAGAAGTTGTATAAGAAATATACTCCAAGATGCTGAGAATTATTTTTCCGTTGTTAAATTCTCAACCTGATTTGATTTTCTCTGCGTAGACTTGTAATTTGTGTTTGTATGATTTTTCTATGAGGACCACTTATATGAGGATGACAACTCAATTTTCCATAGCAGTCTCTTTTGATCTTCGACTTAAAAGAACGCTTAGATATTATTATTGTTTACGGAAAGGGGTATTTTGATAAAAAAATGCAACTAGAGGGGCATTTTGAAGAATAAGGAAAATTACAGACGGATTTTCATTATTTCACTTAAGAATAAAATCGGGGGCAAAAGTACATAAATTGGACAGTTTAGGTACACTGACCAATTAGAAGCATGAGCAAAATTATAAAAATTCGAAATTTTGGGTGTGGTCCATTATTAGGGCTGGCAAAACGGGTTCGTACATCACGAACCCGTTTATATCCGACCCGAGATGATCAGTTTATTTAAATAGATCAATCTCCTTGAAACTTAACATAATCCGTTTATTTAAATGGGTTACACATATTGATCTGTCTAAAAATTTATTGATTTATATAAAATTACAATAATATTCTTAATAATTTTAAAATTATAATTTTTTTCTTTAAAATGGATTATGCGGATCAACCCACAACCTGTTTAACTAGATCCGATACAAATTATTTATATAAATGGATTATATAGATTAACCCAACTACTAACCCGAACCCGTTTAGTATCGGGTTCGTGGGTTGGACTATTTGTATCTTTGCCCATTGGAGAAAATTGTAACACCATTCTTTTAAAGTGTTTTTTCCCCTCTTCTTTTCGTTTAATGGGCAAAAGAAATCAGATTTAAGTAAACATTGTCTCTGAAACATGAAAGCTTAACTCAGTGAAAGCTAGAAGTAGGTGCAAGAAATTCACACCTGTTGTTGAGGCTTGAGAGAAACTTTGATGAACTCTAAAATTGATTTCTATTTTTTCAGGCCAACTATTCAAGTGGCAAAGCCAAAACCAGATTAAGAATTGAGTAATTCAAGGAAACTTCTCAGCAGGTTAGATTACTTTTCTGGTATTCATATTGATCTTATTTGCTTGCATGAGAATTCAAAAAAAATCTTAATTTAGTGATAATGAAAAGTCAGCTTTGATTATATACAAAGAATGTTGAAAATCTGAAAGCTTGACCATGGTTGCATCAGCTCGGGAGAAAGATTGGTTCAGAGGTTGAAAAGATTGTATTTGAAATAGTAGTCAATGCAAGAACATACGCGTTAGCTAAGCTTGTCTAATTTAACTGTTGCCTGCAATATTTAGTACAATATTTTGTAGACTAGGGATATAAAAGGACCATTCAGGCTAGAACATGATATGGAGCACTTGGTCTGGTGTCATTTCTAATTGTAAATCTTCATCAGTGGACATCTGTTTAGGAAAAATCCAAATCAGCTAGGTTAAGCATATTTGTATATAATGCACTAGCTTTTTGAGTGGAAAGCATTAATTTGTCATTAAATTTGCCTACATATGATAAATATTGAAACATTATTAATCTTTCTTGAAAATAAATGTCAGATTACATAAGGTAGGAATTCTAAAAACCTAATGTGAGTATGCTTATTATAATACTTATAAAAAGTCTGAGGTCATTGATGATATTATATTAAATCGAATTCTCTTTGACTTCAGACTATCAATCGATACTTGTCATCGCTAATTATAGAAAATGAGGTCTATTGTGCGACCTATTATAGCAATGAAATGTCTTGGAAATTCTGGTGCAAAGTCTTGATCAAGAATATAATTTCCTGCAACTTCTAATGTAGAGACCAGAGGTCATTGAGTCCATGGCATTTGTTCAACTCCGCATGCATTTTTTTATTTTTTTGGTTGAATTCTGCCACTCTTCTGTCATAATGGTGTGTTGATGAAATGCTTTTGAAATGATTTACAGCTCAGAAATGTGCACAAGGACTTGATAATTGCACCGCAAAAGTTGAAGTCCCTGAGGCAAAAATCACGATAGAAGAAAATAATGCAAACTATTCAAAGCTATAATTCCTGCAATGTTTTTTGTGCATGGAATTGAGGTCCATGTTGATTTTTTAATTTGGATCAATTACCTTATAAATAGCACTCGCTACTGATAATCGTACTTCTCATTTGCATTCTCCTTCTATTATTAATATTTCTGCGTAAGAGTTGTTTTAAGGCAATGAAACCAACCATGAGTGGAATTCTTTCCCTTATTTTCCTTGAGTTACAGGCAGTAGCCACCACCAATATCAGCTTCTCCAATGGAAGCACTTATGTGGGTTGCCTCCAAAGTGAGAGAGAAGCACTTCTAAGTTTCAAGCAAGATCTCATTGATTTTTCCAACAGGCTTTCCTCTTGGGTTGGTGATGGAGATTGTTGTGAATGTGCTGGTGTTGTCTGCAACAACTTCACAGGTCATGTCCTCGAGCTGCACCTTGACAATCCTTATATTTGGTTTACTTTAACTTAAGCAGTAACGATTTTGATGAGATTCCTAAATTTCATGGAAATCTCTCCAGTCTTCAATATCTTGATCTTTCTGGTAATTATAATATATAGGCTGAGAGTTTAAGTTGGCTATCTGCCCTTTCTTCATTGAAACACCTTGACTTGAGCTCTCTTAATCTTAGTGAGGCTTCTGATTGGTTGCTGGAGATAAACAAACTTTCATCTTTGACAGTTTTACGTTTGAGAAATTGTGGATTCCCTCACATTCCTCCATTGCCCTTTGCAAATTTTACCTCATCCCTTACTACTCTAGGTCTTTCCTCCAATTTCTTTGATAACTCGAGGATAACTTCCTGGGTTTTTGGTCTTCATAATTTAGAATTTCTTGATTTATCAGATAACTATTTCAATTCTTCATTTCCTAAGTGCTTGTCTACACTTCGGAGTCTTGAATTCCTTGACCTTGGTTACAATGAAAACTTGCAAGGTACAATTGCAAGATCATGGGGAAGACTATGCAACTTGAAGTCATTGTTATTGTCAGCTGTCACATTGAATCAAGACATATCTAAAATATTACACATCTTCTCAGAATGCATTTTAGATGGATTAGAAGATATGGATCTGCATGATTGTCAAATTTTTGGTCAATTGAGTGACGATCAAATTGGACAAGCTAGAAATGTACATGTTCTTGATATAAGCCAAAATTCTATTTCTGGTTCTGTTTATCCTGCTTGATCTTATATCAAAAACATGTACATTATCCCCAAATATGCATTCACTTGATCTATCCGACAATGCTTTCTCGGGATCCATTTTCCGGTTTTTATGTGACAAGACAAGGAGAACACAAATTCTCAAACTTGAAGAAAATTCTTTGTTCGGAGAGTTACCTAATTGTTGGATGAATTGGCAATATTTGTTGGTCTTGAAACTGAGTGACAATAAATTCAAAGTTATTCTTCCTTTTTCCATTGGAAATTTAAGTTCCCTACGATCGTTGCACCTTCGAAATAATGAGTTTTCTGGAATAATACACCATCACTAAAAAATTGTACAAAGTAACATTAGACATTGCTGAAAATGAGTTTTCTGGAAATATTGCAAGGTGGATAGGAGAGAGATTTACTGAATTGGTAATTCTCAACCTTCGCTCCAATAAGTTTCAAGGCCTTTTGCCAACAAACTTATGCCATCTTACTCCTCTACAAATCTTAGATCTTGCCTACAACAATCTGTCTGGATATATACCGAACTGTATCAATACCTCTGGTGCTATGGTGGCAATGAATTATTCTAATGGCAAAGATATACAGTTTACAGACTATCTTTATGGAACTTTCATTGAGGATGAGTTACTTGTGATGAAAGGAATACCTGCCAAATATAACTCAATTCTTAATTTGGTAAGGAGCATAGACCTTTCCAAGAATACTTTGTCAGGAGAAATTCCGATGGAACTGACGTACCTTCATGCACTACAGTCGTTGAATTTATCGCACAATTTTTTCACTGGGAAAATTCCTGAAACTATTGGAGATATGAGAGACTTTGAGACTATTGATTTTTCTGCAAACATGCTTTCTGGTAAAATCCCACAAAGCATCGCAAGTTTGACGTATTTGAATCACTTGAATGTGTCAAATAACAAGTTGACCGGGGAAATTCCTTCGGCCACTCAACTGAAAAGCTTTGACTCAACCTCATTCACATGCAATGAACTTTGCGGACCTCCGCTTCCTAGGAATTGTACTACTCCAATAAGGATCGGCTCATAGCTTTTTGTGATTTTGGGCCAAAAAAAAAATATTTGTGCCCTTTCAGAGTATCATCGACCGGGGCCAATGTAGAGTTATTCATATTAAGAATTTAACATTCAACTTTATAGAAAATGGAACGAAATAACCTCTTAATTGAAATTAAAAATATCACACAATTGTATTTTAACTTAAACTAAAACTTGTTGAAATATCTGATTCAAATAGAAAATAAAGAGAAAAAGAAAAACCTAATGGAGTAAGAAAAGACAATATGTAGAGAGAAAAACTCAAATTAATAATAAATATAATAGAAAGTAAAGGTAGATCAGAGAGAATCCTAGTAGAAGGAGGAAAGAAAATTGTAAAAAGAAAAATACAAACATATGACAGAGAAAAGAGAGATGAGTAACTCAAGTTTTTAGAAGAAAATGAGGCTAAAATTATCCGATGGGTAGCTCAATTATTCCTCTTATTATGTAAGGATATTTTTATTGACTCGGTGACAATATTGACAAAAACGAAAAAAAATTTGGGGGTGTTCAATTTTAAATTATAAAAAATTTAAGGTTCAAAGCACGTAATTTCCACTTGCAAGTTAATCATATATAATGAAGAAATAATTAAAATATTCATTATATTTACATCAATTCATTTAGCCTTCCATTTAGGTTTTAAATTATTTGTTCAAATGTTGTAGTAAATGAATTTTAATGCAAACACATTATCCACTACATCATCTCATAATTTATATAATTGTTACAATTTATATACTACATTATTTGGTTATAACTTTTGACAAATAATTTCTTATATAATTTTTACATATTTACACATGCATTTCAAAATAGATGATAAGTAACAGATACAGACATATAGTTTTCAACGCTATAAAATGGACCAACCACCTAATTATAGTATGTAATTCAATTAATCATTGCATTGTAGTCAAGAAAAAAAGTTGTCCATGGTCCATAAAAAAGCCAGAGAGAAGGGACCAATAAATTTCTTACATTGAACTTGTACGAGACTTAAATAAAACTTGGAAGCTTATTGGGCTCGTTGGGTTTGGTAAAAAGGACAATTCTACTGTTCTAATTTAATATTCAGTTTCCATTTTACCCCATACAAAGTGACTGCCCTGTTCGCCTTGGACTAGCACCGGGCCTGGTTCCAACACCTAACCATGGAAATGGTAATGGAGATCAAGACTGCAGTGAAGATGAAGTGGACTGGTTCTATATAAGCATGGCTCTTGGCTTTGTGGTGGGCTTCTGGGGTTTGATTGGTCCTTTGGTTGTCAACCGAAGGTGGAGATACATGTATTGTCGCTTCTTGGATCGACTTGGTGACAAATTTTATTTTTTGCTGTCAGAAAATTTTACTAGTTTTTTTGTATTTTATGTTTCTTTTTGTATGTTTGGAGCTGTCCCTATACGAGTTCTAATAATCAAATTGATGGAGGGTTATTTAATGTTTAAAATAACTTCATCTTTGTTGGTGATTATAGCTAGCATTGTTGCAAAATATACACATTTTGGTGTCTCTAATATTAGTAGATTTTAATTTATTTTTCATCTACAAAGGCAAATTTTAAAATTTAATTATTACTTACTGTTGGATAAACAGAAAAACAAAAACAAAATAGACAAATCCATTGATTATATTCAACAATCAATCAATATCCCTTAATCCAATGATTTAAAGAACACAAAAGTTTTTTTTTTAAAAAATCCAAAATAGAAAATATGATCAACGGGATCTCAAGTAAATCTATATATGAATTTTATGATAATTGTGTTAGGTTATGAAGTCCTAAATAGATTCATATAAGGAGACAGTGAGTGCCGCGACTTGAAGATGCCACCTGTGGAAGCAATAGCAATAAAATGTCCTGTAAAAACCTTTTTTATGATCAAGGAAATATCCTGCAAATTTAATGTAGAAACCAGAGATCATGGAACATATTATAAATTTCCTGCAACTGATGTAAAAGTTTCCCTTTGCTTAATTAATTTATTTATTTGGGGATGTAGTTGTAATTTGGGAGCATACACAACATCACTCGTCTTCTTCTTTTTTTGTAAGTAAATGTCATTAGATTCACCAAGCCATCCCCTCCTACTTGCTAGAAAAATATGGGAAGAATAGCGAGATTCTTTCGTAGGATACGCGAAAAAATGCGTAATTTGTTTTTCTTAATAGGTGTCTTGACAATTATTTTTATTTTTTATTTTAACTGTAAAGTTATAAGATTAATTATAAGTCAACTGGAATCTGTAGAGATCAGTCACTATATGTATAATTCAGATATTTACACTTATAATTAGGAGATATATACTTCTATGATATCGAGAGAAAACTACCCACGAGAGCATAACATAACCATAAGTCTGCTAAATATTGAATTAAATTTAAATTTGCCTACATATGCTAAATATTAAAACATTATTAATACTTCTTGTAAATAAATGTCACATTACATAAGGTAAGAATTCTAAAATTTAATGTAAAGTGCGCGTTTTATAATAGTTCGAGAAAATCTGAGGTCATTGATGATATTGGAAAAATGTCAAATTATTATATAGAATTTCCTTTGACTTTGTTCTATCAACCGATACACCTGATCGCTAATTATAGGAAAAATTGGGGTCTATTGTGGGACCTATTATAGCAATGAAATGTCGGGTGCAAAGTCATGATAAAAGGAAATTTCCTTCAACATTCTTCTACCAGAGGTCATTAAGTCCATGGCATTTGTTCACACTCTACATGCATTTGTTTCTTTTTTGGTTGAATTATGCCACTCTTCTCCTTTCACAGAATTAAGATGTAGTTTCATATATATAATTTTGTCCTTTGTCATAATGGTGTGTTGGTGTTGTTGCGGAATATATACAAACTCAAAGATGATAATAAATTCACACACGAAAGCAAAAAGAAAAACACATACGAGATTTTATGTGATTCAACGATCAATGTAATTCTTAGATTTACGGAGCACACCAATACTTAGTTCTACTATCAAATCGTGGTTTACAATAATGAAACGTGCGCACACTTTTACGACTCTATTTTTCTCTTTAAAAGAAACCTTAAAAATATAAGAGTTTAAATACTAAAATTCTTAGGGTAAAATTGTCGATCCACAGTAAAATTATTCCCCTGACGTTTGATATATTAGATTTTTTTTCCCTTATATTTTTGGAAATACACATTTTTCCCCCTGCCGTTATTAAACCATCCAAAAAGTAAACTTAACGTTAAAGTATAAAGGCACTTTGGTAATTACATTCA
The DNA here is from genome assembly GCA_003430845.1 of Xanthoceras sorbifolium. Taxonomy (NCBI): domain Eukaryota; kingdom Viridiplantae; phylum Streptophyta; class Magnoliopsida; order Sapindales; family Sapindaceae; genus Xanthoceras; species Xanthoceras sorbifolium. The sequence continues at coordinate 5,199,185 of CM010613.1, forward strand.
CCTACTAAAATAATAAATAAATTTAATTCAAAAAATAATAAATAATTTAATAAATAACAATAAAAAAAAATATAACTCTCTATCTCTCTCCAACAAATCAATTATTTTTTTCTCACTTTCTCTCTCCCCTCCCTGACTCTCTCTACCTCCCCATCTCTCCTCCTTCTACTATCTTCCACTCTCACAATCAAATCTCACTCTCTCTCATTCTAAAAAAAAAAAAGAAAAAAAATCTCACTCTCTCTCATTCTCATTATCTTCTTACTCCCCCCCTCTCTCTATATATATTTCTCCACATCTCCGGCGAAATTCTCTTCTCCTGTCTCTCCTCACTCTCACAAATCTTTCTTCCACCCAGAGAGTTTTAGAGGTGTTTGTGGCCCCGGAAAGAGGGGAGGAGATGAGAGTTTTGGTGGTTTTGGGTGTATTTGGTGAGTTTGGGTAATTTGAGTGGTTTTAAATTTTTTTTGGGTGGATTTTGGTGGTTTTCGATTTTTTGGTGGTTTTTGGTTTTCTTTTGGTGGTTTGGGTTTTATTGTGGTGGTTTTGGGCTTACTAGTTTTTTTTTTTTAATTAAAGGAAAAAAAATGGATGACGGTGATGTATGGAGTTTTAATAAGTGAGATTAAGTTGGAGATGGATTGTGTGATGAAGTGTAGGTGCTGATGAAGCATGATGGTATGATGATAAAAATGGAGGATGTTGAAGGTATGTTTTCAGAAAAAAAAAAAAAAAAGAGAAAAAAAAAAGCAAGAAGACGGTGAGAAGATATTTTTACATTTTATACTATTTTTTAAAATTATTTTTTTTAAAAAGTTGTAATATGATGGTACCTTTTCATAAAAAAAAATTAAAAGATTCCAAAAAAATATATTTTAAATTCATTTCTTATCTTAGTGAAATAGAGAAAATACCATAATATCATTCTATTTTAACGTCCAGCTCACTTTTAAAATGAAGTTATAACGGTAGGGGAAAAAACATGTATTTTTAAAAATATAAGGGGGAAAATATCTAATATGTCAAACGTCAAGGGAAAAATATAAATTACCCTTAAAATTTTATTCTGGGAGTGCTGCCCCAACAAATGCCAGCTGACTGGGCAACTTAACTACGGGGAACTCGACGGATGAGTGCGTCAGCATAGCACAACATTAAAAGCACACCTCCTCATTCGGATTAGTGGTGGATCTTGGGAGTTTATGTCTCAAAATGTGCGTTTGCAATTCAAACTTACAATGTACAATTGTCAACCTGAAGTCATTTTCATTGTGGATGTATCAAGTTAAATCAAGACATACATGAAATACTACATATTTTCTGGGATGTATTCTAGATGGACTAGAAGATCGGTGTTTGTGGGATTGTCAACTTTTTGGTCAGTTGACTGACCATCGAATTGGACAAGAAATTTAGAAGTTCTTCAAATAGGCTAAAGTTCGATTTCTGGTTATGTTTCATCTTCTTTAGGATAACTTTTTTCTTTGCAAACGCTAGATCTTTTGTATAATAAATTGAATGGAACACTACTTACGCATATTCATTTTTCTAATCTCATATGGCTAACAACTTTTAATGCTCTGGGGGCTCGTTAACATTGAAAAGTCAATTATGATTGGGTTTCTCCTTTTAATTTAACAAATGCTGCTCAAGTCAATCATTATTATTATTACTACTTTATCTTTTTTCTTCTCTCTCCTCCCATGGTTCTCTCGACTGAGAGCCTCCCAGGCATGGTGAGTAGAAGCTGAACTCACCCACTTTGGGTGCTTTTCTCACTCGTTTTGAGTGCTGGTTCCATTTTTCTTTCTTTCGAAGGTGCTATCTCCATGGATCCAGAAGAGATCGCTCGAAGGTGTGCGAATTTATCTCTCTCTGAGGGAAAGATTCCTGTGGTGAAGATTGATCATAATCTGAAGGTGAGAGGTATGAAAGAGTTGTCGATGAGTTTAGTTGGGAAGATCGTGACCAACAAGGACGTTCACAGGGAGTCTTTCAAGTCTGCAATCGTTTCGATCTGGAAGACCAGAAAAGGGGTAGCTATCGAATCTCTCGGCAACAATCTCTTCATCTTTACCTTTCGATGTTTGTGGGATCGAAAACTGATCCTTGAAGGGGGGCCTTGGTCCTATGATAAATGGTTGTTAGTTCTGAAGGAAGTTACTGGGGTGGGGAAATTATCTGATCTAGATTTTGGTAGAACTCTGTTTTAGGTTCAAATGTTTAACTTACCTTTGGCTTGTATGAGTAAAGAGATCGGTGAGGTTCTGGGTGGCTTGCTGGGTGAAGTGATGGAAGTTGATGTGGGGGCTAATGGAAGCTGCTGGGGCAGATGCTTGAGGGTTCGAATCCTCCTAGATATCTCTCAACCTCTCCAAAGGGGTCTGCAAGCTGTGCTCGGGAATGATGGTGAGGAAGTCTCTGTGATACTATGCTATGAGAGGCTGCCTAACTTTTGTTTCCTTTGTGGAAGGATGGGTCATCTAGTGAGAGAGTGCACCCAAGAAGGAGGAATGAAACAAGATGCTGCCAAACTTAAATTTGGAAGTTGGCTAAGAGCGCAAGGTTACAGTAGAGTCATCTACCCAGGAAATCGAAGAAACGAGAATGAAGGTCCTAGTGTTGACACCTCGGAGGAACTGGTTCCTGCTTCCATGGTAAGTAAATCTTCTGGCTCTGATGTTGCTGTTAGGGCGACCCAAAATGTCGAGGATGATCCCTTGCTTGACAGACCAGTTGAAACCGATCCCGAGATCCAGCCATTCACTGATTGTGGGAATGATGTGATGGAGGTTAGCGTGAACGCTGAGGAGGCAGTGCTTGATCCTCCTTCTATTCAAGTGCTGCCTCCTGTTAGCACTGTGATAGGTGCGATTCTGAAAGAAGAAATTAGGGAGACTCTCACAGTCCCAATTTGTGTTGAATCAGTGAAGAGTGGTACTTTTGAAGGTAATCGCAGCGGGGTACCAGGAGGGAATGAAGAAGGATCGGTAGTAAGCTCTGACTCAGTGTGCATTTCTTCCCATAATGTTGAATCAGAAGAGGTTGACCCAACTGTGGTTAGCAACCCTAAAAAACGAAGCTGGAAACGGTTGGTTAGAATTAATCATGCGAGAACCCCTACAGATTCGGTGCAACTGGGGAAGAGATCTATCAATTTTGGAGCTGATGAGAATGAACAAAATAGGAAACGAGGTAAAGGTCTTGAATTTTCCTCCTCGGAGTTGGCGGTGGCTGGTCCCCAGCACCGCCACCCATTATGAAAAATATTATGCTGGAATGTTCAGGGACTGGGGAACCCTCGAACATTCAGAGCATTGCGTAATGTGGTGCAATCAGAAAAACCTCATTTAATTTTCTTGTCGGAAACTAGATTGAATAGTAGAAATGCCAATAGAATTAAGTGTGGTTTAGGTTTCCAATGTTGTTTTACTGTTGATAGAATTGGGTTGGGTGGTGGTTTGATGTTATTATGGAGTGACTCTATTGATGTCTCGGTTCAGTCCTTTACAAAAGGTCACATTGATTCTTTTGTGCGGGGTGCGGATGGTAGTTTCTGGAGATTTACAGGTTTTTACGGTGATCCCAACGCCTCGTGTTGGTCTCATTCCTGGTCTCTTCTTCGCCAGCTTGCGGGTTTGAGCAATCTGCCTTGGCTTGTTGGCGGTGATTTCAATGAGATTCTTAAATGGGATGAGAAGTCTGGGGGTTTGTTTAGGAGTCATAAGGCGGTATCTCTTTTTCGTGGGGCGACTGATGATTGTAATCTGGTGGATGTGGGTTTCAAGGGGCATGATTTTACCTGGAGTAACAAACAGTTGGGGGTTAATTTAATCCAGGAGAGGCTTGACAGGTACCTTTGTTCCATGAGTTGGAGGGCTCTATTTCCTAATGCTGTCAATGTGCACTTAGATTGGGGTGGTTCGGATCATAAGCCCATCATGATGGAGAATATTCGGGTTGACACTGACAGGGAATCTGAGGCGTGTCGTGTGCGGGCCAGGTTCCATTTCGAGGAAGCTTGGATTGGGGAACCTGACTGCATAAATGTGGTGGAGAAAGCTTGGGGTGTCCGTCCTGATAACAATGCTGTTGAGAGCTTGACTGATAGGGTGGGGAATGTTTCTCATGATCTTGGAGAGTGGAACAGAATTAAGAAAAGACAAAAAAATAGGGAACTCAATGACCTCAAGAAAGAGCTAGAAAGTCTGTATAAGGTGGGTGGAGGTTTAGATGTTAACCGTATTAGAGTGGTGGAGAACAACATTGATGATCTTCTGAGCAAATTTGAAGTCTTCTGGAAGCAGAGATCTAGGGCAGATTGGTTGAGAGCAGGAGACAGAAATACAAAATTCTTCCATGCTAGGGCCTCGGAAAGAAAGAAAAGAAACAGAATCGCTGGTTTGATGGGTACTGATGGAGCATGGAAAGAAAAATCGGAAGAGATTGAGGAGTTGGTCACGGGGTACTTCAATGGCATCTTTTGTTCTTCTTGTCCTTCAGCTGAGACAATAGACTCTGTGACTCAAGCAGTTGATAGAAAAGTCTCGTCTGGAATGAATCAGGTTTTGACAGGTTCTTTTACTCCCGAGGAGATTCATCAAGCCTTGAAGCAGATGGCGCCGGTTAAGGCCCCAGGTCCGGATGGTCTCCCTGCACTGTTTTACCAGAAATATTGGGGAGTGGTGGGTGATAATGTTGTCCAGGCTTTATTGGCAGTGCTTAATCATGGTGCTGATCTAGGGGAGATGAGTAGAGCAGTAGTTGCCTTGATACCAAAAGTTAAATTCCCTGTCAAGATCAGTGATTTTAGACCAATTAGTCTTTGTAATGTGACTTATAAATTGGTGGCTAAAGTCCTAGCCAATAGGTTAAAACTGGTTCTCCATGATATTATTGCCCCTAATCAGAGCGTTTTTGTTCCTGGTAGGCTTATCACCGATAATGTGGTGGTGGGATTTGAATGTCTACAGCATCTCAATGGTCGTAGACAGGGTCCCCATGGCCTGGCGGCTCTCAAACTGAATATGAGCAAGGCCTATGACAGAGTTGAGTGGATCTTTTTACAGAAAATGATGGAGCAGCTTGGTTTTGATTCTGGGTGGATTGCGAAGGTTATGAGCTGTATCACCTCGGCCTCTTACAGCTTTCTTATTAATGGTGAACCTAAGGGCTTTGTCAAGCCTTCTCGAGGTCTGAGACAAGGCTGCCCTCTGTCTCCCTATCTTTTCCTATTGTGTGCTGAGGGCCTCACTTCCTTATTATCCAGAGTCGAAGTTCAGGGCAAATTACATGGTATTAAAGTGGCTAGGTACGCGCCTGCAGTTTCTCACTTATTTTTTGCTGATGATAGTTTGATCTTCTTTAGAGCCTCTAGGTGTGAAGGGCGGGCTTGGAAAGAAACCCTTTGTTCCTATGAAGCGGCCTCCGGGCAATCTATCAACTTTGAGAAATCTGTTCTCACTTTCAGTCCCAACACGTCCGCAGGGGTTGTCTCTGATGTTCGAAACTTGTGTAATGTTGATGTTGTTGCTTGCCATGACAAATATCTGGGTCTCCCTTCCACAGTTGGTAGAAATAGAAAAGGTGTTTTTGGGAGTATCCTTGACAGAGTTTGGAACAAGCTCCAAGGGTGGAAAGGGAAGCTTTTCTCCATTGGAGGGAAGGAGGTCCTAATTAAAGCTGTCGCCCAAGTAGTCCCGTCCTATGCCATGAGCTGCTTCAAACTTCCTATTTCCCTTGGCCTGGAAATTCAAAAACTATGTGCAGATTTCTGGTGGGGATCGAGCAAGAAAAAGAGGAAAATGCACTGGTTCTCTTGGAAGCGTTTGTGTCAGCCTAAGGATGAGGGGGGGATGGGTTTCCGTGATTTCCAGGCTTTCAACCAAGCCATGTTGGCCAAGCAGGGGTAGAGGATCATTAACGATCCCTCATCTTTGCTTTCCCGAGTTCTCAAAGCCAAATACTTCCCTAACACCAATTTTTTGAACAGTAAAGTGGGTTGGAAACCTTCTTTCGTCTGGAGAAGTATTCTTTGGGGCAGAGAGGTGATTAGAAAAGGTGTGAGGTGGAAAATCGGTGATGGTCAAAGTATTTCAGTTTATAATGACTCCTGGCTCCCTAGGGATTCTAGCTTCAGAGTTTATTCACCTAGTCTTCTTCCAGATGGGGTTTTAGTTTCTGCCTTGATCGGGGTTCCAGGGAGATGGAGCAGGGACCTAGTTCATTTCTATTTCAGTCCTGAGGAAGCTGACATTATCCTGAGCATCCCTTTATGCTCTAGTCCTCTACGGGACTCTCTGATTTGGCATTTTGATAAAAGGGGTTGTTTCTCAGTTAAAAGTGCTTATAGGTTGGCCCTGAAAGATGCCCAATCTGATTCCCCTTCTGGCTCTAGAGCCCCTTCCCCTTGGTGGAAAAAGCTCTGGGAGCTTCAACTTCCTTCGAAGATTAAAATTTTCTGTTGGAGAGCCTGCAGAGAAGCTCTCCCTACTAGGGGCTGTCTGTTTAAAAGGGGTATTGGGGTCTCCAATCTGTGCCCTTTATGCTCTCGTGTCCCTGAATCCGTTGATCATGCTCTATGGGGCTGCAAAGTTAGTAGTTCTTCATGGAAGGGATGTCCTTTCTTTTCAGAGTTGAGCTCTCTTCGGTCCGTGGACTTTTTTGATAGATTTGTTTGGGTTTTTTCTTGCTGCAGTTTGAAGCAGGTTTTGTGCTTTGTGGTTGGGTCTTGGTTTGCTTGGTGTGGTAGAAATTTGAGGATTCATAATGATTTTCCGCCCCCTGTCGTTGATTTGTGGAGTAAGACTGTTTATTTTGTTGACTCTTCTTTGCTTTCGATCCAGGTTCCTCGGCAGGTAGAGATTGCTAGCGGTCCTGTTCCTAGGTGGTCTCTGCCTGTGTCTGGGTTTAAGCTTAATGTTGATGCTGCTGTTGACGTAGTTTCAGGCAGATTTGGTGTGGGTATTGTGGCTAGAGATCAGTCGGGCTGCTTGAAGTCTGCTGCGGCTTTGATCTTTCCTGGCTTTTTCAGTGTTGCTGCTGCTGAAGCTAGGGCTGTCTTTGAGGGTTTTAGTCTGGCTATTTCTTCCAGCTTCTCCCCCTTCTTTATTGAGTCTGATTCTCTTGAGGTTGTGAAGCTTTGTGGTGGTCTTTCTTCCTCCAGATGTGAAGTGGATAGCATTATCCAGAATATTTTATTTCATTTTGGTTGTTTTGCTGAGTCTTTGGTTTTTGTTTCCAGAAATTGTAACAATGTAGCTCATTACCTTGCCAAAAGGGCTTTGGAGAGTTCTTCGAACTCTGTTTGGTGTTATTCCTTCCCTGACTGGTTGTTTAAACTAGTTCAGGAGGATTTCTGTAGTTCTCTTTCCTGATTTATTATATTATCTTTTCAAAAAAAAAAAAATTATTATTATTACTACTTTGAGCTAGCAAATGCAGTCAGATTTTATCAGGTTTTGTTGAATTTTGGTCTTCAAATCACACATTAACAAAATCATTGAAAATATTAATAATCAGTTATAGTTTTAAAACATTGTCTTGTTATCAAAGGTGGCACCAGCGGTGATAGCAGAGTACACAGTGACAGCACTTCGCCGGATTGTTTCACTAGCCTTCCAAGGATCGTGTTCTTGTCCGGCGGGAAAGGGAAATAGGAGGCCACGGTGAACCTAAACGCCATGAACAAGCTACATTGGAACCAGTGCCGGTGGGATTGGCTTATGAGAGTTTGTACGTTAAGGGTTTACCAGTACTACTAGATGTGGTTCTATAGAGATATAGAGGGCTGACGATTATATGAAAATTGTATCGTATTGAAGTTTTAATTTTCTCTCTTAACTTATATGCTTACAAGTTGTCCATATATTTGTTCATATTTAGCCAGTTAATTATAATCTTATAAGTGTTCGATTTCGTATATTTTTCAATCAACGTGAGGATTTTGACATTTTTGTGTAAGAAACTGCATGTTGAAGTGAATTTTGATACATTTATAATTGAAGGTGTAATAACTAAACTGATCCCTCTCTACACAATTGTAATTAAAGCTCACCAGACACAACAAAACACACTTCATGTGTAGTCCCAGTCCCGCAGCTTGGGAATATAGGATAGGAACTGCTGTTTACTAGCATACAGAAAAACAAAAACACGCCTAACTGGGGCGTGCACACCACATCACCTATGCGTGCACACACAATCTCCGAAAGCCTAATGTGCAGGGTCATCATTATCTCCTTTTTCTTGGCTCTCTTCATACCAATCAAGGCTGTTGCAGGAAACCTTATATAAGTAGAAATGAAAAATTTTAAGTTATTGAAGCTTTTAACTTTTTTAAATTCAAGCAAGAGAGGTAATTAACAGAGAGAAAATGTTAGAAATTGACATACCTTGGAAGGAATTAATTAAATAGAGCTCATTTTTCCTCCTCTGCAGCTCCAATGAATTTGAAATCTATCTCGACGCAAGGGATGTGGGATATGATGGACCAATCTTTTCCCTTATTTCTTCTGCATTGTTTTTCCAGCAACGGACAATCGCGTATATGTAGCCTCAAAAGTGAAGATGGCAGGCTCTGCTCTGGAAAGAATGTGAGATTTGGGCAACCTGTAATCCTCAATAGTTCAAGAGAGGTAAGGTTTTGCAAAGCCTGGAACCATAGGTACTTGAGTTCTGGGAATCTTTCAATGCAGAGATGAGTTAGAGAGTGAGGCAACATCATTCCCATGTCTTGCTGTGGAAACGACTCTGCATCTGGACATCCAATAATCTTGAGATATGTAAGAGAGGTGAGGTTGTGCAATCCCCACTCAACCAGTGGCTTGTAGATAGTGAGACCGCCTTCAATTTCAAGTGCTGTCAGGTTGGTGGGAAAACCTTCTTCTGGAAAGGATTTGATACTTGGACATTTCTTTATTTCGAATTGTTGAAAAGAGTTGAGGCTGTGCATGCGGTTAGGAAGAACTTCTAGCTTCTTGCAATTTAATAGAAACACTTAAACTGGTGTTGGGAAGCCCTCCTTCCGGGAAGCGATCAATACTTGAACAATTCCACAACCTAATTTCCTGAAGACGGCTAAGATTGTGTAGACCTTCGGGCAAGGATTTAAGATTTTCACAATCGGTTATCCACATATGTTCAAGAGACATGTCGTTATGAAACCTCTCGGATATTGACTCTAACTTCGGAACATCAGTAATAAAGAGACTACAAAGCGTCTTTGGTAATTGACCACTTGTTGATAACATTGTCAGCTGAGAGCAGTATACCATAAAAAGATTTTTGAGTGTTGTAGGTAACTGACCGCTTGATGATATGCAAGTGAGAGCTGGGCAGCTGTGGACGTGGATATACTCGAGAAGAGATGCGCTTCTGCTCATGTGGATTGAAGAAGATGTACAACTTTCCTGATCTCTATCATCCAACAAACACACCAATCTATAACAATACCTTACGTGAAGGCTTTTTAGAGATGAAGGTAGCTTGCCTCTTACAATGAACGTCAGAGAATCACAACCTTCAATTTTCATGCTTTTAAGGTGTGCGTTGTGCTCCATTCCCGCAGGTAGTGACACTAGAGCATTGCAATTTTTTATCTCAAGTTTACTTAGATATGTAAGGAGACATATCTCGGGAAATGAAACAAGATTTGAGCAATTTACAATACACAGCTCTCTGAGAAAGGATAAGCTTTGTATTTCTTGTGGCGGCTTGCCAACACTTCCATTCAATTGCCACATATTCACGAGCGCATCACAACCCATATTTTTCATATTTAGACATTCTAGTTTCTGAAAGTTCTCCTGCCTCAACCAATCGTCGAACTCTGAAATGTTCGAAAGAGTAATAGAATTTAGCGACAAGGAGTGGATTCGACTATTGCTTGTCACCCCTTTGCATCCATCTATTTCTAACTCACAAAGCATCGGAATGCTCGAGAACGAAACCACCAATCGCTCACAATTCTTTATCACAAGTTTCTCCAACGAAGGCAGATGGGCAGGCAGTTGTCCAGAGAGTTTTGGACAATTTATGATGGAAAGGTTGCGAAGGCAAGGGAAGGTTTGAACATTATGCTGATTATCTTTGATAGGTTCCCAATGCTCCCATTCTTGCAGATCTTCAAAACAAAGAATTTCTAGTGATTGAAAAGGTTTTGAACCATCTTCCCCATAAAGCTCAGAACCTATGCATTTTAATCCCTTCATGCCTATTACTGTGAGATCTTGAAGCAACCCCAGCAACCCAAGTGAAGGTAAGAGTTTGCAATTTTTGCAGCTTTCCAATTTCAAGACCCTTATGTTGGAAAATGATTCATCTCCTACCCATGATGGAAATCTTGTGCCACCATAACATCTTATTGTCAGCTTTTCTAAATTTTGATGAGGTCGAAGCATGTCAAGAACATTTTTTTCTTTTTCTGCCCCCTCCTCTGACCAGTAGTCGTCAAATTGAGATTCCCACTCTAGCAACAACTCTTTTAAGTCCCTCTTATCTCTTAATAATAAATCTCTCGGTCCACCAAATTAAAATCAATCACATTATTTAATCTTGAAATATAAAGTTTCCCACGGAGAAATTTTAAACTCTTCAAATCTTTTAATTCAGATCCAATACCTTTGCCGACAATAAAATTAGACAATTTCTGAAGAAATTTCAATTCTTTCATTCTCAATGGCATCTCTTTGACTAAATTTGCGCCTCTAATATCAAGATGGCGAAGATTAATCAAATTTCCAAAGTCTGAAGGCAACTTGACGAGACAAGAACATTTTCTTAACATCAAAACCTGCAAATTGTATAAAGAACTTACCGACTCAGGTAAACTCTTAATCATAGTGCAAGAAAGGTTTAGATACCGCATATGTCTCCCACCTTCGATTGAGTTTGGTAGCTCAGTGATGTAATATGTTTCCAAAGACAGTGCTCTCAATCTTTTGAGCTTTGGCAATAAATCAGAAAGAACTATATTAGATAAGTAACGAGTATAATTCTCATCTTGAACTATTGCCAAAAACGTCCTTAAGCCCGTAGCTTCACGTAAGACTTCAAATTTATTTTTGCCATCGAAATGATCAGCAGTGTAAGAAAAATGACGAACCTTTTCTAGGTCTCTTGGTTGCTTATGACCACCCGATGCGTAATCCAAACTTAAAACAATTTCTCCAGAAACCCATTGAGCCAGATCATGAACAAGATCGTGCATTATATATTTAGTAACATTGTTGCTTGATTGCTGAAAAATCGATCTTGACAATAAATCATGAAAATAATCGCTGCCTAACTCCTCTGGTTGCTTATTTTTTGTAGACTGTTGGATGAGACCTTCTGCCATCCATAGAAGTATGACTTCCTCTTCTTGGAATTCATAATTTTTTGAAAAAACAGCACAATAAGCAAAGCATCTTTTCAAATGAGAAGAAAGATGATGGTAACTTAATTTTAAGGCTGCTGGGATCTCACTTTCATCTGATGACTCCCATAGTCTACTATTCAACATATCCAGCCACTCATCTTCTCTTTGCTTGGAGCGTAGAAGTCCACCGAGAGTCTTCGCAGCCAAGGGCAACCCTTTGCACTTTTCAACAACTTTGTGACGAATTAAGTCCACATTGCTATACGTAGCTATATCTTTGCACCCGAATGCATGGCTCACAAAAAGGGACCAACAATCATCATGAGATAAAAGCTGTAATGCATAAAATGCACTAGGATTTATGGTTAGTGCTACCTTTGTTAGACGAGTCGTCACAATTATGCTACTTCCTCTCGCTCCAGCCATAAAGGGTGGCCTTAGGATTTCCCAATAACTATAATTATCGCTCCAAACATCATCTAAGACAAGTAAGAATTTCTTTCCAGCTACTCTGTGTTTGAGTTGAACCTGCACTGCATTTAAATCCTTCAGATCACAAGGACGGCCGGTGATGGATTCAAGAATTGCCTTTGAAATTCTTAATACATCAAAGTCGTCGGAGACACAAACCCATGCTTTTATGTTGAAATTTTTGACTGCTTCATCGTTATACACCTTCCGGGCAAGAGTTGTTTTCCCAATTCCTCCCATGCCGATAATGGGTATTGCACGGAAGTTGGCATCATTGGGTTGATCATCACTCAACACCATTTCAAGGATTTTGGTTGCATCTTCATCTCTCCCGTAGACAGCTTGTTCAGTTGGCACGCATGTAGTGGGCGGGGGCCTCTGCAGGTATGCAGCAGCAGTAGTACTAGTTGACGATGTACCTCCAGCAGTGTTTTTGATCAATCCAAGTTCATCTTTTTCTTCCCAAAGTTGCTCCAATCGGCTGGATATGTCGGCCATTTTAGACTTCATGTAAGTGTAAAACATGAAAGCCTTACCTGCATCCACTAAGACGTTGTTCTGTTCAGCCAAGAGCTTGCGCTCTAACTCTTCTGTGCCAAGCTCATCAAGTAAGTCTTCCAGATCATAAGCCAAGTCTCGGAGATCGTCCAGCCATGTTTTCACGAGTTTGTCCCTCAGTTTCTTCTCTTCTGCGTCGGCCAGAACTGCCTCCACCTTCAACAGCTGCTTCTTCCACTTCTGTAGCTCCGGAACAACATGTGGAAAGAAGGACAAGTCTCGCGGCACCAATCTCTCAAACAACACCTGAATAAACGCCGATAAAAAGATCTCTCCCACAGCCATGGTCGTCGAAGAAGAAGAAATTTTTTTTTTTTTTTTTTTGAAACTAAGAAGAAGAAATTATTATTACGTTTTACATCATCTACCAGACATATGAGAAGTGATAAGTAGGACCCACTACTTGACCACAGTCATTTTCAAAAGGAAAACCATTTGGTTTAAGGTCGGTTTGGAATACTTTCTTGAGTTTTTAAGAGTTGATTTTTAAAAAAACAGACCTTTTGCAAGTAGGGTTTTTAAGTCAATTAATTTTTTTAAAAAATTGTAGATTATTTAATTATATTAATTTTAAAAATTCTTTAAAATAATAAAATTCTTAAAAAAATATATAAAAAAAATTTAAAACATAATAAAAAAATAAGAAAATATCATTTCTTATAATTAAAAAAATAATTATAAAATATTATAAAAGAGTATAAAAATTTAATTTTTTAAATAAAATAATTAAAATAACAATGATAAATTATTTCAATAATATGAAAATTAAAACAAATAGCCTAAACTAATTATTCTCAGTGCATGAGAAGAATTGTAATTCGACCGCGTTCATCATCTAAAAAAATTAAAGTTTTGTTTCATATGTTAAAAAACTAAATTATTAGGATTTATAATTTAAAAGGGTATTGTGAAATTATAAAATATACTTGGATTATATAAGATATTTTAATATTTAAAAAAAAAACTCAAAAAGCTTAACTTATAAAAGTTTAAAATTTAAACTTCTCAGAACAAGCGTAAAACAGTTTATTTAATCGCCTAAAACTCTACTGAGGTGACAACCAAACAATAAAAAAAAATTAAAAAGAACTTTTGGGATTAAACAAGCTATTTTAGTCAGTAGATAAGCTCTTCCAAATGTATACTTAGTAGTCCTTACTCCTAATCAAGTCCGGTGGGTGAAAATTATATTGCTGTCATAATATGTTTAATGTGCTAGTCTTTTAAGGACACAGATAAATATAGGGTATAATATAATTTTTGTAAAATATTTGGAAATTTCTAAAAATATCGTCAATATTTTTATAAAATATTGATATCGATAAATATGTAATATATTTTTATATAATATCTCCAAATTTTTTGTAAAGAATAATTTTTTTATTAATGTAAAGTGAAAAAATTAATAATATTCTATAATATTTTTTTACACAATAATTTATTTTATAGACTTTCTAACCACTAACTGGGTGATGATGCAAGATTTTCTATTTGATTCAGAGACTACTTCAATGAAAAAATTAAGGAAATTAATCCCACTTATAATAGGTATTGTGGGACCTATTATAGCACTGAAATGACTTGGAAATTGTGGTGGAAAGTCATGATGTAAGGAAATTTCCTGCAACTTGTATTATGTAGAAACCAGAGGTCATGGAGTCACATGGCAAAGAAGTAAAAGGTGAGTACTCTATATATTGAAAATGTGTTTAACATAAGGACTCACCGTAACTCCACGTGAATTTGTTTCCTTTTTCATTGAATTATGTCACTCTTCTCCTTTCACAGAATTACAATGTGGTTTCATTTATATATAGAATTTTGTCCATTGTCATAATGGTGTGTTGGTGTGGCTTCAATAATAGTACTAGTGTTCTCATTGATGCATATATGCCATTTTAAAAAGAGGAAATTGATTATAATTTTGTGGTAAGCGGGATCAGCGGTGAAACAAGAAAAGAAAAATTGGGAGGTTGGGTCCAAAATTCTTAGGTTATTATTATATATAATTTATTTTTTATATTTAAAATAAAAAAATATAATTCGGTCCTGCCTCCATTACTGTCCGCCCTTGACTGGGGCCTATAATTTGTACAAAGGGCTTGATAATTGCACCTTCCAAATAATGAGTTTCTTGTTCAAAGTTAGTAACATTAGACATAGGTGAGAACGAGTTTTTTTTTAAATATTCCAATGTGGATAGGAGAGAGATTTTCAGACTTAGTATGTAGTAATCTTCAACCTTCGCTCAAATAAGTTTCACGGTCTTTTGCCAACAAATTTTTGTCATCTTATTTCTGTAATTTTGATGTTGTCTTCTATAATAGCATTTGATACTTGTTTCCAGTGATTTCAATTCAACCATAAATTTCTCCACCTCACCAATCCACTCCCTCACTTGAGTTTTCACTGATTCCCCATCTCTCTCACAAGTTTTAACTTCACGTTTAACCTTGTCTCTTAAGTTCAAAAGAGGCAGCATGCTTCTGTTACCGGGACTTGTCGAGATAAATAACAAAACGTACGGTCTGAATATCTATTCTTATAATAGGAGAAGAGAAAACTACCCACACACAGGGACGTAGCTAGGATCATGGATCATGATGAGCTAATATATATTGAGCTATACTCTTCAAAATATATTATATGAGCAGTAAATACATCATTTTAATTAAAAGAAAAGACAAAAATAAAGTACCAAATAAACATACAATGCAAATACAACAAAAAACTACTTAAGTCATCTCTTATGATTCTTTAAAATATTAAACTTATCAATTACATAATCTGAATCAATAGCATCAGTAATCTATCTTTTAATATAAATAATCATGGAGTTTGCTAGAAACTCTTGCTCTATTTTATTGCGAAACGATGTCTTAATAAGTTTTATTTCTGAAAATGCTCGTACTGTTATGGATTCGTTTATGGGGTTTATATGGTTCGAACCCAGTTCGAGTAGGGTTTCGACAAACTCAAACTCCATTTATTTAAAAAAAATTATTATTATTTTTCAGCAAACAATATTAGAATAAAATAACTAATTAAAAAAGCACTTACAGAAAAACAGAATTGTTGCGTGAGTTGTGAAGAGAAGGAAAATATATATATATATATATATATATATATATATATAGAGAGAGAGAGAGAGTTAATTACACTAAACCTCCCTGAGGTTTGGCTAATTACATTCGGAATCAAAGTTTGTATTAATGAACACTAACCTCCCCTCACGTTAACGTTGACCGTTAAAATGACC
This sequence comes from Xanthoceras sorbifolium, assembly GCA_003430845.1. Classification (NCBI taxonomy): domain Eukaryota; kingdom Viridiplantae; phylum Streptophyta; class Magnoliopsida; order Sapindales; family Sapindaceae; genus Xanthoceras; species Xanthoceras sorbifolium. The sequence continues at coordinate 5,214,832 of CM010613.1, forward strand.
GTTGACTTTTTTCAAATTTTTTAAATGACCAAAATACCCCTCTAACAAATTTTTTACTGTTCATTAAAAAAATTTTACTGTTCATTTTCACAAAATTAATGGTGGAGATCCAATCTGGATCTCCACCAAGAAAAAAAAAAAAAAAAAAATTTTTTTGAAGTTCGAAGATGAACTTCATCTTCGTTCTTCGAAGATGAACTTCATCTTCGAAGTTCATCTTCGAAGAACGAAGTTCGAGATCGAACCCAGAGGGTTCGAAGATCGAACCCCTCTGGGTTCGTGTCTTCGAACCCAGAAGGGTTCATGTCTTCGAACCCTTCTGGGTTCGATCTCGAACCCAGAAGGGTTCGAAGATCGAACCCCTCTGGGTTCGATCTCGAACCCAGAAGGGTTCGAAGATCGAACCCTTCTGGGTTCGTGTCTTCGAACCGAGAAGGGTTCATGTCTTCGAACCCTTCTGGGTTCCATCTCGAACCCAGAGGGTTCGATCTTCGAACCATCTGGGTTCCACGAACCCAGAGGGTTCGTTCTTCGAACCCAGAGGGTTCGAGATCGAACCCTTCTGGGTTCGATCTCGAACCCTCTGGGTTCCACGAACCCAGAAGGGTTCGAAGATCGAACCCTCCTGGGTTTCGAACCCTTCTGGGTTCGTGGAACCCAGAAGGTTCGAAGATCGAACCCTCTGGGTTCGATCTCGAACCCAGAAGGGTTCGAAGATACGAACCCTTCTGGGTTCGTGGAACCCAGAGGGTTCGAAGAACGAACCCTCTGGGTTCGTGGAACCCAGAGGATTCGAAGATCGAATCCTCTGGGTTCGATCTTCGAACCCTTCTGGGTTCGAGATCGAACCCAGAAGGGTTCGAAGACATGAACCCTTCTGGGTTCGAAGACACGAACCCAGAAGGGTTCGATCCTCGAACCCGTCTGGGTTCGAGATCGAACCCAGAGGGGTTCGATCTTCGAACCCTCTGGGTTCGTCGTTCTTCGAAGATGAACTTCGAAGATGAAGTTCATCTTCGAAGAACGAAGATGAAGTTCATCTTCGAACTTCAAAAAAATTTTTTTTTTTTTTTTCTTGGTGGAGATCCAATCTAGATCTCCACCATTAATTTTGTGAAAATAAACAGTAAAAAATTTTTAATGAACAGTAAAAAATTTGTTAGAGGGGTATTTTGGTCATTTAAAAATTTTGGAAAAAGTCAACGGTCATTTTAACGGTCAACGTTAACGTGAGGGGAGGTTAGTGTTCATTAATGCAAACTTTGATTCCGAATGTAATTAGCCAAACCTCAGAGAGGTTTAGTGTAATTAACTCATATATATATATATATATATATATAAAAGAGCAAGGCTTAAATATAGACATGGATGGACAAATATAGTGTGTATAATAATACTATTCAATTTTTTTTTTTTTTTTCATTTTGATAGGGTGGGCTTAAGCCCTTACATGTGCTACGTCACTGTTTACATATATTGATAAATGCGTATGGTGGGACTTGAACCACCACCATTAAAGTGAAAGGGATGTGTACTAACCATTTAACTTATGAGTGATTGTGCTGAGGTTATGCATAATTAAACTTTAATTATAATCTTTAAAATTAACGAAATCTTAATTAGGTTTAATCCTCCTCCATATACACTCATACTTTAAATAATTAGTTTACCCTCCCTATTTATTAGTGTATGTGGAGAATTTAAACTGCATATATTATGAGAGTAGATGTCTTTATGAGAGTAGATATCCTCTTAAGAGGTTTTGAAAAATATATAATTAATCTTATAATAGTACAATTTTAAAAAAAATTATCCAAAATTTGAGACCTTATAAAAGTAGGGGTATAGTTAGAATGTTTATGGGGGTCCTTTAGCACCAGATTTCGTCCAAATTTGTAGAGTAAAATTGGGTTTGGGTTACAAACAGAGATCAACCGTGGGTCCGGCGGGTACGGTTAGGCCGTTTTTGTAATGAAACCCGGTTTAAACTGCTCTCTGGTAAAAAAGACTGGACTCAGTAAAACAAAATATTGGACTAGTCTATCTCTAATTTGGGTTCATATATTGGCCATTAATTCAAATGCATGTCCGTACTCTGTAATCCAAAAATAGGCCTTTTTTTTTATATATATATATATACCACCGATGAGATTACTCAAATTGAAATATTAATAGAACTGAATGATGATTTTCTACCATTAAACCACATTATACGGTAATATAAAAATACATTACATATTATATATTCGTACATGATATAACAATTATTAAATATAAAATTCTACACGTTTTCTCGAATGAGATCTCAATTATTGTAATGAAATCTCATGACCATGTAAAGTTACAAAGTTAAATCCTATATAAACAAAAAAGGTGTAAAATCTCGCTTCCAAAATCTCCTCCATAAAAATAAATAAATAAATAAAGCATACCAACTCCATGTTTCAACAATTCAAAATAATAATAAAATAAAAAAATACATGCTTTAAAAGTTAGTTTTTTTCTTTTTTTTTAAATTTTTTTTTTAGAAATTATAGTTAAATGATAATATTGAGCAGTTATGCTTTCCTTCCAAACTCTCATATCCGCCTCAATGAAATTATGAATTCGAGTTATTCTCCCTCTCCCTCTCCAAATCTTTAAATTTACCTTTAATCAAAACTGAGAATAAGAAAAAGAAATGATAGCTAAAACAAAGCACAAAACCTTTTTACTTCTCTAAATGATAACATCAAGCTCATTTGCTAATATTTGAATAACTTAATATTTTTTTCAAATCAAATTACATCAAACCCATTAACTAAATTTAGCCTAACAAGACTTGAAAATGAAAATGTAAAAATGAAAATAAAACAAATAATTGATTGATTTCACTTTGACTGGGATATGTCAGAGTCTCCTACCATTAGTAAATTATGATATGGGTACATGAAGTCTCTCTCTCACCCTATTCTTCTTTTCTTGAATTTTTCATGAGCAAGTTGAATAATATATAACTACTTCAAAATCCAGAATATAATAATATTATAATTTTTTTTTAAAAAAAAAAGGAATAAAAAAAGGGAAATATTTTGTCTCCAGAAGCTAAGGTTTAGCCTGCTTGAAGTTGTCTGACTCTCCATTGATTTGCTTATAAAAAAAAAAAAAAAAAATGAAGAGTAGATGTTCCTGTGTTTTCACTCTCCAACAACCACAACCCAACCCCACTTAATAACAAAGCAAAGAAAGGAAGAAAGAAAGACAGTCATTTTCCATTTAGAAACCAAGTATTGTCAAAACTCCATCCAAACTCCTTCATACAGAGACTTCATTTGGAGGCAAAGCTATGTATTACCAAACAATCCTCACTTTCATTTTTCTTTTATTTTCTGTTTATTATTATTATTATTTCTTCTTATATCGACATTTATTATGAAATCTAATCTGTATCTGTTACGTGAGGGATATATTAAAAAGCCTGTTAGACTTTTTCTTAATAGTTTAAGTTTTTGGGTGGGCTGCGACGTCCACTGAAACTTTCATCACCTTTCTGATTTAAAGCCTCGAGATATGATTTTTTTTTTTTTCGTTGATTACTAACATAGTATCAGAACTTGATTTAATCTATATATGTCCTGATTTGATTCGTTGATCTGGAATGTGAGATGGTAGTTAAAAAGTCTTATATCATTAGTTGAGTTTTTTCCTGACAGCTTAACATTTTAGGTCTAGTGATATTATTATTATTATTTATTATATTTGTTTATCTTAAATTTTAAAATGTGTCTCTAACTTCCCTCCTTCTAAACCAAGCCAAGAAGGGAACCTTCAAAGTCCAAAGAAAATCAAACACAAACTCCTCTATTAAGTCTCCAGTCTCTTTCCCTTTAACAACCCCCTACTCCTCCTTTGATCAGTCTCAAAATGTACAATAAAATTCTGCATGTACATAACCAAAAAAAAAAAAACACGTAACATCTAGCTCAAATACTAAGCAAGGTTAGGTGATTGAAAACAACCTCAAACTCACACAACAAAACACCCTCCAATCCTTCCTTTTACACCATATCTCCCATCCACCACCTGGGTTCTTACCACATCTCACTCTGGTTCTTCTTTTTCCTAATATTCAACCAGGCAACCCGACCGCGCCGCCGAGACAAAAATGCAGCTTCATATATCTCCAAGTTTGAGGCATGTGACAGTGCTGCCAGGGAAAGGTGTTAGAGAATTTATCAAAGTGAAAGTTTGGTCCAGAAGGCTGTCATATAGAATGCTGTTCTATGCACTTCTCTTCCTCACATTTCTCCTCAGGTTTGTGTCTGTGTTGAGCACAGTAGACACCATTGATGGAGACAACAAATGCTCTACTATAGGTACATTTTTTTTCCTTCTTCTTCTTCTATTAATTTTTGAGTCTTTTACTGTTGTCTTCCATGTCTGCTTATTGGTACAAGAATATCATGAGTTCACATTAATGGTGCATCGTGTGTATGAATTTTTTTAGTAGAATAAAATGATTTTTTTTGTTTGATTTATAAAATGAAGTAAAAGATTTTATTGAAAAAAATTTATCGACGAATATAAAATCTTATCTTATTGAGTTTGATTGTATCTTATTGGGTTTAACATAATGCTATGATATTATCCCATCGTATCAAATTGGATTTAATATAATAATATGATATTATCACATATCTTAAAAAAAAATTAAACATTATTATTTTATTAATCTACAAAAAATCATATCTTGACAGTTAGTGGGCAAAAAACCCTTAATAAAAATATTTGAATAAAATATTATTTAGCATTTATTAAGTTAAAAACATTGCTTGTTAATATGAATCTGAGTTTTATTTATTTAATTAATTAATTAATTTGGTTTTGTCTCTTAAAAAAAAAAAAAAAGCTGTTGATAAACATTGAACACATTTAATATATTGTGATTATCCATAAGCTTTAATTTGTCTGTTCAGTATGTATATAAGAGAATCCGATAAACCAATCAGTATTGTGATTATCCATAAGCTTTAATTTGTCTGTTCAGTATGTATATAAGAGAATCCGATAAATCAATCAGAGTCGAACACGTGTAGGACAGTGCTAGGTACATTTACATATATACCTCTGAATTTTCTTGTGTTAGTACATGATTATTAAGATTCTCATTAATCTAGAATTAGCAATTAATTAATGGTACAGCTAATATGTATGTCACGTGAGACTCCATGAGAAAAAATGATTATTAGTTATTAATATATATAAAAAAAAAAATTAATTAATTTATGGTCGGTGCATGAGGTAGTACATCAGTGGTTGCCACCTAATTAACAGTAAGAAGAAAGAGACTGAATAACCATAATTAGAGTAAAATGATGATCTAATCTAAATTAATTAATTAATTAATTTTTTTTTTTTTGTTATGATAGGTTGCTTGGGAAAAAGACTAGGACCAAAGATCCTGGGAAGAAGATCTGTGTCCAATGTGATCTCCTAATCTTTTACTAATACAGTAATACTATGCTTTTATTTTGAAAATGTATTTTTTATTTTACTAAATTTAAAAGTGTCACAACCTTATCATTTACCATTTGTTTACTCTTAAGCTAGGTCGAGATACTTAGAACGTGTTTAGTAGAATTTTTAGAAGTCTATTTTTTACTTTTTAAGTCCAAAAATACTTTTGGGAGTGTTTGAATACTTTTATAAAAAAATTTTAAAAAATCAAAAGCCCAAAGTAAAAATTCTACCAAACAGGACCTTATAATATTTGCTCGAGATACTTTTTTATAAAGCTAGTATCATAAATATTTTTTAAAAAAAGGGGTTTTGAAATAAGCGATCGAATCCATTCTTGATTAATGTACAGTTTTACAAATACAATTTCTTAAAAAACAAATTTAGCAAAATTACATGGAACAGACCTTTGTTTTGTATACTAATTAGAATTATTTTTTTTGGTTTTGTAAAAAGGTCCCAGAAGTGATATACCAAGTGTTAGAAGAACCCATCAGCAAAGATGAATTACAAGGGAGATCAGATATTCCTCAAACTTTGGAAGAATTCATGGCTGATATCAAGGAAAGCAAATCAGATGCAAAGACCTTTGCTGTCAAGCTCAGACAAATGGTACCACTCCAATCACATACTCTTTTGAAATTCAATCAAATTACAGTTAAAGAAAAATGTTGTAGTCTGAGAATTTATTAATTTGTGGTAGCAAAAAAATGTTGTAGAGAAATCAAGAGTGTGTTGTTACTATTATTTTTTTTACAGGTTACTCTGATGGAACAAAGGACTAGAACAGCCAAAATCCAAGAATATTTGTACCGGCATGTAGCATCAAGCAGCATACCAAAGCAGCTCCACTGCTTAGCTCTAAGGTTGGCCAATGAACACTCCACAAATGCAGCCGCCCGCCTCCAGCTCCCCTCGGCTGAACTTGTTCCAGCACTTGTCGATAACTCTTACTTCCACTACGTTGTTGCCTCGGACAACGTGTTGGCGACCTCTGTCGTGGCCATGTCCCTAGTGAAAAACTCGTTGCGCCCTGAAAAGATTGTGCTGCATATAATAACAGACAGGAAAACTTACTACCCTATGCAGGCTTGGTTTTCACTGCATCCATTAACGCCTGCTGTAATTGAGGTCAAGGCATTGCACCAATTCGATTGGTTTTCAAAGGGGAAGGTACCGGTTTTAGAAGCAATGGAGAAAGATCAACAGGTCCGCTCACAGTTCAGAGGAGGCTCATCGGCAATTGTGGCGAATAATACTGAGAAGCCTGTCGTCATAGCGGCAAAGCTTCAAGCACTTAGTCCTAAATACAACTCTTTGATGAATCACATCCGTATCAATCTACCAGAGGTAAGTGTCACTGCTCATTTATTACCATTGTGCCTCCCAAAAGCTAAACAATGCTCTAAGTTTCTGCTTAGTGTATGTTTAAGTCTCGGTGCATTTTCTTTGCAGTTGTATCCCAGCTTGAACAAGGTAGTGTTCTTGGACGATGACATTGTTGTACAAACTGATCTTTCCCCTCTGTGGGATATTGATATGAATGGAAAGGTTAATGGAGCAGTAGAGACATGTAAAGGGGATGATAAGTTTGTAATGTCGAAGAAATTCAAGAGCTACCTGAACTTCTCCCATCCGTTGATATCGAGCAACTTTGATCCTGATCAATGTGCATGGGCTTATGGCATGAATGTATTTGATCTTGAAGCTTGGAGGAAGACCAACATAAGCCTGACATACCATTACTGGCTAGAACAGGTAAGCACCATCCTACATGAATACATCTAGTTTATATAATAAAAAGAAACTCACCTGAAGATGTTTGAAGCATTTCATATCCTTGACAAATCATTCTGCAAACTTTAAGAGAAGAGAACAAACATTTCATCGAAAATTCAAAAATTCAGAAGCTGACATTACCAAATTTCCCATTATGCAGAACTTGAAATCGGACCTGAGTTTGTGGCAGCTCGGGACATTGCCCCCAGGCTTAATAGCATTCCATGGCCACATCCATGTTATTGATCCTTTCTGGCACATGCTGGGGCTGGGATACCAGGAGAATACAAGTTTTGCTGATGCTGAGAGTGCTGGTGTCATCCATTTCAATGGCAGAGCAAAGCCTTGGCTAGATATAGCCTTCCCTCAACTTCGGCCATTGTGGTCCAAGTATATCAACTTTTCAGATAAATTCATAAAGGGTTGTCATATTAGGGCATCTTAAAGTGAATTTTGAAGGAATTTGCCGAGCATATATAGATGATGAAAAATGTATTTGTGAATGAGATAAAAGGGAAAGAGGTAAAGGGCGAGAGTTCTTCACAGAAAAACCTTCCTATACAGAATGTAAATGACAAATAGCAACAGGCTTTTGTTTTTTGAATTTCTTGCTCCTTCCCTCAGAAATTCCACATGAGAAGATCATGTTAAAGAGTTTTTTAGTATTTATCTTTACGTAGTGGAATTCTATCATACATAAATGCCTTGTAACGATGCAAGATCACTGATTCTTGAGAATACAAGCTCAAATCAATAAAATTAGGCAGTTTTACCGCAAAATTGCTTTTGTTAGATCACTGTGCCTCTAATCTTGATACCAAAGTGGTTTTTCTGGCCAGTTGGGATCAATGAGATTTAGATGTCAATAATTTAGTAAAAGAAAATGAAATACTAATATTACATTCTATAAAATAATGAAAAAGAAGTCCCTGCATTCTCAGCTTCTACTGCATTATTGATTAGGAAAAAGAAAATAAAAATGAAAAAAAAAATTGACAGAACATTACATCATTAGCCTTTCAAAGAAAAGAAAATCCTGCATTTGCAGCTACGAAGCTGTCTCACAGTAGAAACGTTTTATAGGCACAATTTAAAGAAATAGTTGTGCAATCTACAATGTTTTTCCAGAAAGTGATGGCTAAGCAATATAGGTTATACATGACATAAATTTCATTGGTTCAACACCAAGTCATCAACATAACTGTTGTTTTCTTATTTGTAATCAACATAATTTTATATACTAAGCCCCTTCCCCCAAAATGCAAGAATAATGGTTTGTTTACTATTTTAAGCTTAAGTGCAAGCTGAAAACCACTTGGTTTGTTTAAATAAGCTAATATTTCGACCAAAAATATACATCCGTATATCATTCTCATATATGTTATTTCTTGGTTTACATTATAATCGAAAAGTAATATGGCTAAACAACTGTTTTCGTTGGATATATCATCTCTGCATCATGCTCTATATCTTCCAATCAAAGATCATTATTTTGATTGAATGTAAAAATCTAACTGTTTTCTGGCAACCGTACACATAAGTTAATAAACCCTCAATTTCCTTGTTACTTTTACACTAATATACATTCTTCCCCCAGAACATGTATCGACAATTTCCAAAAATGAACCTAAGAAGTCTAAAAGTGACCAGGAAATATCATCTTGTTTACAAAAATGATTTACAATAGAACATATAACTAGTAGTAACAATATAGCACAGAAGAGAATGAAGAGCTTTACAAAATTTGGCTCGACATACCATAAAAATCAATTATATTTGCAGACACAATCATTGAGCAACTCAAGACAGTATTGTGAAGTTCTCTCATTGCATTCATGAAACATATCAGCAAAACATATACAAGAAAACTTACTTTTTCCCGGTTACATTTGACACCAAGTCTCTAAAAAACTTGGCAGATTTTGTGATGGGAGAGTTGATAGCCATCAAATTATACAACACAGTCTCAACTTCACCAATCGATGGCCGTGCCTTAAATCTCGAAACGACCTTCAAATCCCCTTCCTCTTCCACAAGAACATTCCATCTTTCACCACTCAAAACCCCATCTCTCACACACTTAAAAATCATTCCTTTTCTTTTACTCAAAATACCCTTGACTTCCAATCCCATAAATGAATATATCACCTCAAAAGAACCCACAAAACCACCCAAATCACCAAAATTCTCCTCCTCTTCAAAAGCCCATCTGGGGTTAAAGATCACCATTGGCTTTGGATACAAATTCTCAGTAACTGTCTTTATAGCATCTAGCTGTGACTTCTCTGGTGCCAAAAATATAACCACATCAGCAGAATTCAAAATTCTGAAATCACTATCACTAACTGAAGACAAATCAACGTGTTCAACTTGGTTCACAGAATGTGATTCAAAGACTTTAACAGCAGCATCTGTTGAGGAAACATCAGGCCAGAGAATCAAAATTTTGACTGATGAACCTTTTCTTCTGAGGGGCAGGTCTTTAAAGACATCAAACGCGAGCTGAGAGAGAGAAAATGGTGAGTCGTCAATGACCGGAATCTCAACACGGTACCTGGGTTGTTTGACCTTCTTGAACTTGCCAGCTAGTTTGGGGTTGTTGAGGGGCTTTTCAAGGGTGGTTGATAGGCAGGTTTTGGCTTGGAGAATGGCTTCTTCCTTTGAAGTTGGTGGAGCTGAGGAAGCTATGGAGGCTTGGAGAGATGGTGGAGAGGGTTGGGGCTTGCAAGGGAGAGTTAAGGGGAAGGAAGAGATGTGGGAACGGCGGTGGCGATGGTGGTGGTGGGTGGGAAATGGTGGAGATAGGAAGGTGGTTCTAGTTTGTGGAAATTGGGTTGAAGAATTTGTGAGTTTGAAGGTTTGTATGTTAAGTTTGAGGAGATTAGAAGCCATTTGAGTGACAATCTTGGTAGTTTCAGAAGAAGATAATAGAACATAAAATAGTTGTAAACAAGATAAGATTTGGTGAAAGGTTGATGGTCTTTTATAAGGGTCAGTGCTCACTCGCAGCATCTGACCGTACGGTCTGAAAAGTAATCTCAATTTTATATGCATTTCAATGTATTAGCGAGTTAGTACGCATCTGACAGTACACTTTAAAAAGTAATCCCCATTTGCAGTATTATCGGCCTGACCAAAAATAGCGAAGTATTCTCTGTTTGGGGAAAAGCCCTAGATCCATTGTGCAACTGAAGCCAATGGGATCCCAAAAATCCCCGAAAAGTCAAAATTGAAAATAAGGGTTGCTAGACAAACTTATTTAAATTTACATGCGGATACCATCAACAATTCATAGAAGTACAGAGATTCAAATAAAGTCAACCACCGAATCCAATTACAAAGACTTCAGTAAAACTAGTACATGTCGATAACAATGACAAAAACGGACAAAACGGATACGGATGAGCTTGTTAGGTTCAAACTAAGGACCCAAATCACTATAGGGTGGGTTGCAGACTTAAGCAACTGGTGGGCGGAGTACGTGGTCCTGTGAGGTATCCACTGCAGCCGGTGGCATGAACTGCCACATTGCAACTCCAGGGTAACTAATGAATGGCACCAACTTATTGCCAGGAGCTTGGCCTTGGGCAGCAAATGCAGCAGGGATTGCAGGAGGTGGAGGCAGGAAACTAGGTTGTGTGTTCATGGCTTTCAGTTGCTGTTCTAGCTTCTCTTTCTCCGCCTTTAGCCTCTGCTTCTCATCACGAAGCTCATTCTTCTCAGCCTACATAAAACGGGAGGCAGTTTAAGGTAATTGGCACATAAAAACCCTGCTGTTCCCTTTATCCATTTTGAAAGACATTGCTAACTTTCAGGCATCAAATGCAACACACAAATGGAAAGGAACAATATATGTAAAGCTGTAAGAAAATGTTTCATCCTCAAAAGTTCTAATTGAAACCAAGGCAGACTCACCTTCAACTCCTTAATCTTCTCTTGGAGACTTGAATTTGAGTCCTTCAACTTAGAGGCTTCACCACGTAATTGGGTCACCATCCTAACAGCATCAATCAGAATAGCAGCCTTATCTGTCTTGGGAGGCCTTCCAGGCTCCAGAATAGCGCCCAACTCCACAAACCTGTAAATTATGCCAAATAAAGAACATTCATGCTTCACAGAGAGGGGGGGACAGCGAGAAGAAGGGGGGGGTGGTTTGGTTGTGTGTGTGTGTGTTGAGTGAAGAAGGAGAAGAAAATTAATGAGAAGAAACTACTTGTCATTAAGCCTATCCCTACGCAACTTCTCCCTACATGCCTTGGAGCTAGATGCACTGGATGAATCAGATCTAACCCTGCAACAGGAAAATTGGGTGTGAGGTAATATTCCTTCAATAATAGCAGATATTGCTATCAGTATGGCCCTATTAACGATCTCAATATATGGCACTGAAGATTTGAAGCAAAATAAGAACCAAAACAATTCATCATACATCAGCTCTTAAGAAATATATAAATAAACGAGAAAATTTTTACCTCTTCTTCGAGCCAGTTTCCTTAAGGCCATCCGAATCCCCAAATGAGGCATCAATTTCCGCACTAGTAACAGATCATATTACGCAGAGAAAAACAAGTGAGGAAACTTACAAAAACAACAAGAAGATTAAAGTCCAATCAACTTACAAGCACACATAGACAGGATCTTGTTGATCAATGTAAAAGTGCAACATGATTTTTCAGGTTAAATCATAAAAATAAAATAAACTACAACAAATACATGTTTCTCCTTCTATGTTCCAAATATGTTAAATATGAATTCAAATGTAAATGAATTTTATCATATCAAAATCAAATTTAACAGCAGCTCAAGGATTCACTAGATGACTCAGCTTACCCCAAGCCAAATTATGAAAATATATACACATAAAGTTTTCCCTACTTACATGAATAGATACTACCATCTGAAGTTGTGAATTCAACCAGGCCTGTCAAATATTTCTGAACAATCATGATGAAATTTGATCCACAGTTTAGGGTCAACTGCAGTAAGAGTAGTAAATTGCTTGAAAATCCTAATTCTACTTCTATCCATTTCATAACCCTTCTTTTGACGAGAAATATGAGAAACATTTCGAGAGAAAGAATGATTATGAGTTCCTCATACATGGGAATTAGTTACATCGACATGTGTGTTAGTAAAATGCAAATTACAATCTCATCCTAATCAATTGAGTAAGCAAGAAAAAATTTCAACCAATTCCCTGACTAGACCACCAATACTTTATAAAAACTTTCATGGAGATGCAAAACAACCATGGTCCAGGAAACAACTCATCTCTCCTCTATTGCAAAATAACCTAATCAATAGGATAAAGAAAACAAAACGCGACTTAAACAACACATTGATGCAGTTAATCACAGACACAGCTCTCATTCTCACAGTAGCATTTTATTCCTTAAATACCATTACACAAAAACACTCTTTAAATCTGCAAACAGTTTAGGTAGAGAGTAGCGACATAGAATCCAGCCATAGAACTCAAGATTGATGGAATCTGAGGTCAACTTCATCAGAGATGTTAAGCAATGACATCTATGATTCAGCTCACATCTAATTCTAAACTATAAATCCACCAAACCGAACACTACCAATCAATAGAACTACATTCAGGATGCATTTGGCAGAACGAAAATTTAATTTGGCCACGAAAATGGAATAGGGTTGTCTTGAGAATAACCAGAAACTGGAATTTGCAAATTCCACTGGACTCAAACCCCAAAAATTAAAATTCAACGCTAACAAAAACAGCATTAACCAAAATTTAAATTTCATAATAACATAACTCCACAATAACCCATCCACCTTACAAGTAATGAAAAACAAAAACTAACAACAAAATACGAAACAATAATCAGTAATCACATAAAAGAAAAAAAAATGACCCAAAATAATTGATCGATAATTCAAATAATAAAACAGTGAAATATCAAATTTTTTTACGCTACTTCACAATTTCGACCAGCAAACCCAAAATAATTGATCGATAATTCAAATAAAACACAGTGAAATATCAATTTTTTTTACGCTACTTCACAATTTCAACCAGCAACAATACATAGAAAAAACCCTAATTTATTAATTAATTAAGAACATAACAAATTAATTAAAAAAAATAAGATCTTTGCTTTTTCTTTATTTATTTGAAGTACCTGACAGCAGGAGGCGGTCCATTCACGTGCTGGACGGGCCAAGTGAAGCCGGAAGCGTTGACGGAGAAATTCCCATCGGCGACGGCGACGTCGTCGAAATTGTAACCTAAATCAAAGAGCCAATTCGTACTTTCCGGTGAAACCATTTCGTTTGTCGCCGGAAAATCTCGCGTGGTTTTCCGGCTAGAGAAAAAAAATAATGTAAATAATATTTTTTTTACTGGGAAACAGCCAGAGGCTTTGAAGAGAGAAGGGAATCTGCGCGTGGAATTTTGGGAGACTTGGTGAGTTGGTGGCGTTGTGGCAGCCTGGCAGGTGGAGGTGGCGTCCCAGTAAAAGGTGTTCTGGACCTGTTAGTGGGCTTGGGCTTTTAAAGCCACTTGAAATTTGTGAGTTTTATATTACTTTTTCTTTTTCATTTTCTTTTTTATTTATTTATTTTTAGAAAACGTTTTATGTTTTAGGATTTATAGTTTTGTATCCCAACAAAATTATATTTGTAGTGTTACCAAAATTAGCAATCCTAAAACATTTTAGTTACAGATATTTATATTAAAAAAAAATTTATAACTGATGAATTTTAAAATCATGGGAATTGTTTAGTATTTGATGCAAAATATAGAGATAATAAGCGTCCCTTACTACAAGTTCATGACAGTATTATTATTATGAGATTTTTTCAATATACTGTAGACTAGTACTGTGACTCGAGCCTAAAATATACAGACTGAATGAGTACACTCTACCATAAAACTATATTGGACGATGATCCTATAATTCGTTGTTACTTGTTATTAAATAGCCTAAATACAAATTTTGAATATGTATGTTGAGTTTATAGTCTTAGTTAGTGCAATTAAATCTAAAAAATGAAGATTGTAAGATTACGAAAATTATTAGTGTCTTATTTTCCAAAAGAACTTAAAATCAGTCCAAATATTAAGATTTGATATTAATAAAAAAATATATATATAAGGTAGCTATAACTTATAATAACTTATTTCATAATCTATAATTTAAAAAGTGTTTGATATTATAATTAAAAATTAATTATTTTTAAAATTATTTTTCCAATATTTTTTAAAAATAATGTAAAAATAATTAATTAATTAAATACTTTTTAAATTTTAAATTATGAAATAATATTGTCAAATTATAGCAATTATAAATTCACCCTAAGTGATAAAAATTTGATATAACTAAATGTTATTAGGAACAAGGAATAAAACCACTGCAAGCATATGATATTAAAATAATAAATATTTACATTTTTTTTATATTTTGAAATCAATTGCATTACTACGATTTCCTATGCTTTTCTTCGTAAGAGGCGTCCAGAGGGTTTTGTGCAGCCTCCCAGAGGTTTTCGTCAAGATGATCTTTTATCCCCCTATCTGTTTTTATTGTGTGTGAAAGGTTTGTCCACTTTGTTTCGTCATGCAGAATCTATTAAGACTATTTTTGGTCTTCGATGTGGGAGATTGGGGCCTCGCATTTCTTATCTTTTCTTCGCAGACGATAGTTTACTATTTACTCGTGCGAAGGTAGCTGATTGTTTAACTCTTAACTCTTTTTTTGAGAGTTATTCGTTAGCTAGTGATCGACTCATTAATCTCCCAAAATCGGCTGTGGCTTTTAGTTCACAAGTGCCTCTTCGTAAGAAAGAATATTTAGCTGGTTGTTTAGGAGTTTGCTTGGTAGATTGTCATACTCGATACTTGGAGCTGTCGTGTTTTGCAAGGAGAGATCGGAGTAGGTTATTTGCTTCGATTAAGGATAAAATTAAGAAGAAATTTTGTGGGTGATAGTATAGATTTTTTTCCGCTGGAGGGCGCGAAGTCTTATTGAAATCAGTTGTTCAAGTCATTCTCATGTACTCGATGCAATTGTTCCGATTGCCTCAATCTTTTATTTCGAAAATCTACAATATTATGGCTCGGTTTTGGTGGTCTAGTGATGCCTTTAGGAAAAAAATTCATTGGAAATCTTAGGAGTTTCTTTGCAGAATTAAGAAGGCTAATGGTTTGGGTTTCTGAAACCTGGTTTCTTTCAATCAAGCATTGCTTACTAAACAAGCTTTGAGGATTATCCAATGGCCTGATTCTCTTGCTGCCAAGGTTCTAAAAAGTTTATATTTTCCTAACAATTCTCTCATGCAGGCTACCATTAAATCTTCAGCTTCGTTTCTATGGCGTAGCATCATTTGGGAGCATGATCTTCTTACTAATTGTCTATATTGACGTGTTGAATATGGTTGTTCGATATCCATTGACCGTGATTGATGGCTACCTCGTCCATCTACCTTTAAACTTATTTGGAGTGGATCAATGCCGGCTAATTCTCTAGTTTGTGATATGTTTTCTATCTCTAGTGGATGGAATACTGATTTAATTAAAAGTAGGTTTTGCCAATTGATGCTGATGCTATTTTGAGTCTCCCCTTGCTAAATTGTATTCGACCTGATTCTCAGGTCTGGTTTTACTCTTAAGGATGGAGTTTACTCTGTCAAATCGTGTTATTGGCTGGCCGAGAAAATGAAATCTACTGCTGATTATTGTTCTTCTTCTTCCTTGGCCAATTGGTGGACGTTCTTATGGAAGCTTCATCTTCTTCATAAGATCAAGATCTTTTTATGGCGTATATGTCATGATGGAATTCCTTCTCTAATCAATCTTGTGAGGCACCATGTTCCAACTTCTTCTCTTTACTTATTTTGTTTACAAAAAGATGAAAGTACTTTGCATGCTCTTTGGTTACGTCTTCACTTGCAGGTTGTTCGTGATGACTGTGGTTTTGGAAGTCTGGTTTCGAAGGTTGCTAGCCCATCTATGCTTAACTTCTTCTTTCTTGTAAAGCACAGCTTTCGTTGGATGACTTTCAGCTGCTCGGTTCAGTTCTTTGTTAGGTATGGAATTGGCGTAATAGTTCCCTTCATAACAAAACCTATGTTCCTTTGGATATTGTGGTCTCTTAGTGAAAATCTTTTTTGGCTGAGCTTTTTGAAGCAAATTGTAAGGAGCCGGTGATTTGTGTCCCTCGTTTGGTGCAGTGGATTCATCCGTTATATGGTGCTTTTAAAATGAATATTGATGCTGCTCTGGATTCGTTGCATGGCAAAACAGGTTTGGGTGCTATTGTTCGTAATCATTTGGGTGAAGTTTTGCTTGTTGGTGTTGATACCATCGATGGTTTGTTGGCTCCTGATGTTGATGAGGCTAAAACCGTTCTTTTTGGCTTATATTTGGCATGTCTTGGAGGTCTTATAGTTGATGAGATCGAATCTGATGTAGCTTCTGTTATTTCTTTACTTCATAAACAATCTGCACCGCTTTCTCCTATTGGACTATTGTTGATGATATTTTTAATTTGTTGCTTCAGCTTAGTTGTGTTGCTCGTTTCAGTCATGTTTCCAAGGTTACTAATAGAGTGGCTCACTCTCTTGCGAATCTTTCGCTTGTTGAGGATCAACAGTTAGTCTGGGTTGAGAATTTTCCTCCTCGTATTGAGGGCCTTCTTTTTGAAGAATCTAGATCCAATCTGTAATGATTTCCTCTTTTTTATGAAGTTATTTTTCTTAAAAAAAGAAAAATAAGAAATCAATATGTACATTTTCAAATAATTAGAAGTATATTATATATATAATAAGTATTTTAAATTTAGGGCTAATTGCACTTATACCCTTGAGGTTTAGCCTTTTGCACATGCTAGCAACTTTACCTTTTATTGCACAAACATTCCCTGAAAAAAGTTGACCAAACAGTTGACTAACCAAAAAGTTAACGTTTTGGACAAAAAGACCATTCTGCCATTAATAAAAAACTTTTTAAAAAAATTTCACCTTACAAGATGGACAGTGGAGATCCCATCTAAGATCTCTACCTTCAAATTAAAAAAAAAAAAAAAATCAAGGTGAGATCCCATCTGAGATCTCCACCTTCAAAATTAAAAAAAAAAAAAATTCAAGGTCGACATATCTCCACCTTGAGAAACGTTGGAGACCAGACCTGGTCTCCATCGATGGGGATCAAGCCTGGTCTCCATCGATGAAGATCAAGTCTGGTCTCTATCAGAGATGAGATCGATGGAGATCTCGTCTCCGTCGATGGTCGACGGAGACGAGATCTTCATCGATTTCGTATATGTTGCACTCAAAGACTATTCAACTTGTCCAATCCATCATCACCCAAATCACCCCCCAACTTCTCTCTTCCCAAATCAATATGTTTGTACCTCTTACTGGAACCAGGTCCCAATTTGGTCTCACTAGCATCCACAATTCACACACACACACACCCATCATGACAACAAGAACCCACTACAAGCACACCCCCAACATACAAGTCTGTGCTAAGATTAAACGAAAAAATCTTCACTAGTAAACCACCACCACTGGTTTTTTTTAAGAAACCTGTTAAGGAGATGGAGATGGAGATGGAGCGAAATAGAAACAGGAAAAAAAAAAGCTCTTTTTGGATCGATCACTTTATATGGAGTTGAAGAAGATAACTTTCTTATTTAAATGATTACTTTATATGACGGAGATGAAGAAGGCTTTTTGGATCGATCACTTTATTCTTCTTATCTTCTTCTTTTTACAGCTTCATGATGGAGATGAACCGCCGAAGTGCCAGCACACTTCTGCGGTATCCATGGGTTGGTTCCATCTCTAGATTTCTCCACTGGAGATGGAGCCAATCCCTTCTAATGAAAATGGACTAGATGATCTGGTCCATTTAAATTTTTTAAATTTTAATTATTTTTTAATTGTTTTAATTAGTTTAATAGGAAAAAGACGAGTTTACTCTTACTACAGTAACTTCATGTTAACTTTTTGGTTAGTCAACTGTTTAGTTAACTTTTTTTTGGGGAATGTTTGTATAATAAAAGTTAAAGTTGCCTAGCATATGTAAAAATACCAAACTTCAGGGGTATGAGTGCAATTAGCCCTTAAATTTATTATTATATCCATTGAAAATCGTTTTTGGAGACGGACTCATTCGGTGACCGCTCAGATTTTGAAGCGAGAAGGAGGCATTTCAACACCACGTGGAAACTGTCCACCATTTCTTCAACCCAGTGGATAACGGGGTGGAAAAAAAAAAAAACGTTTGATGACGTGTATTGTAATGATTGGTTAACTCTGATACGTGCAAATAGTAGTAGCTGATCGGGTGATCTTTAAAAAAATTTCTGATCTTGCCTGTTCAGGTGCTCCAAGTGGTGAGGTGGTAGTGGGACCCACTATCGATAGCTGTTCATGGGCCCATTGTACCACAGGCCCAATTAATATTCCCAAACCTATCAGATGCCAAATATTTATTATTATTATTACTTTTAGGGATATAATATTTTTTCCCTTATAGTTTAGAAAATTCTCTATTTTTTACAATTTTATTTTATTTTTTTCCATTATACCCCCTTTAATTTATAAAAACATACAAAATTCCTCTTCTTATTAATTTATGTTTGACTTTTAAGTTTGACCATTAAATATTGAAGAGTAGAAAGATAATTATAACATAATAAATATTTAAAATATTTTTAAATTAAATAAAATTAAATTTAAGATAAAAATAAATATAAAAAATATTTTTCTCTCTCCTTTCTCCTATACTTGATATCTCGTCATCTTCTTTTTTTTCCCTCTCTCTTTCCTTTTTCCTCTCATTCCTTGTCTTCTTCTTATAAGCTCACATCTTTTTTTTCTCTCTCTCTCTCTTTTACATATCACATTTTTTTTCTCTCCTTTTTTTTATTGTTTGTGTCATGGTGTGAGATATTTATTTTTATTTTTTTTGTTTATATTTTTTTAAAAAATAAAATTTGGTTGGAGTTTTGGTAGAGACCAATTTATCTAGAAATTCTTTTTTCGTAAAATTTTATTTTTACTTTTATTTAATTTTTATTATGTGTTTTTAATTTTTAATAATTTTTTACTAAATTTATTAAATCCATCTTTTTATTAAATTATTTTTTATTTTTTTATATATAAAAATATTTAATTATTATTTTATTTAAACAAAAACACAACCTTCATAATTTTTAAAATATTCAACTAAAGTCCTTTTTTTATATATATATATAAATATCACACATTGTACGTTTAACAGTATTTCTAGGTACCCTACATGCAGCTGGATTTAAGGTTTTATAATAATAATTTACAAAACCTAATTTTTCACCAAAACTAAAAGGTAAATGTTCTACAGCTATCATCCTACCTAATTCTTCCCTATTACATGTATCACTATATTTAAATAATAGATGGTTAGGAGATGCGTACCTGGCAATTTGTTGTTCGCGTGATCAGGCTGCTTCGGCTGGATGATAGGTGTTGATGTATTTCCAGTATGAGCCGTATTCTCCAGATTTATTCTACTTTAACTCTTTGAAACAGTAGTTGCAACGTACGACCCATTCTTCGGGTTCTTTTTCCACCGTTTTCATAAGAACTCTAAATAATTTAGATTTATACTTCTTTTCATCATCATCACTAAAATTTGGTATATTTTAGGATTGGCTAGTATCAGTGTGAGACTGGGTATGGGGGCCTTTCAAGAGTGAAAATGGGTTTAGAAATATGTATAGGGGGTTAGGAATTTGAAATTCATTATCATATATTTATTCCATACATACTTGCTGCTGTAAAAAACCGTGATAACTTAACTCATTGCATAAAGAATTACACCCTTCTATTTCTTCAATATTAAGAGGAGCCTTGCCTTTGGAGACTAATGTTCTGGATTCATAACTTGCCATTGAAAATAATAAATATAAATATAAATTAATAACCGGAACCCCATGGCCCGGTTGGGTTCAATTCGAACCGAACCGCTGGCTATCTTTACCTATCACAAAAGCGAAGGGAATAAGCAAAGGCAGGGCCCCATTGGGCTGGTGTAGCTCAACCCATTTTTTTTCTTAAAAAAAAAAATAGTTTTAGTTTTTTTATATATTTTTTTAAAATATAATTTTAATAATAATAAAATATTAATATTAGTCTATAAAATTCTCAATGTTAACCCACCTGCTATAAAATTTTTAGCTCCGTCTCATACTCTACTATTTTATTATTTTTGGATATGCAAATTAAGTAATTTTTTAAAAGGTGAAAAATGTTTTTAGAAAGCTGGTCTAAATGTACCATGAGTAGTTGAGTACTTTATTTTTCCTTATTGTTCTCATTTATAATTAAATAAAACGAATAGGAAAAAATAAATCTAATTAGTTATTTATGTCATTTGACATTATATCAATAATTATGGTGTACTGCACCGGGGGTGCGGGAAAGATTTTCTCAATGAATAGATATTTAAAAAAAAAAAAAACCATTTTGTGAAAATATGCATTTAGCAAACAATAAAATACCAAGTTAAATGCATCCTTACAAGATTCATTGTCTTGATGGTTGGATGCATCAAACTTCTCCAAACCATTAAAGTTCAACATCTTGTATATTTATGTAAATATATATTTCCACCATTGTCCATAAAAACGTAATTGTCTGGGTAGACTTCTCCATTCTATTGAGAGTTGACCTCTCTCTCGTTGTTGAAAGTAGTAGTTTGGAATTATTAGTCTCGGTAGTTCTAATATTTCTTTTTCGAACCGTACTTATATGATTTAATCTCAATTTGTCATAAATAGGCCTCCATCCTATAAGGTATCAAATTAAAAAAAAAAAAAAAAAAAGGTTAAATGCATCCTTAGTTGGCAATGCAATTTTTTTTCTTTGTCTCTAACTATTTGTTTTTAATTATTATTCTCTTTGCAAATCTTAAAATGTTTAAAACATGATCCTATAAATAAATAAGGTGGTGATTGTGGGCATCAAATTCCCATTTTTATTTATTTAATTATTTAATTAATCTACTCTTTGTTCAACTATGCATCCAATAATTCTCTTGGCTTTTACAAAGTGGCTACATGATCATACTCTCAACATTAAAGCTACTCATTGGTAGCTAATATTTTGAACAACATTAAAATATTAAAATATATTTTAAGTAATTAAGGTGGTGAGTTACTCACATGCCATCAAGTTGTTAGAAAATCCACATAATTCACACTTTAGGTTTGTGACACTTTAAACAATAATTTAATTATAAAATACCACTAAATACATATGTTAATTATTATACAATGTGTTTATAATAATATAAAAAAGGTAGAGTTTGAGAAACAATATTAGTTTTGGTTATATTTACCATTTTAAAAATTAGGCTCATATTTTCGTAATTTATGTATAGTCGATAACTAAACAATACGCATAATAATAAAATCTCATTAATAAGAGAATAATTAATGAGTATAAATTAAAGCTACAATATATGAAATTATGGACACCCCCAAATCTTATATACAATGCTCACAAGATCTCATGCAAATATTATTACAAACAAATAAATAGGAGAATAAAAGAAGAAATAAATCACACATTTCTCTTTTTTTTTTTTTTTTTGAAACAATAAATCACACATTTCAAGTACTAGTTTTTTGTTTGAACAAAAACATTGATTCTTGTCCTTATCTCATGGGGATTGGCACCAACAAGCTTGTCAATTTGGGCTCCTTCCTTCATCATTAAAAAGGTTGGCATGGCCTTAATTTCCATCTTGGTGGCTACCTCCTAATTCATTAAATTAAAAATCACACATATAATATTCAACCAATTAACAATATAAACTTGGTATTAGTCAAACATTAAAATCTATTAGTATAATATCCAGTCACCACCATTGCATGAAAAAAAAGTAATTAAATGTAATATATATATATATATTCTCCTCAATATCAAGAAACATGAATTAGTATAAGATAGCTCTTAATTAAATAATTTATGGTTAAAATTATATAATAGCTTAGATTAGTTTTAATTTTTTTTTTTTGTCATATTATTTACAGTGGGACGATTCGAACCTAAAATATTATCATGTTAAATGAGAATCCTGTACCACCAAACTACATGGAGCGGTAATAATTAGTTTAGACTTAGTTAATTATATTTTCAATATACTTTTATATAATACTATTTGATTCTTATTCGATATTTTCGTCTCATTTTAAGATGACATGATAATATAGAATAATAGTCAAAACCCTTTAAATTATTCAATAGCTTTAGTCTTATCTTGAACTAATATTTATTTTTTTCACATGGTCTTCACTTCCTCTCTAATCAACATAGATGCAATTACTTTTTATTTTTCTATAAATTAATAACAACAAAACTATATTTTCTTTTTATGATATAACTGACCGAAATCAATTAACACAAAGGTTAATATTAGTGATAAAATTTTAATAAAAGTTGAGATGGTTCGGCAATAATCTTCTCACACCCAAATATTATAATCATAGATTCAAGTATATTAATTTTTCCGTAAAGCTTCAAGGATTAGAATTAATTTTTTTAATGGAACAATCAAGATGTTGTTACAACATAGGACTTGTATTACAATAATTGTATTAGATAGAAAATCTACAAATGTTTAAGTTTTATTATTTATATAGAATTATTAGTCACGGTTAAGATTCAATTGCATTCTAACACACTCTTTCATATGCGATATTAAACTTTTCACACAGTATTTTGTATTATAATTATATACTAATTAATTGACCGAATGAAATTTGTAGATATCTTTTAGACAGTCAAATTTAAATAAATTTAATAATAATAAAATATTAACTTTTAAATAATGATATTGGAGTGATGTGATAGCATGATGATCCAATAAATTGATTATTGTTATGTTAATGTTAAAAAAAAAAAAAAAAAAATTTTGATTACCTTGACCTCATCTACATCCACTAACAGAAAATAGGTATCTTTGTAGGACAAAGCCAGTTCTTCAAACAAAGAATTCATGGCCACTGAGGGCATGCACCATGCAGCTGTAAAATGCACCACAACCTGCAAAAATTTTGTCACATAATTTTAAAATTTTTAAGTTTTTATTGACTCCTTTTAAAACTTCTGATACATACAGACTAAAACAAAACAAAAAAAAATACTAATAAAATTTTGACAAATTTCAGAAGAGGTTTCGAACAAATTTCAGGACTTCACGAAAATACGTATCGACAAGAAACGAACGTAAAAACTTTCAGTACTCACAGGGCAGCCTTGAGTGATGAAGGAATTCCATGATTCTTCTGAGTCTATTCTTTTAACTCTAGATTGTCTTCCATGGCCTTTCATTTTTTATCTTCTCTTCTTATTTCTTCTACTTTTGTTTATGAGAAGAAGATACAATTTATAGACAACTTTTTTTTTTTTTTTTTTTTTTTTTACTATTTTGATAAGATGGAGTAATAAATACATAAAAACCTCCAGGACCCACTTTTGATAGATAGTAATCTCACATTATCTAAAACATGTTATGCATTATCTAATTCTGTGGTCATCATAATCATGCATTATTTTTTTATTATTCTTCCATTTTCAATAATATTTTCTCAATAAAAGCAAAAGTTTAGACAGAAAACTTTTCTTTGTGAAAACTGAAGATGACACATACCCTGATATACAACAAAAAAGCATAATTTAGAAATGGTGATATGGATATATCAACAAGAACAACAACATATTTTAATGGCTGATTAATAACAACATTAGCATCCATAATTATCATGTTTAAACTTAGGTAAAACATGTTTCCACGTTGTTAGAGAGCGTTATATCATTAGTTAGACATTTTACTGACAGTTTAAATTTTATATTTATTATATAAATTTCAATCCCCCATATACAATATATTATTGTATTTATAATATAATTTATATTCGGAGTTGATCCACGTGTCAAATCCATTAATTTGGCACATAATGTGAGGGGGTGTGTTCATGAACCTTATATCAATAGTTCACGTGAGGAGTTTATGTTTGAGAATATTTATATTATTAGTAGTTAAGTATTTTTTTTATAGTTTAAATTTTTAAGTATGTTCATAACTTACGCATATTAAAATAGCCGCTAGATTACAAGTTTCAAACTAAAAATCATTGCACTACTATTTCTAGGAGCATTGTATTGGATTGTATATCATGTGATTCCATTTTGAACTTGGTGTTATAGAAGGATAGAATTTTCCTTCTTTTTCTCTTTGCTTGTTTTTCTGGGAAACTGATAATTCTAGGAATTGTGACTCCCATGGATGTATATTCATATAAAGTTATTCTTGAAAATTTTATTATATATAGGAAAATTGTAAATATTGGGTAGTTGGTGGCACACAAGTCAATGTTATAATTGATGCAGCTCTAGCCTATCCCATGTGTCTTTTGTTTAGTAACTAGGTACACACATCAATGATTGGATATCATCCTCATCACTTTCCTGTTTGCAGATTTGGAATTTATTTTCAGAAAATATATGTTCTTATTAAGAGTAATGCTTACTAAAAAAATGTTGTCTAAATTCACCAAGAAATAATGTGATATGTGAGTTATCAACACCATATATATTATTATGTATATCATTAAATGATATGGTAAGTGATGTAGTATTGATAACTCACATGTTACATTATTTAGGTAGAAATTTGGACAAATTTTTTGGACAATCTAACATTACTCTTTTATTAATAGTACTAACTAGTTTATATACGTCCTGATTTTATCAAAAGAGTAATACTTGGTTGTTCAAATATTTTGTCCAAAATTATGCCTAAATAATGTGGTCAGTGACCTATAATCACCACATTGATAATGGAATAATATAGTAGATGATGTATTAATTACAAGTCACACAAAACATCATTTGAATATATGATTTTGGACAAAATATTTTTGCAGCTTAATGAAATTCGAATCTACCTCATATTTGAATATACGATTTTCTTTTTTTTGAAAAGAATTTGAATATGCAAATTGAATATAGAAAAATTGAATTTCTTGATAAGAAGATATGAGACAAAAGGGGTGTAGTAGTTTGCGAAGTTATATAAACTAAAAATGACCTCTGACCAAATGACCAGACTAACCTCAATAAGGATATGCTTCTGGTGGTCAGTAGTGACCAACACCTTCTGATATGGATATAACGAAAAACTAACCAACTTCTTCAAAATCTATCAGAACCACAACACTGCCAGTTCCACTCAGAATTCTGATGCATTAATGGCCCATTTAGCTAACTTAAATGGTGTGTCTGAGACCTTACCAGCCATTGCAAAGCTGTCAAGGTTTCAAAAGAGCCCAAAAATAGTTAAAATAGTTAGTTTTTCAGGCAACAACAAAGAAGAAGAGAATTTTCAAGACCAGCAGCCAATGCAAGCCACAAGAAGATCAGCAGTAGTATTGAGCCTTGGTTCTATAGCTCTTGTTGGAAGTACTTCTTGCAATGGAGTCTCTCTTGCTGAAGATAATGGTTACTGGATCACTGGCCCTTTGCCTATTCCTCCCGTTTACAACAGTAAGCAATTCTGCTGCATTTTAAGAAGTGCTTTTGTAGAAAGTGCTTTTGAGTTAAGGGTGCTTTCCATAAAAGTACTTGCAAAAACTATATAGAGAAGCATATATTAACGTGTGTTTTCTGACAAGGCCTTTTAAGTTTGAAGTCCCTTTTTTAATCTGAAAAGCTATCAAAGTTGCTGCTAGTACAAAGTGATTAAATGTTTCAAGAAACCAAAACTTTTTTCTGATTTTGATGGGTTTGAATGCAGACATTGCTAATGAGCAAACAGGCACACGTTCTTTTCTGAAGAAGGGGATTTACATGGCCAATATTGGGGTGAAAGGCAGCATTCACAGGCTCAAGAGATATGCATTTGATCTTCTTGCAATGGCTGACTTGATTGGACCTGACACTCTCAACTATGTCAGGAAGTATTTGAGAATCAAGTCCACTTTCATGTACTATGATTTTGACAAAGTTATCTCAGCAGCAGCTGTTGATGATAAGCAACCTCTCACTGATTTGGCCAACAGATTGTTTGACAATTTTGAGAAGGTAAGGGACTGTTCATATGAACGCGTTTTTATTTGGTTTTTTTTAGATTTGTAAAGCTGAAAATGGTTTCGAACCCCTTCAATCGACTTATACATGATTGTGTAAAATTTTGGAACACAATTGACAGCTAGAAGAAGCTGCAAGGACAAAGAACCTGCCTCGGACAGAATCACATTATGCAGACACAACTGTTCTTCTCCAAGAGGTTATGGATAGAATGGCTTAAATCTGCACAATCTTTTGATCTAATATTGCCAAAATATGTCGTCAACTTGTTCTCTTTTTCTTATCAAATACATGTTCTCTCTTGGTTATAATTCTAAAAAGATTATGCTGTGAGATGCAACTTTCAATTCAAAGGTCTAAGTTTTGAAAAGGAAAAGATATTATTACATGATTAATAATTTAATATAGATGTTGTTCAATGATACAGAGAATTTAGCGAACAGAAGGTTAGATAGAGATCAATCCCAGAAGAAAAAAGAAAACAAATTTTGTGGGGAAGTCCATTTAAGTGATAGAATGACAATGATTTCTTTACTATACAAATTACAAGCAGTTCATGTTAGAATCACTCTTTATCTCTCAATTTTTCGGTTACTAAGGATATAGATACAGAGAACCTCAAATAGGAAGAAAACAAATCTTGTATGGTTGTCCTTGAAGATCAGCCGAAGCTCAAGCGAGAATCTGTAGGCCGCGTGTTAGTATGGCGCCGAGGAGTTCCAATCTCACAAGCATTCACCCTGGCAGCAAAACGGAGTGAGCACAGCGACTCGCCTGCTGAGGCAGGCTCGGGAGAGATATTTACAAACATCAATGTCTTCGAGTCACCTCCTAGACAAGGCTGATTAATAGTGGGGTTCAGAGAATATTAGTAACATTATAATGAGCAGGAATAGAATGGACAACCGAGAAAATATAAGAAATGCAATCGTAGTTTTTTTTTCTATTCCCTGCACTTTTGCTACTCTTTTATCCACCAAACCAACATAGTAAATTCAGAAAAACAACAAAGGATATCTTTACGCAAAGCAAGTCATCCTTCACCGGTTCCAAGCTATATAAGGTTTGCGATATTTGCCACACATTCCTTAAGGTAACGTAAGGTCATAAGCAATAATCTAGGTTACAGAATGTCACCATAAAGAAAGCTCTTTCATCAATAATAATGCCACGAACCATTACCTGAAGAAGATAAGTTAGCTTTGAGTTCCTAAATGGCACATGGTCCTCCTTCTTAGCCAAGGCAAATATAACATCGCTTAGAGATGACAAGCTTTTATTGATGGCCTGATCACAATTGAAAGAAAAAATAAGATTAGCTACCTAAAATGCATAAAGAAAAGAAAATAACAAATTTGAATTTATAGTAATATGTTTAAATACTTGAGTTTCTTTCAGTCGGTCCCCGGTTGATCCACTCTTAGAAAGACGCTCACTCCCAGCAAGATCAATTAGATTCAAGACACCTTGTACTTGTTGTTCAGTGCTCTAGTGAATAATGAATAAACAGCTATTAGTAAGACATGATAAATGAAATGACACGGCCACATGAGAGAAAGAGAGTGAGGCAGGAATAAATATTTATGGGTTTTATATACCTCATTAACACCAGATATCCGCATTGTGAAAACGAAATGACTTCTTGAGGATTGCTCGTTCATCTGGGTCTTGCCTACAGACCTAGTAAACAAGTTCACAGTTTATAGTCATGAATCAATTTGACTGGAAGCAAATGAGTTTACCTCAGATGCAACTTATGAATACAACATCTATTTTGGTCAATTCGGAAATTCTAATAGCAAATCTCTTTCAACAAACAACCTCCAATGCCAAAAATTTAATCACATCTAGATGCATCAGTCTTGGGGGGCCTTTTTCTAACTTTAACTTTTGTGTTTAATAATTACTAACTTGGTATCAGAGCCTTATTTATTAGGAGTGCATGGATTCGAGTCCCCCCATGCACATAATATTTGAATTTATTATGTGTTTGTGCTTGGACTTGAGTTACGTGGCAAGGCCATTAGTCTTCCCCGCCGGGGGGGTAAAACTACTGTTGGGCCCTTTCCTACGGTTTAAGTTTTTGAGTCTAGCAGCTACTTAAAAATTTAAACACTACACAAACAACTATAACTATACAGAATATAAAAAATAGAAACCAAGTATAAAATCCAAAAAATATGGATAAAAACAGCTGTCCTAGTATGCTTCTAGACATTTCTTAAACTATGGGGTATCGCCGATAAAGCATGCATATTCGTATTATTACCTGCTATTTGCAGCCCGATCTAAAAGATATGAGACCTCCTTCGTACTGCAGACATCCACAACAGTAAGGTCCGAGACATGTGTGTTTCCATTTGCATCATGTTTTATTGCATATTGTTTTGTAGCAGAGCCATTTTCCATACGCGATGAATCTCGATTTGTTGATAACAAATCACGGATTGTTTCATTGTATATTTCTAACATGGACACCTAGAGTTGTTTGTAAAACGTAAAAGAAAATGTTAGTCCAAGAATTCAAACAAAGAGCAATAATATCAAGAACAGAAAGACAGTAGTGATTACCTGCATTTCATATTTCCAGCCTTGAGGTTGAAGAGCTAGCCTAGTTTGAAATATCTGCTCTAGTGAACGCGGTATTAGGCCTTTCTGCTCTGGTTGTCCAGGTTTGCCCATCATTGTGTAGGTTTTACCCGAACCCGTTTGACCATAAGCAAAAATGCACACCTGAAAAAAGAAAGGACTATTAAGTATTATCTCTTAAGCATTTGTCAAGCTAAATATAAGGAACATGCATAATTTTCAAATTCAACTAATCAAAAAGTTCCTATTACAGTGCCAACTTCAACAGAAATTAAGTAAAAGGAATCAAACAAACCATCAATTCACAAGAGTCTTCACAGTTCTCCCCAAAGATTGCACGGAACAACTCTGGGAAGAACCTAATAATTAATGTAACATACAAGCATACCAATGTAGAAATTGCATCGCCTGAACACATATATATATAGACTAAAATGTAAGAAACAAGCTTGAAGCTAGATAAATCACCTTATAACCATCAAGAGCGCTTTGAACAAGTTGAGAAATTTCCACAAACACATCCTCTTGACATGCATCAGGCATGAAAACTCTATCAAATGTGAAAGAATGTTTTTGCGCTAATAACAACATAATCATGACGTCAGTTTTCAATCATGAGAACTCAATTTGAATAATGAAAAAGAAAAATGTAGCAATGCGATTATTCTATTAGAGAATTACCATTTTGCATTATATCGACAGCCCGTCCAAGAGCTTCAGTTGATGTAGGATATGATAGAATTTTTCCTTCAACACTGGAATTATCATCAGGTAACAAAGGTCGCACTCTACAAAATACGCGAATGTTCCCTTTAAGTTCCTGTAACATAAGAGAATTCTTTTAAGTAACCATGTCTCGAATTGCCAGCCATAGCTACATCACAAGAGCATTACCAAGATGGTATTATGTAACTTTTTGCGTAGCTTCTCTCCTTCAATAAGTTTAAATTCTGCATCTTCCAAGTGATCTCGTAATTCACTAATAAGATTCTTTTGCTCTTCAAACTCAGTTCTCTTCTCCAAAGCAGATAAATCAGACATCTAAAGGTGGATAAAGTAATTGTAGAAACACATTAAAACATTGGAATGACGTAGTGACACAATGGATAGAAATATTTTATTAAAACTTGATGGTAAAACCTGCAATTTCTTCTCTGCTGCTGCTAGTTGATTTGACAATGTCATTATCTGGTTACTTTGTGATAAACATCTTGCCTGTAAAAGCAATCCAACTTCTCAGAAATATAAAGAGAAATGCATAGGGTATTATTATCACGGAGAGCAAATTAAAAAAGAACTTCAAATAGACCTCTAGTTCTTCTGAGCTAGTCGCCAACTCTTTATATCTGACTACTTCAGCAGTCAGAGCTTGCACTTGTGATAGCTGGCGATCACGATCATCTCTGACCTGTTGCAGCTCCACCCTAAGACACGCTACTTCATGTACCAGTGCATCTTTTTGTTTGATTGCCTCATCTTGAGAAGCCTAAAATTTTTGAAAGATATCAAGAATTCTATATAAATAATAAAAGAATATTTACTGGAGTTTAAAACTCTATATGTTGTTAATGATGTTTTCAATTCATCAAAGAAACTAGTCAAAACATCAGATAACTAGACATGTAAAGTCACACTTTAAAATTATCAACCAAGCTTCATCTAAAGCTAAGAAGTATTAGTGTATATAGACAAATATAAACTGCCCAAATGATATCATAACAGTTTTTGTTAAAGCAGCACAGCAACCTATAATGATAGATTCCTCATTCCTCTGATCATCCTCCAATTAGGCTAATTCTCCTTTTACTGCATATGTATTCAAGATATAAAATTCGTATTGCAGAAAAAATCAATATTCTCTAATCCCATAAAAACCACAACTTTTCTCCATTTTGAGGAGGAAATGAGAGTACTTTAAAACAGAAAATTTTCATTGTAATATTTAGTGTGATTCTGAAGCTTTGAAACAGAAAATTTCATTATAATATTTAATGTGATTCTGGAATGTTAAAGAACAATGCAACTAAAAATCGTAGATACCATAAAACCATTCCTAAAGCAACCGCCAACAGTAGTTACATAAATGCCATGGCACTTGCTCCAAAGTGCAACGATGAACAGAACTCACTATAATCATATTTTCTGTGACAGAAGGCCACTTATGAGAATGTTGTTAGAGTGCTAAATGCTACTATTGGACCCTATCCTATCAACCTAAGCATTTAGGTCTGTTGGTTAATAACATGGTATCAGTGTTTTGTTATACCAGGAAGCCTTGGGTTCGAGTCCCCCCCATGCATTGAATTTGTGTTTGCATATGAATTTGTTATGTGTTTATATTTGGAATCAAGCATGTGGGTTGGTCTTGCACGTGATAGGGTGTGTTAGAGTGCTTAATACTATTGTTGGGTCCTTTCCTATCAGGCTAAGTTTTTAGGTATGTTGGTTACTAGGAAATGTTAATTATAGAATCCAGGCCAAACAAAAAAGAATTATATAGATAACAAATTGAGAAGACATTTGTCCCCATCCATGAATAGAAACTCACTTTACACGATGAAAGTTGCTCTTGCAATGATTTATATTGACCCCTTAAAGTGCTGAGGTTCTCCACTATAGCAGATTTCTCTTTCTCTCCACGCTTAATATTTTCATGAGCTGTATCAATATCTTTCTGAAGTTTAGTATTGTAATGTTGTAAGCTCGAGTTGTAATCCTGTAAGAGCTTGTACATATCATTAATTGACGATATCTGCAGAACACAGCAAACCCATGTCAACACATTAACCAGAATACTCAAGAGGAAATGTGCAGGAACAATTTTAATATTACATTTGTTTCATTACCCTTTGATTAGCACTTTGGAGCTCCTCTTGAGCTTTCCCGAGGTCTTCTGAGAGAGATGCGTGTGATCTTTCAATATTAACTCTAGCCTCTTTCTCTCTTGCAAGAGAATCAACCGCAGCCTAGTCATTAACATTAAAAGAACTAGTCACTTTCTAAACAGAAACCAAAAAAGCAAAAAAATAAAATAAAAATAAACCGTATTGGATTCGAGTTAGCCTTCTCTTACCAATTTCTCTGATTCTTCTTTTGCCAGTTTCTCTTGTAATGAAGCAAAACTCTTTCTCAACTCCAAAATTATCAAATTTAACTCTTCTTCCTTGTTTTTCAAATTCAGCTCTATATTCAAGTACATCAATTTGAATCAACAAACAGCTTTAAATAAGAATGCAATGAACATGAAAGAAATCAATCATACCCATCTCAATGCATCTTTGTTCGGTTAATTCCAATGCATTCCTTAACTTCTCTTGCTCAAATGCATAGTCTCCCTCTAGCTCTTGGAGCCATCTAATACAAAGCCTGAGCCTCTTTATATAGTCCATCATATTCTCACATCTCTCCTAGAAAAATCCCAAATCAAGCAAATCAAAAGCAATTTACAACATAACCACTGACATACTCATAAAACTTAAAAAGGGGGATCCACTAACCTTGTAATTATACTTGTTCTTATACTTCATTTTCTCATTCAACAAAGCCTCAACATCCTCCCTTGTAAATTCAATGGTACCGCATTCTGAACCAGCATTGCTAGCCGGGTTGCTATTCAGCCCAAGATCTTGGACCCCATTTACAATTGAAAATGCTTGCCGCATCCTGCCATTAGTTGCCGTTCCAACCATTTTTTCCACTCCAAACTTGTCTTCTCTATCCCAATTCACCTCATCACCACTGCACCACTTCTTCTTTTTTCCAAAAATTCACAATAAAGGAAAAGATTTAGAAAATACTTTGTATCAAATAAACAAAAATAATTAAATAAAATTGAAAACCCCACAAAAAATTGACTGAAAATAAACAATAAAAAGTATCTCCAACGCCATAACAGAAAACAGAGACAACCCTTTAATCTTTCAAGTTTGAACCAGTCTCATTTTCAAAAATATTCTTACAAAAAAAAAAAAAAAAAAAGAACCCTTAACAAAGATAAAGAAAAAAAAATCCAATCTTTAACCACCATTAAGAAAAACAAAGAGAACCCACTAACAACAAGAAGAAAACAAAGGAAACCGAAGTCTTACATTTAAGGAGGGACTTGCTTGTGTTGTGTTGTTGTTGCTGCTGAGAAGTAGTGGAGGCTTATTCTGGATATTAGAAGAACCCATTATTATTTTTATGAAGAGAGAGAGAGAGAGAGAGAGAGAGAGAGAGAGAGAGGTGGGTTTGGTTCAGAGAAGTGGGGCCATTGATTGCATCCGAAGCTATCAAATGGTAATCACAGCCGTTGCTTTTACGATCGGGAAGATTTGGATGCTTGAAGAAGCTCACTGCTAGTACTCAGACACAGACTCTGAAAAATCATTTCTTTTTTTCTTTGTTTTTTGTTTCCAAAAACAATTATAAAAAATAAAATAAAATAAAAAATTGTTTTATTTATTTACAAAAAAGTTTTTGTGGAATAAGCATGAATTCATGAGGGTGCGTGGTTAGTTTGGTAATTTGCCGTATTATTAAATTTCATGCCGTTGGGTTTTGAATTTTTTTTTTTTTTTTGAAGGAGATCTGGCGGTACTCTATCTGAAAGTGATTGTTTAAGGGTCGTAAATGTCAATTTTGCCCTTGTCTTGTACCCAAAATTGTTTGCCTACGCCCTACTGGGACACGTTTAATTTTTTTTTTGTCTGTTGTGGTTCTAGAGTTCACGGGGTAAATATGTCAATTCTCTGTTACCATGACAAGGACATATATCTAGAGTACTAATCATAAATTGAGTTCTTTTCAAAAACCAATAATATTCAATTTTTAAAAAATTAGGCTAGGTTAATCGGTCACACACTATGAATTTTAAAATTTAATAAAAATATATATATATATCTTTTCAATATATAATATACATATACCACTGTTCAATGTGGTTTAGTGTTAAAGTGCTCATTCAGCTTGATAATGTTCTAAGTTCGAGTCGCCAGCACCACAAGTGGTATATCAAAAAAAAAATACATAATATATACTCTTATGTGTTTACAAAGTAGACAATATGAATATCGAGTTTTATCTACACCTATTAAATTGTAAAATATAAAAGACTACCAATCTATAGTGAAAATGTCATTTCCAACCTAACATTTTTTGTAAATAAAAAAAGTAATACAAGGTATCCCAATTCATGGCAACACACATGTTAACTGAGTTGCCAATTGATATTAATGATTTATCCCAAAATATATATAATATTTTAAATCAAAATTTGGTTATTCATAAATCAATGAAATTGGGGATTTTTTTAATTGGAATTAGAGTTTTTTTTGGATAACTTGTTTTTAAGTATTTGAAAGGAAATTTGGTAGAGGCCGGCTCCAAACTGTATCAACCGCAAACTTAACTTCAACGACCACAAACTAACAACCTTTATTAATTAATTTTTATTTTGAGCAAAAGTAAGTAATTATATTTATTTGGTTAGCTAGAAATTACCAAATTTGTACTTTAATAATCTCATAAGATAATAATTAAAAGTAAGATTATATGATGTATTATGCTAATCATATGAAAATGATGTATCATAGGTCAAATCTATAAACAAATAAATTATTAATCTATTTTTTATTTTTTTTAGTAAGAATAGTTGAAAATATATGATACATGACCCCATATATATCACCATTACCTGTTCAAACCATTACAAAATTATTTCCATAAGAATTTTTCCAAGAAAATAAAAAACAATAATTGTCCAAGTGTTTTTTCTTTTTTTTTAAAAAAAAATAACACCGGCTCAATCCTATTGGTCGAAAATATTTACTCCTATCCTAATATAAATATGTTCAAACAATATATACACAGCTAAAATATATATTCTCATAATATTGAAGAGAAATCTTCTCATACACATTGATAAATACACATGATTAGACTTGAACTCACACTAGATGTACAATTAAAATATTTTATTATCATACTAGTGAAGAGAAATTTTCTAACACACACTGATAAATATACATAATTAGATTAGAACCCTCCACCATAACCGTGGAATGAGAGGTATACACCACTTAAATTAAAAGAAGATGTAATATTTCATGAGTGTTATTTAAAAATAAAAAAAAAAAGCTTTTTTCTTATTTAGAAACTATAATTATGTTTTTCAAAAAAAAAAAAATCTATGTGTGCGCATATATTTATATATCACCTTACTTTATTCGAAATTTATACCATAAATGAACATTATTTTTAGTAGGTTCTTGATTAACAAGTATATTGTAACTACTAGCTAAAATAGAAAACAAATCTTACAAATCAAACTCCTTTTTAGGTAATATGTTGTTAGGTAATAACAAACATAGAAGACTTCGTTTGTTAGTCTCCAAAAACACACTAAACTATCAAGACATTTTTTTGCACATTCATTTATAGTAAAGTAATTAGTGCACCTTCCTCCCACCTCAGTAATGAGGGTTCAATTTCCACCATACATATTTACCAACATATGTGGGTAGTTTTATTTCCTTATTATGGGAGCTGTTGAGAGGTTCCATATTGCCGAGCCGAAGGGAAGCACTTTTGTACGTGATCGTAGTATGTCACGTCGTCTCGTCCCCGCTGCATTGAAGAGTACCTATGCACTATGTTCCGGTTCACTGATAAGGAAGTAAATATTCGGACCGCGCGTTTAGTGATTGATCTCGGCAGATCCCGACAGTTATTAATATTGTAATTGTACCCCTTAAAAAAAATTAAAACTTTTACTTAGCTTATAAAATTACCATTTATTAAAAAAAATAATTTTACTCACCTAAATACAAAATAGACGATTAAGTAGTAATACCCTCGTTCATCCACTCATAACTCAAGTGATGTGTATTTTTTCTACCACACTTGTGGTGGAGGTTTAAGTGTCACAGTGTACAATTATGATCAGCGTGGGATATTTCTTTATAGTATTTATGAGAGTAAATATCTTGTGGGAGTAAATATCTAAATTATTTATATAATACTTAATCTCGATCGGACGGCCCGCGTGTCAAAGTTCAAAGCTATGCTCAAACTTTATCATAAATGTAGAAAAATAATTAGATAAAGTACTTTCTTTTATTATTATTTTTTTCTCTCTTGCGTCAGATGGGTGCCAAGAATTTTCCTACTTACCCTTTACTTTGCTAGAAAACTTTTTCTTTACTCTTGTTGAAGGGTGAATCCAACAAATATATATATATAGAGAGAGAGAGAGTTAAAAGTAGGCATCTCACATGGGGGTGCAAGTTGTTGGCATATCGATATAGGGTTTTGGTACTCAGCTGCATTCATGTGGTCATTTTCCTTTTTGGATGCTTCTTGTTCAGCCTTATATACCCAAATCATTTTTGGCTCTTTATGCTCCCTTATCATGTGTATTTTATTTTATCTCCTTTTACCTATATTGTTCAATAATCAAGGATGGGTATTAAGATGAACTGTAAATTCTGACATTCTCAATTCGAAACAAGTTTAGTAAAATTACGATTCAGATATTTACTGTCATAACATATCAATATACATATTTTACAGACAATAGTATATATCCTACTCTCTGTCTTTTCTCTCTCCGTAACTTTCTTAAATCTCTAAAAGTGTTTTATGCTAAACTTGTTACACTAACACATTTAAAAAGATCAGCAGTACATAGTGAGTCAGTGACTGATGAATGGTCACTTTCCAGCTTGTAATGAAAGTAGATTGCATCTGCTTTACCTAATGGAAAAAAGACCAGACATCTTTCTTCACAAAGCTGGACGCTGGTGATGTTCATGGCTTGCCTTTTTCGAAGTAATTGGTAAATGTATTAATTTGTCGGTTGTTCTAGTTATTAATGATCTATCAATGATTATTCATATTTGATTAAAAAAAAGAAAGAAAAAATGTTGATTTTGATAGTTGTGGATAAGTGGGTTGTTGCATGTTGACAAATTTACCCTAATTTGGTTAGATTTGCCTCTTTGTTAAGGAATGGATGGTAGCTTTTGATTGGGTTCAACATAAATATGCCAAAAAAAATATATAAATAAATAACACTTAACCTAAATAAGATTTGTTGAATTACACTCAAAATCAAAGTTTACAGAAACTCATACTGAACTTTCCTGACGTTAAATTTGACCGTTAAAAGGTAGTCTTAAACCTCTCTTAGTTTGCAATTCATAGTAAATCTACAGTGGATCCACTATATATCTCTCATTTATTCTTCTACTTTTAATCTTTTTTAACTATCAATCTTATTTTTTAACAGTCAAACTTAAAATAGAAGAGTTCAGTATGAATTTTTGTAAATTTTAATTCAAAATATAATTCAACAAACTTCAAATAGATTTATTGTTATTTATTTAATTAACTCTTTTCTTTTATATCGAAAGCCGTCACAAAATATATCAGAAGTCTAATAGAAATATTTATTCTCAATAAATTGGAGAAAACTCTTCAGACACACATAACTAAATACTCATGGCAGAACTTAAACCCCACCATTATTATATTATTTAGTTGCGAAACCAAACCACATACAAATGTGAATCACAAAAGCAGTCAAAAAAACCCACTATGTTTTGAATGTTGCAGAGTCTCTGTCTCGCCTTGGGTTAATCAGATGATATATATATATAGTTAATAATATAAAATTGATACAGAAACTACAATAAAATAAAGTAAAAAATTAAATGATTAAATTAAAATAACGTAGCTAAACAAGCAAGCACATGGCACATTGTTGGAGCTTGGCCGGTTGAGGAGGAGTTGACCAGTGACACCATTTACTAGGGAAAAAAAAAAGTGTCTAGTCTCCAAGATTTTGGTGGGAGAGCCGAGTCCCATGTTTCGGAGGAAGGGGGTGGTGGTGGGCCTGCTGCTTGCTACTGCTGGGAAAAATTAAGTGATTGTTGATGTTATTGATAATCTAATGCTAGATTCGCATACATGTACTTGTGTTGTGTTGGTAGTACATACAATCTATTGCCACGTCGGTCACATTAATTGCATATATTGGGCTGCACTTGCACTTCCTAACACTCTTAGGCCCCGTTTGGTACGCGGGATTGAATTGGACTATTTTATGGGATTGGATTGGACTGGGATTGGATTGGATTAGATTGGATTGGATTGGACTAAATTAGTACTGTGATGTGTTTGGTACAGTCTGGACTAAAAATAAATTGTCTTTTGTTTGGTAAAGGATGGGATAGGATAAAATCAAAATAAATTTATTAAATTAATTTTCACATAAATAAAAATATTTTAAAGTAAATTACATTCATTTTAACTTAAATAAAAAATAAGATTAATTTTAAATTAAATAAAA
Source organism: Xanthoceras sorbifolium (assembly GCA_003430845.1). NCBI lineage: Eukaryota > Viridiplantae > Streptophyta > Magnoliopsida > Sapindales > Sapindaceae > Xanthoceras > Xanthoceras sorbifolium. The sequence goes on from CM010613.1 coordinate 5,253,134, forward strand.
AATAAGATTAATTTTAAATTAATTAGAAATGTATATTTTTTTTAATGAACAAAAATATTTAAATTATTTTTAAAATAAATAAAATCATTTTAAATAAAATAAAAATAAAAATATTAAATTAAATTTACTTAAAAATATTTTTAAATAAAATTGAATATTATTTTAAAACATTAAATGAGATATTTAATTTATTTTTTAAAATAAATAAATTATTTAAAATTAATTTAAATAAAATAAAATTAATTTTTATTTATATTAAAAAAAAAAAAAAAAGGAAGTGGGACTAAATTGGTGGGACTAAATAATCCCACCAAATTGGTGGGATTATTTAGTCCCACCAAGATGGGATTAAGTGGAACTGTTGGGATTGGATATATCCAATCCCAACATGTTCCAAACATGGGACTAGGAGTAAATAGTCCAATCCCACTCCTAGTCCCATGTTCCAAACATAGCCTTAATAAGTTGAAGAGCTAATTGAATTCCTACGAGGAATTACCAACTATAACTGAATTTAATTTTATTATTTATTATAAATATCTCTTTTACTTTTAATAAAATTTAGTCAAATACAACAGTAAACTATAAAAGGTATTTATAAAAAAAATTCAAAAATTAACTAACGAAAGGAAAGATTTTTGTTAATAAACTCAAAAGTTGACTAATGGATGAAAGGTCTTTATCAATAAATCTAAAAATTAACTTCGTCTGTAATTAAGTAAACTTTAGAGGAGGTAAGTGTTATTTACTCTAATTTAAAACCTACCTTTATCAAACACTATAATTACGATTTTAAAAATAACTCCTACCGTAAGGAAGAGTTCTTCTCTATTATGATACCTTGTGTATTTATTAATAAAGATGAAATTCAAGCTTCTATTACGAATGTAAAATGAAAATGCACTAATTATTTTAGCTATGAGTGAATATAAATTTTAATGATATTAATTATAGAGTTGGTTGAGTTTCAGTATAAACTTTATGATATATCTAAGTTGTAGGATAATATGTAAAAGTAATGCTAATTTTTATGAAGTGATACTCTATAATCTATGATATTGATAATAAAATTTATGTAGTTTAGTGCAAATTTTATGAATCACAAATTGATGTTATTATTTTGGCTCATGGATATTTGTAAAAATGCCCATGTTTCATCATGCCAATTATTTTCTAAAAATATTATCACATTTTTTTAAAAAAAGGGAAATTATCAATTTGGTCTCTAATTTTTGGGGAATTATCAAATTTTTAACGGAGTTTTATTTATTGGTATCCTTGGGCCCCAACTTTTAAAAAATATATCAATTTGATCATTCTGTAAGTCAACTGTTAATCAAATTTAATGATTATAAGGATAATTTTGTCTTTAAATCTATCAATAAGTGAACAGTAATTTTGATAAAATGACATACATATCCATAATTAAAAATTAAAAATAAAATAAATTAAAAATATTAAAAAATTTAAAAAAATTTAGTTGGATCTCTATCGTCTATTAAGATTGATGGATGGTGAAGATTATATTGGAATTTTTTAAAAAAAAAATTGAAAATTAAAAATCAAATATTATTTTTAAATTTTTTTTTTGTTACTGTTGGCGGAGATCCAAATTCGATCTCCATCAAGAAAAAAAAAAAAAAATTAATTGAGAAACTCAAATCTCTAGCGATGGAGACTGATCTCCGCTTTATCTCCAGCGATGGAGGTCGCTGGGTCTTTGGCGATGGAGACCCAGCTCCTCCCTACTCCATCATTCTCTTCACCCCCTTCTTTCATTCTCTTACTTAACCCCCACTTTCCCATCCCATTTTCTCTCACTTCCTCATCTCCCAAACAAACAACTACTACAATATGGCTATGGCTTTTACTACCACCAACTCTGTTCAACCTCTCTCCACCGTCAACAGTAGATCTCACGACAAGCCTCTCTTTAATCCTCTCAAAACCACCTCCTCCTTTCTTGGATCTACTCGTAAGCTTCACCTTCCTAATTTCGCTAAATTGAATCAGCCCAATCTCCACTATCGATCTGCCGTCATCACTGTCTCTAATGTCGTTAAGGAGAAGAAGCTCAAATCTACCTCCAATCTGGTAAATAATTTCACTATCTCTTTATTTTTATATGACTCTCGTTATGCTCTAGTTAAGTTATTGGTTATTGCAAAATTTTGTGCTTTACTGGCATGTTTGTTGCTTGAGATGAGATTGAGGTTGGACAAAAAATATTTCAATCCCTAGTTTGGGGTCACCAAGTGATATTGGACTATTTAGTTCAAAATTTTTTTTTTATCCCACTAGACTAGGATAAATGAAACCCCTCCAAAAGCAAGGGTTTAATTTATTCCTTCTCTCTCGTCAATTTTTTTCCTTCCTTTTTTTCTCTTTTTCTTTTTTAATTTTTTATATTTTATTAAACTATTTATATATAATTAAATTTATTTAAAGTATTTTAAAAGTTAATTAAATATATTCTATTAAAACATTTTAAAATGTTAATATTTTCAATATCAACTAAAAAAATAATTTAAATTTAAATTTTAAATAGTTTTATTTATTTTAAAATTTTTTATTTTTTTATTTTATTCAAAAAATTAAATAATTTTATATTATTATAATAACTTAATTAAAAATTTTAACCATAAAACATAAAACACAAAAAAAAAAAAAAAATTTCAATCCCATTCTACACCAAACAAATGACAATACTATTTTTAGTCCTATGCATACAATACCAAATACATAACAGTACTATTTTTAGTCCTATGCATACAATACCAAATACATCACAGTACTATTTTTAGTCCTATGCATACTACATCAAATACATCACAGTAATAATTAGTTCTATTCAATCCAATCCAATCCAATCATATCATATCCCATAAAAATGGTTCAATCCAATTCCTCACACCAAATGCATTCCTACTAGTCTAGAAAGCTCAAAGATTTTTTATGAAAAAATAAAATAAAATATATCAAAGATTTCTATGTTGACCATTTTTTAATCACCTTGATTGCATTCATAGTGAAATTACTATGAATTTGTACTTAATTTTCCACAGTATAATTGACTGAATAAATATTTTTTAAATTCTTTTTAAACTTTATTTTTTAAAAATTAATATAAAATGATCATATTAATCTCATAATTATTAAAAATCTTATTAAAAATTATAATTTTAACTCATTTAAATAGGGTTAAGGGTAAATCAGTCTTTTTACTAATTTTATTAGTTTTGACGGTTAAAAAAATTAGTCAGAGAGATCAGAATAATATATTTTCATAAAGATAGGGCCCATGAATACTAATAAATGAAATTGCATTAAAAATTTAATAATCCTCCAAAAATAAGGGGCTAAATTGATAACTACCCTTTAGAAAATATTGTTGAACACTTGAATGATTTTTTATTTACACAAAAAAAAAAAAAAACTAGAAAAATATATTTTCTTTCAGTTTTGATGGGCCTGTTTAGCATGACAAATGGGCCTTGAGTTGAAAATTTGAAAAAAAATGGAGATGCGGGGTATCGATCCCCGTACCTCTCGCATGCTAAGCGAGCGCTCTACCATCTGAGCTACATCCCCGTTCTGGTTTTAGTAATCAATATAATCTACTTAATCTCTTGTATTGTTTTTTCAACGTATATTTTCATTTCATGGTTTTTGAGTTAATGGTTTTGAGGGATTTAATTGATTAAAAAAACACTTATTTATGGTGGATGTTAATCATGTATGTGGTGCCAATCCTTTGTTCAGTGAAAACTGAGTCTCAAATTCTGTCTCGGCTCAAATTTATCTTTAAAATGAGATTATGGCATTTACATTCTTCAGGACCTTTAATTTACTAACATCAAATTGAGTGTTTGATATTATCTAATTTCTTTTTAATAAATAAAAAGTAAATATTAGCTTCAATTCTCTACTGGGAACAATTTGTCATATACACATATTATCTTCTAGATGTCAGTTTTGTGTTTCTGTAATTAGTTTCTCGCTAATATTCAATAAGGTCTAATCTTTCCTATACACCCAAAGGTGACTCATGAGGGCATGCATGTTAAAATTTTATGCCTTTACTTGTAAGTTTAAGTTTTTAAATTTAACGGATATTTAACCATTCATTTTCACTTTTTCAGGATTTCCACTTCAATTACTTGTTACATGATTTATGATTTGTCATTGAGTCTGTACGGTGTGTATGCTCTTTGATGGTAGAAGTAATTTTATGTACTCTAAATAATCACATGAAAGATTTATCATTTGTGTTAAGATTGGAATATATGTTGTTAATTAGCAGTATATGTATCACCCACATTAACTTACAGCAATTCATGAAATTTAGGTTGATGCACCACCATTTCCTTGAGCAACATCAGAGCTTGAAGTGTTCTTGGGAATTCTGATCTCTAGAAGTGTGTCATTGCTCAAGAACACCTCCATTTTTCTCCAATCTGCATCTTCTGGTAGCTCAAGCCTGCGAACGTACCCGAATTCCCACCAGTGGCCACTTCTCCAGTCCTTTTTCATGGACTCTTTTATCTGCTTCCATTGCCCACTAATTTCTACAATCTTGCCGTTTTCAACAAGGACTTGCACTTGATTCTTGCCAACTCCTGCTTTTTAACAACCAAACCAGTAGTGTTTAGAGACTTATTTATAGCTAATACTTAGAATGATCTTCTTAATTTTGAAATCATATGATTGTTGTTTTTGAATTTGGTCCAAAACTTTTTTAAAATTCCTCTTATAAAACCTCATAACTACGGATATCAAAAAACCCTGCAGCCTGCAGGCCCCCAGCCCTGTTTGGATTTAACTTGGATACAAGTCTCATACAAAACATTAGAACCAACAAAACTTTAAACTGATTTCTAAGATTGCATCTGAATACTATTTCTACAAACTCCTAAGAGACCTATTGTTTTGAGATTCTGTGTATAACTTGTTCTACAAGCAAAGAACTGTATCTAGATTTTATATAAAACAGGTTCTACAGATTGGCAAAAATCAGTAACTTTGGTCTTGTGACCCTGACCTGGTAGTTCTGCTTTGAGCACATAAGCCTGGTCTGTTTGAAGCCAATCAACGGTGGTGGTCTGGCTGGTGCCGGTGCTCCGGAGGATGAGACAACAAGATATCTGACTCAAATTCCCAGAGAGGAAAGGCATCAGATGGATCGAAGAATTTTCCGAACAACAATGGACTGAACAGAGAGCCATCACCAAATACCTTGTGCACCGTTTGATTGCCCTGGCAGAGGAACTTCTTGAACACATCTTCCCCCAACAAAACACACCATTTCTCAGGATTTTTCTGGTCTTCTGTGTGATGATGAACTTCAATCTTCATGCAACCACTAGTCATCTCAGGCTGGAAAATCCAAAATCCTGGGAAACTTCAGGAACTTTCCCTGGAGAGAGTTCTGTGTCCTGGTGCTTTCTTTATAGTGTTGTAATAGAAAGCACTTTCAGAAAAAGCAGTATTGGGACAAATTCTCTTGGAATATTTGGATATGGAGGGCTGTAAAGTGAAAAAGAATATTTTTCTTTTCTTTTCTATGGCTTTTGCTAATTGGTGAGAAGATGATTTGTGTCAACCATTGAAATTTACTTTTGTCTAAAGTACAAGGTGATTTGGTGGAGTGCATGGAAGTGCTTATGATTTTCCTTTTGATGAGAATCTTCAGTAGCTTGTGTGTGCAGAAGACAATAGTTTTTGCATTAAATATTCTTGAAATTTTATTAGGAGGAATTCCAAAAACCTTGTTCACATTTAAGTGAAATTCAAAATTAATACCCGTAATCTCGAAAATAGGTACATAACCCTACTGTTAGTTCAACATTTGAACTAAGGGATAATAACGCTACACGTAAAATTTTAAATACAATACAATATGGATTCAATATGTTTTAACTTTTTGTTGAAACAAAGTCTAGGAGGTGGGGTTTGAAAATTATTTAGGTTATATATCTTAATAAATGTATCTAAGAGGTGTTAGTAGAATGATTAGGTACGTGGTTTGCTCCTGTAAGATCTACGATTCGAATCCGTACACCAAAAATTGTGGGGTGCAGAGGATATATGAGTTAATTGTAATAAAGTACCCTGACGTTTGATTATATTGTAATAAAATTGTGAGTTTAGTCTTAATTGCATGTTAGTACCCTTGTCTAAGTTGACCAGTCAAATTAAACGGGTTGACTTTGATTTTTTTTATATAAAATGATAAAATTACCCCTAGTTTAAAAAAAGTAAATTAAATAAAAATTAAAAAAAATTAAAATTTTTAAAAATGGATCTCCACCGTCCATCAAGATTGATGGACGGTAGAGATACATTTAAATTTTTTTTTTTAAAATCATACAATTAAAAAAAATTAAAAAAATATTTTATATTAAAAAAACTTTTGGTGTTCTTGGTGGATTGGATCTCCATCAATAACACCAAGATCAAAATAACAAAAAAAAAAAAAAAAAAATTTCAGAAGTAAGATCTGCTTTGGAGCAGTTGTTTCGTCGCCGATGGAGCGTTGCTCTATCGGCTACAACTGAGTTCGCGTTCGAACCCAAATCTAGGTTCGAATGCGAACCTAGAAACTGGGTTCAAACGCGAACCCAGATTTGGATTCGGAATTTTTTTTTTTTTGTTGATGGATGGTGGAGATCCAATCTGGATTGGATCTCCACCAAGAACACCAAAAAAAATTTTAATATAAATTTTTTTTTAAACTTTTTTTAATTGTATGATATTTAAAATGTATCTTCACCGTCCATCAAGATTGATGGACGGTGGAGATCCATTTTTTAAAATTTTAATTTTTTTAATTTTTATTTAATTTATTTTTTTTAAACTAGGGGCAATTTTTTCATTTTACAAAAAATGTTAAAGTCAACCCGTTTAATTTGACTGGTCAACTTAGTCAAGGGTACTAAGATGTAATTAAGGCTAAATTTATAATTTTATTGTAATATAGTCAAACATTAGGGTACTTTATTATAATTAGCCCATTATATATATATATATATGTAGAGAGAGAGAGAGAGAGAGAGAGAGAGAGGGGAGGGGGGTGAACAAAATTTGTGTTTATTTCATGATGCTTGTTTGGAATGGACAAAAATCTTTTATTATTATTATTATTATTATTTTAATTTATGATAAAAAAATTTGATTCTTCTCTGAAGAAAAGTTTTGATAGGTGTTTCCCTGCCTGCAAAGCATAATTGTTTTACATGGATGAATCACATGTGTGGAGGTGATTGACAAATACATTTTCAAAGAAAACAAAAAATGTTTTCTTTTAATGAAGAGACTTGAATTTGATGATGAAAAGCATTGTGAAAAGAATATTTTTGAAGGAGTAAGTAAATGGGTGCCTTATCAAAAAAAAAAAAAAAAAAAAAGTAAATGGGTGCCTTATCATGTTGCATACATCTTTTAGTGGCACTAAAAAAAGTAGTAGTTTTTTTTTTACTACTAAAAAAATGAAGTTTTGGGTATTATTATTATATATCTGCATATAGATGCTTTTTCAAAAGCAATTTCAGTATATGCTTGCTGCCCCCACCCGAATTTTCTGTCATTTTTTTTTTCTGACAGTGCAGGCCTTCTGGCACATATGTTTGCTGTCCATTGAAGATAAGATCATCATGTGATTGCAAAGGAATAATTTCAAAAAAGAAAAATATATAGTAGCAGTAGACATATATAGCAAAACTTATGTAACGTGAACGTTAAAGTTATCTCGTGATCTAATTAATAGTTTTCATATCACTTATTATCTTATTTGTAATAAGTTTTTTATGACATGATGTTTGTAGAATATGTTTTAGTAATAAGGTTTTGATATTCGAGATTTAAAATTTTCTGAATAATTACAAGTAAAAAAAAAAAAAAACCACAACATAATAATAATAATAATAATTTTATTATTATTACCAATAATTCAGAGTGTGATTTGATGGTAAATGATCCTTATTTTTTAAAAATTTGACACCTTACGAGTAAGAGGAGAGGACTACTGAGACTAATTGAAATTAGTTCATATAAGTACGGTCTGACCAACTATTTCCAGTAATATGAGACGAAAATTACCGAAATTAATGGTCTGGACAATTACTCTCAATAATAGAATGGTCTACTCCTAATATGGGAGAAATATTTATATATATAATTATATTTTTATAAATAATAATAAAAATATGTATTTACATAAGTACGTAAAATGATTTATTAAAAAAATATTAATTATTACTTAAGGAGGTGGGTGAGAGTTGGGGTTGACAAAAGAGAGAGCTTTGGGTTTGGGCCCTCAACTTACATATATTCCTTAAATAGTCATACACGTTTTATGTTTTCATTTATCATTTAATATTAGTACGTAATGACGATATCATTTTTTTTTATGTATTTAAAATATTATAATAAATCTCTTTCAGTAAGTTTAAGATAAATTTTATTTTTTTTTAAAAAACTTATAATTACAAAATAAATAATAAAGTGCAATAAATTTTAAGGTTATATATATGATAGTATACGGATAAATTTAGATAGATTTCTGACTAGATTGATATTAAATTTATAAAATATAAATTTATTTTAATAAAGTGAAAAGAAAATCATATAATTTCCTTTATTTTAATTAGAAACCAAATAAAAATATCTATATTTTAGGTTTATTTCGATTTTTTATTTTATTTTTTAAAATCTATTTCGATTTTTGCTCCCAAAAAAAAATAAAATAAATCTATTTCGATTTTATTACAGATTGCATATATAGATATAGACTTTAAAAAAAAAAAAAAATGGAAAACAGGGAAAAACAAAAGGCACCAAATTTACTTATATTTGTATATATTTGTTCAAATTTGTCAGCTTTTCTTCGAATCTTGGTCTCTGTGAAGAAAATTCGTCGTAATTTCGAGGTCAAAACCTTTTACAAGCATTAACAGCTAACATATTTGAGCTTTCTATGATTGGATCCAGTCATAATTGAAGAATTCGAATTCATTATTTCTCTCACGCAGAGCAAAAAAAGGGGACTTCTTTTTCTCCCTTCTCTTTTGGTGTATTCACATTTGGGTTTGTTCATTAAAGGGGTTTGTTTTTAATTTGATTTTTGGTTAGGTTTTTTGAGCTCCTTTTAGCGATTCATTTTTTGGTTCTGCTTTGAAAGTGATCTGATTCCTTGTTTTGGTCTTTTTAGGGCACATAAATTCTGGGTTTTGTTTGGTTTGTTGACTTTTTGAATCTAGTTTCAGCTTTTCAATGGTTTTTTTGAGGTGGGAATTTGAGAGTTTGTAAGTATCTATTGTGTTTTGGTATATTTTTCAAGGGTTCTTTCAGAGGAAAGGAAATTTGAATTGGGGTTGGTTAAAAATGATGTAAAGTTGTGGTTTTTATGCTGGGCTAATAGGGTTTTGGTTGTTTTGTGGGTGGGAGTTTAGGTTATTGGGAAATGAGAAGGACTGTATTTGATTGTAATGATGATTCAAGAAAAAATGGGTTTGATAAGAGCAAGTTGTTTCATGTTTTTGGTACTTGTGCTTTGTGGATCACTGGTGATCAGCTTTGGAAACCAGAGGAGGGCAGAGAAAGTGATTCTTAGCAAATTAGTTGATCCCGTGAATGGGGAGGTTAACGAGGACCTGGTAAAAGGACTATACTTAGTTTTCGCTTCTGTTGTGATTTTTGACATGCATGTACGTTGATTTTTTATTTTATTTCAAGTAATGAATTTTATTCACAATTGTATTTTTGGATATGAGATAGCAAGTTTATTGGTTGCAAGAGAAACTAGGTTCAGTAATGTTTAGCAATTTGAACATATACTGTTGTGGTGGATCCAACTTTTTTATGAAGATTATGCACAGACCAAAGGTTAGGATAATGTCGTAGAAATTGTTTCTGCACACAACAGAGTTTCCATGCCAAACAATTGTACAATAATTTGTTTGAGGTGTCATATTTTGAAGTCCAAGTACTTCCATGTGTACTAGTTGTATATCATATATGTTAGTAAAGTTTAACACTTAGGGGACATACAATTCTGAAGCAAATGGAAGATAGGGGCAGGGTTAGGGTAGGTTGGTAGTGAAGAGGCAAAAGAGTGTAGGCAAATATTTGCTTGAATCCGCTTTTACCATAGACTTTGCTAACTATTGTTAGGATCTGATTTTATGGTTATGGGCTTAAAAGTTTATTGCCTGAACTCTAAGATGCAGCACATAATGCCGTTGCCTTTCCATGTTTCAAGTATGATATCTCTTTATTGTAAATGGGGAAAAAAAATACCATTCTAGTATGATAATGGAAGTTGCTTTTGGCATTATGCACCAGTTGATTGAATATATGATTGTTATGCATTAATAGCATAGTCTTATACAAGTATACAACAAAAATACACCAGTCTTAGAGCATTAAGTCCTTTTGTAAATGTCAGAATGAAAGTTGCTTTTGGCATATTGCATGGATTGGTTATTATATGTTCATCATGAGTGTATTCATAGTGGCTGAACCAGTTGTTAAAGGAGGTGCTGATTCCCTGAGTGAAGTAAGTAATTATCATTTGTATATCACAGAATGGGTGAATGGATGTTTTGGTACAGAGGAAGGTTCTATTGCTAAACCTATGAAGAATGATAATTAAGGCAGATACTAATTGTTAATTTATTTATAATCTCTTAGCAGATAAAAGGAATCATTGTTAATCTTAGCAGCCAATAGTTAACTACTCTAACAAAGTTTGTCACTGGTTTAATTTTTTAACAAACTTTCCATAATTTGAGAGCCATGATGCTGAAATACTGGGAAATTGCTTTATGTAAGAAAGAAATTTAGAGAGCAGCTTGTTGTAGCTGTATCTGCATTTCCATTCACTCTTCCTAATTCTTTATTCATATAAATGCATGATGCATCTTAAGACTTGTTAGAGTTAAAGTTTAATACACTATCTATATTTGAACTACATATGTTCATATATACGCATCTTGGGACCAATCTGAGGAAAATTTCTACATATAGCTGTATCTTAGCTGTGCCTGAGATCATGTTAATGCAATAGCAAAACCTGAGGTATGGTACTTCAAAGTGAGTAGACTGATTTACTAAAATTTTCTTATTGCAGGCAAAATTATTATGGAACAGTTGCAGGGTAGATTTGGTCCACTTAAAGCAAGTTGTTAAAGATCGCAACTTGTGTATAACAGAAGAAACACTGGGTAGCACTGATGACATCAATTTAAGAAGTCAGTCATGGGAAGGGAACATTCATAAATTGGATCATGTGCTGCATCCCCACTTAAAGAGAACTCTTTTGGATTGTATAAGAAAGAGCAATCTTCTGTTCCACCTTACTAGAGAAGAAGGTGGCTCTCATTTTAGCAGTTATCTCGAGTCCTTATTTCCCAGGTCTGATGATTCTAGGCGAGACTTGGGTAGTATATCACGTCGGAGCACTGCAGAGATACCAAACCCTGTCTCAGCCCCTGTCCCTGCACCTGCCCCTGTCCGTGCTCCAACACCGCCATTTTTCCCAGTTTATTCTGATTCACCGCCTTTGGTTGATGAAGATTCTTCTGCAACTTCGGGTTCTGGTGCAAATGGACAGGCAAATGAGAGCAATGATAACCGTAAGGTTATAATTGTTGCTGTAGCTGTAACAGCATCAGTTACATTCATTGCTGCAGCATTGCTCTTTTTGTGCTGCATGAAGTTCTGTTGGAGTGGTTCTGCAGCTAGGCAAAATGACGAGAGTCCCCTTCTCAGCTTAAGCATGAATGACTACTCTATCAGTATATATCTATATTTTAACACTTGTTATCAACATATACTAATTTCAACACAATTCTGATACCATTTCAAAATTTGATCCTTCAGGTTCTTCAAATTCAATTAAAGGAGAGAAGCTTGGTCATCAATCACTTGTTATCAACTCAAGCCATGATATAAAAGTCTCGTCATTTGATGGAAAAAATAACCTTGATTCTAATTTTATGCATACCTCACTAGATGAAAGTGCATCGTTAGGAGCTGTTGGTGGACGGGTTGGACCACCTCTGAAGCTTCCTCCTGGAAGGATTGGTGCCACCCCTCCCGGAATGCCTCCTCTGAAGCCACCTCCTGGAAGGGTGGAACCCCTCCCTCCTGAACCACCTGCTTCTCTTAGAGGTTCTGCCAGCAGCACAGGTCCTCCTCCTCCTCCTCCTCCTCCTCCTCCAGCAGCTCCTCGCCCCCCTCCTGTACCTCCTCCTCCGATGAAACCTTCTGGGGGTGCTGGTCCTCCTCCCCCTCGACCACCTCCTCCACCAGCTTCTGGTGCAAGACCTGGACCACCTCCACCACCGCTTCCAAAGAATGGTCCTACACCTCCTCGACCACCACCACCCATGGGATCAAAGGTTCCTCGGCCACCTCTTGGACCAAAACATCCATCAAATACTGCTTCTAGTGGAGGAGGCACAGAGAGTGATGCTGAGCCTAAAGCTAAGCTGAAGCCATTTTTCTGGGATAAAGTTTTAGCCAATCCAGATAATTCTATGGTTTGGCATCAGATAAAAGCAGGATCGTTCCAGTAAGTTAAATCAGGGGCATTCCAGCATTCTATCTATATGCAATACTGTTTATTAGCTGCTGAGTATACTATACTGATTTACAGGTTCAATGAGGAGATGATAGAAACACTATTTGGGTATGCAGCCACTGATAAAAACAAAACTGAACGCAAGAAAGAGTCTGCTTCCCTGGATCCAGTCCCCCAGTATATTCAGATCATTGATTCCAAAAAATCACAAAATTTATCAATTATGCTACGGGCACTGAATGTGACGATAGAAGAAGTTTGTGATGCACTTCTTGAAGGTTACTTCTCTCCACTTTTTCTTTACTTCTTTTTTATCTTCAACAAATTTGCATAATATCATATGTATCAGAGAGTGGGAGAGAGATTTGAAGCTGTGGCAGCTTGTGTTTGTGTTTCTGACTCGGTAAGGACAAACAAGAAACAGAAAATAAAATTTCAGATACAGGAACTTACAACTTACATTTTGTAAATAAATAGATTATTATAGTAACGTACAAGTTAAATAGATTCTTCTGATTTCATAGGACCAAATGGAAAAAATAGTAATAAAAGGCATATTTGTTATATTACTACCTGATAAGAATTATTGTTTTCACCTATAAAAATTGTATTATTTGCTGTTATCTACTGATTTATTTAAAAATTTATTGGCCGATATCATTCAGTGAAAATTAAATCAATCGGGAGGTTGTAAAGCTTATGTTCTTTTGGCAAAACTTGTAATATTTAAATTTGAAAGCGGTGTGTTATCTTGGGCCAGTTTTTGTATCAGGAGGTAGTAGTCCAGGAAGTGATTGAGTATATATCAATGCCTTTTTGTGTACAGTTCAAATGCAACCGTTTATATGATGCAAGTTTGTTTCTAATGTTTTAATATGTTTCACTTTATTCGGAAAAAAAACATGTGCAAAATGCTTCATATATTCAATATTTTGATAATGCCTAGTAACTGAAATTCGCAACATCAGCTTTCATTCAAGCTAAAGGAGGCATGAAACGTCATATTGCACTTAATTCCTTGAAAATATTGAATTGACCTGAAGCTCTCATAGGCATTGCATTAAGATTTAATTGATATGATGATGGCCTTCAATTTAACTTCTATCATCCAAACCTCTGATAATTTATGTATCAAATAATAGAGCAATTAATAACTGTCTTCAATACATTTTACAAAAGTTCTATACGAAATATATTTTGTTCTTTTCTTTAACATTTTACAGAAGTTAAGAAGTATAACATGGTAGAACTTGAATATTTTTGTTTGCCTCTACTATAAACTTAAGCTTTGAGTTTATAGTTTAACATGGTATGAGAACCTATTTGATCAAGACTTTGTTTTTAGATATTGAAACACCGCATTGTACTATGTTCGAATCCATGTCAGATGTTTGTTGACTAAATCCGGCTTCACACTAGAGGCATTGCTTATTAGCTTTAACTTTTGGGACTACTAATTCAACATAGGCAATTTGAATACAAATATTTGTATGTCTCTTTGTAGATCTCAGCACAAAATTGGGTGAAATAAATCTATTAGGTGTGCCACTCAATATTTCATCTATTATTATTTTTTAAAAAATTTCTGGGATAGGAAACAAAACTTCTAATGCCAAAAATAATTACATTAATGAATAAGTTTAGTAAACTGTGTTTCCAGAGCAATAAAAGCAAAGCTGCCTTGCTGTATCATCCTATACTGAATATTTGACAAAAACTTGTACCCCTCTAAATAAACCTAATTCATCAACACAGTAGTTCATATTCATGCTTCCGGAATACCGGTACTATTGTGTTGGGGTTTCAGTGTATCACGACAATCTAACCTATTCTAATCAAATCAGGAAATGAGCTTCCTGTGGAATTCCTTCAAGCTTTGTTGAAGATGGCACCAACACCAGATGAAGAACTGAAGCTTAGGTTGTTCAGTGGTGATATTTCTCAGCTTGGGCCAGCTGACCGGTTTTTGAAAGTTTTGGTTGACATTCCATTTGTCTACAAACGTATAGAATCACTACTCTTTATGTGTACTCTTCAGGAGGAGGTTACCTTCACAAAAGAGTCCTTTGAAATCCTGGAGGTAAGACACTGGATTTTGAAAATGACATTGCTTGTCTATTACTTTTTCTTGCTATATCCAGTTCTCTGTCTTTAGCCCTTGTTTTTTGGTCTTTTCCTTTTGAAGTACATATGAATTGTTCAAATTGAGAAGACGGAGTTAGATGTTGCTTTGGCAATGAATTATGATGGAAATATCACATGCTTTTATTTCCACCATGGTTTTAAAATTTTCATTTCCCACACCATATAGTAATAAGGGGACACTTAGTCTGGATTGTTTTTATAATTTTGATTGGTATGTCATGTGATAATGAAGGTTGGAGCGCCAAAATCTAAATATCTTTTAAATCTATTAAAACTACATCCCTAAATTTATGGAAGAACCCATACTCCTTTGGCTTTAGTGTTTCTTGTTTGTCGTTTTTAGCTAGTTCATGGATGTCCTTGAAGATCATGCCATGTGTATGTCTGGTGAAGACCCTGCATGTTTCATATTTCAAAATGAAAAGAGAGCTCTGTTATATATGGGAAAACGCAAAAAATGATAGATAAATATTAAATAATTAGAGTACTAATGGGCGAGCACATTTAGAGTCTAGGAACTCATTTACATGAAGTTCTTTTGCTTCTCTGCTGTTCAGTTCTTCTGTCCAGAAGGTAATAAACACCCATACATGCTCAGTAAGTGGATCTTTACTGAGTAAGGACAAATTTGGTCATTATCTGATGAATTACTTTACTAGGAAATCAAAAATCACAAGAAACACATTAAATGATCAACATGTGGTACAACATAGAATGACAAGTTAATATGTCAAACAACCAATGGCATAATGACCTAGTATCAAACAAAGATACAATTTTCTCTGTTAGTCTAGTCATATGTTAGAGGAGAAAGAAGGTGTTAGATTGGATGAAAGAAACAGGAAGAAATTTGGTGTTTTTACTTTTAGTGAGGACTGGGTAGGGTTAGTGGGAGTATCCTAACTCCTAAGGTAAGCTGAGGTTGACACTTAATAGGCATAAGAAAGTAATTGGCACACTGTTGGAAAATGGTATAAAAACAAATGAAAATGCAGCCTGAGCATGAAGGGTACAACCGATTATAAAGGATAATTTGGGGATATGCAATTGCTCATAATACGTGTAAATAGAAACTTAATAGGCGTCGTTTTTTAATCAGGACTGGGCTGAAGGAGCTAATAATCTATCAGGGGTGTTTTAGCAAGCAGAAATTGTGTTTAGTTACACTAAATGAGCCACTAATCTAATTGTTCTGGAAAGCAACAAGTAAGGGAAAAAAAAACACAATAGCAAACAACTTAACATGTAGTTGTTGTTGGTTAACATTTGTGATCTATTCTGGGAAAATATGTTGTAGCAAAGGACTTTATTTCAGATTGGCGTATTCATTTGTGCAGGATTCCTCTTGACATTATTTTACTCTTCAAGTAATTTTCCTGTATGAATGTTTTATGATACTATATCAAAAATTATGATGGGTCATATTGCAGTCTTCATTATACTGGTCTCCTTTATGAACTCTTCAAATTTCGGACACTAACCTTTGTTAACTGGGATCATAGGTTGCTTGCAAGACACTTAAAAATAGCCGATTATTTCTCAAGCTTCTAGAAGCTGTTCTCAAAACTGGCAATCGCATGAATGATGGCACTTTCCGCGGTGGCGCACAAGCATTCAAACTTGATACACTTTTGAAATTAGCAGATGTAAAAGGAGTAGACGGCAAGACCACCCTTTTGCATTTTGTTGTTCAGGAGATAATCCGTTCTGAAGGTGTGAGAGCTGCCCGTGCAATGAGAGAGAGCCAAAGCTTCTCCAGTGTGAAAACAGAGGAACTTCTTAAGGAAGTTTCGCATGATACAGAAGATCATTATCGAAACCTTGGTCTTCAGGTAGTTTCACGTTTGAGCAGTGAACTTGAAAATGTCAAGAAAGCAGCAGCTTTGGATGCTGAAAGCTTAACGGGTTCTGTTGCGAAGCTCGGTTATTTGCTGTTAAAAACCCAAAATTTCCTGAACTCAGATATGAAGAGTTTAGAAGAAGATAGTGGGTTCCATGAAACATTGATGAGTTTTGTGCAGAACGCTGAGGTTGATATCAAGTGGCTAGTAGAGGAAGAAAAGAGAATTATGGGCCTAGTGAAGAGCACTGGTGATTATTTCCATGGAAATGCAGGGAAGGATGAGGGTTTGCGTTTGTTTGTTATAGTAAGGGACTTTTTAATAATTTTAGATAAGGTATGCAGAGAGGTGAGAGAGGCACCAAAGAAGCCAGCAGCAAAAACAATGAAAAAAGAGCCTTCTACTGCATCTTCTTCCTCTGATACCCGCCAACAACCTTCTCTTGATCCTCGTCAGAAGCTATTTCCTGCTATTGCAGAGAGGCGGATGAATGATTCTAGTTCAGATGAAGATTAGCCATAATTTTCCTTTGGAGAAGGTACTGCCTTTCTTAAACTGTAAATTAGCCGTCCTTCTGTCATTCCATGTACATTGTGTGCAAAAATTCTAACTGTGAAATATAATAACTGAAGGCAGTGAAAGTCTGAAGCTCTTTGGTAGTTTGCTTTAATGTTGAATCCTGAGAATGTATTACTTGGTGCTATAATTTATTCAGGCCAATGTATGATGGAACTTCGACACAAGATATATGATCGCTAGGAGTCTACCTCCTTAAATTGCATGTCATTGGTTGAAAACAATCCGTGTTAACTGAACAGCTGAATGGAGGCAAGCCCATGTGAATCTACAGAGTTTTGTTGAGGCTGTGTCATCGGAGCAGACAGCTGGACGGAGCTGAAATCTGGCAGATATACCGCCATTGTCATTGAAAGTCTTAACTGAGAGCAGATTCATAATTTACATACGCAGTGCCTTCATGCAAACTAACTTGTGCATTAATAGTTAGATATAGTAACTGTCTTAATGTAATATTTTTTTGTTTGTTTATAATTCTTTTTGATAAGGAATTATGTTAACATTTTTTACGTTTTGAAAGTGGTGTAACTAGTTAGATAGTACTGAGATTAGGAATTGTTTTACAATGAAATAGTAGAAAGATTTATGTCATTTCATAGTTCAAGTGTCTGGTCCAGCCAATTTAAATCACCTAAAAAGGAATTTTGAGGAAGTGTATCCTTTGGATCCCAGATTTACAATTATGAAATCGATGATGGTGTTGACGGTGGGAGTCCCAAAAATGTTCCATTAGAGCCGGTTCCGGTGACATTGCATTTGCAATATGATGAGGAGACTCTGAGGAGCTTCTTGAGGGGGCTTGGTTGATAACTGTGAACAAAATGGATTATTACCCATTTCAAAGAGTGGATTCTATGGAGGATCTTGTTACTTAATTGGCTTCAAGTTGTTGTTAACAAAATAACAGCAGCTTGGTTTCTTTAGATTTGCAAGTCAGGTTCTTGGTTTTTCCAAGTGTGCAGTGTTTTGATACAGAAGTTGTACAAAAGCTTGGTTTTTTTAAGTGTATGGAAGTGATATTTTATCAGCTTCCTTGCCAAATACGTCCACTGCATTTGACTACACCAAAGACACAAAGTAAAATGGATGGTGATTGTACCGAATTTAACTGCATGAGAATTGTGAAAAAGGACAATAAGTTTTACTAAATTTGACTACTGAATACAATTAGAATTCTATAAACAGTAGTGATTTAAATTTAATTGACCACTCTTCTCGGACTCCGACTTGTAAGAGATTGAATCAGAATCTAATTACTATTCCTATTAATTTAATTAAATATTTCCAAAACATACACAATCGAGTACATCTATTTTCTCTCTCTCTCCCTCTCTCTCTCTCTCCCTTGTAAAACGTTTTACAAGCAACTATGCTAAAACTCCAGGTTTCAAGGGAGAAAACCAATACAGGAGATTCCCATGATCAAGTTCCTGAAGGCGGAAATCGGTTATAAACAGAATTCTGAATTAGAAGTTATGTCTGATTCTTCCAGGGATGAGAGTACACATGAGGATCTTGAGATTGAATGGGACAATGAGTTCAGTCCTGTGGAGGAAGATCCTGCAACTGTCATCAGGCCTTACATGGAGCTTTTTCCAGGGTTTGGAGTTGAAGAATTACTTTCTTTGATGCCAGTTATGGTTGAGAGCTACATGGAAAGCAACCCTGATTTATTCGGGAGACTTCCTCGTCAACGTCCAGGGGAGCTGTCTCGATCTCTAGAATCTTGGAACAAACGTTTTCCAGGAGGCAATGGTACTGGTAAGTTCAATGGCAAAAACTGAACATCCAGAGAAACCTCATGATCAAGTTACCGATTATGCCAGAAATCAGCAAATTGGTGAACAGAAATCCAATGCAGATCAAGCTAATGTGATTGAAGGCAATAAAAATTAGTGTGTTCTTATTTTGTCAATGCGTTTATAGTTTAATTGGTTATTACGTTTTAGAAGTTTTTGTGATGATTTAAAGTTTTTAACAAAGAAAAAAAGTATTAACTGTAATAATAATTCATTATTTTTATTTATAACCCTATTAGTTGGAAATTGTGTGGAAGGAAATATGATTTAATCTACTTATTGGATTTCCTTGTTGGTTTAGGATTTTATATTATTTGTCCTTATTTGAAAATGACTAGGATTATTATGCTATAAATACCCTCTTATATTATACATTGGGGTCATTAGAGGAAGGCAAAGAAAACTTGCAAGAGCTGTAACAAACAACAATAACAGTCATGACTTCACAAGAAGAAGAAATTCATATTAGTCAAAAGCATAGAATGTCGAATAGATCAAGATTTCACGTTATAGTATCCACACCTAAGACTAAGAATAAGAGAGAACAATCATCTACACGTATTTATCTGGAGCACCAAGAAAAATGAGTAGGATATAAATCTTCAACTAGCCAATATGCAACAATCCTAACATCACCAAGTAATTTTTCTTTTAAAAAATTGATTATTAGTTTGTTACTTGTATTGAATCTAATTAATTATAAGTTGTTATTTATAATTTTGTTTTAACTAACTATTAAATTGGCATCAAGCAGATGTGGCGGCGAAGGAAGAAATTCAAAGTTTTAATATGGATGCGGAGGTGATGTTTGAGAAAAATAAAAATTATGTACAGAAGCTAAGAGAGCTATTCGCCGAAAAGACTAAACCTTAATTTGGATGGGGATGGTTTGAATGTTTTCTTAGAGATAAAGAAATTGATAAACGATCTATTTTGCTTAGTTGAGACTTTCTTGGTATTTATGAATATTAATTATTTTGTTTAGACTTGTTTAATTTGGTAATTATGTGTTTGAGTGGATCTATTATGAATTTCAATAAATATTTTGTTTAGACTTGTTTATAAATTTAATGATTATGTACTTTATAACAACCCTTGAATTCACCACTCTGTATTTGGACCATCAGCTATATAGCTGGTACTAGGCGTCCATATACTGAGATACGATGCCAAAATCACCTGGCCAACCGGTTTGTTTCGGCTAAACGTCTGATTTGGGTGTCCAAAAATGATCGATTTCATATAAATCATAGTTTGGAATAGAGTATATTTATACATCCTTAAATTATGTATTATATTAGGAGGGTTCGTATATTTTAAAATATCAATTGGATGGGAACAAACCTGTGAGTACTTGTTTAGACAAATTAATTTGAAATAAGTCTACAAAGATCACATAGACTTGCCATTGATTTGTAATTCGATAATTATAGACGTATTGACAAAACAATACTGTAGTATTCTCAGAAAGTATTATGTTTTAACCCGGATTTTTTTCGAGAGAATATCGATAAAGTTTTGTCTACGTTTTGAGTGTGTTACCGAGCGTCTTTCAAATGCCATTGAAGTGACTACCACAGGTCTGTTTATAGATATTCAGGCGGCAGTTCACGGTGGCTATTGACAGCCACGGCAACCTTTCATTGCAATGGACATGCCTGTTGATTGTGTTTGGTGCACCTTGGCACACCCAACCCTTTGCATGTGGCAACATCATATTCCTTCACTATTTTGATGCTAATACGATTGGATCCTAAACTGGATGCATCCGGGTCGGATGTGAAAAATGTGACAATCGGGTCAGTGGGTATATCCAATTTGCATGTGTATATATATATATACACATTGGATATAACCCCAGTACTTATATAGCTGATGATCAAATATCAAATGTGATTTCTTGATCATCATTCTGTTCCAAGAATTCTCACAAAAACCACTCGTCTTTCTTTCACTTTCCAAGAAAATTTATTTTTGGAGTCATAGATATTGGAAAATGGTGACGATCCGAGAAGTAATAGAAGAAGAACAGCTACACTCCAATAAGCAGTACTCTAACAAGGAGGAGGAGAATCCTGATGGTGATGGAGACGACGACCTCGACCTTATTACTCGAATGTGGCCTAAAAAAAGGAGGAAGAAGTTGCGGGTGATGACAAATGATGTGTACATTCAGATCAGGATCCTGAGGGGTGTTCTTGGTTACTATCAACAAAATAATTTGTACCCTCATGATAATCCGAATTCTCTGCAAGAGTTCTTACAAAATTGGCTTGAAGCCATTTTCATGGCAGACGATTTCAGGGAAATAATTGACAAGTTAAGGTGCAAGTTTCGAAGCGAAAAACCTGATGTTCCTGAAAAGAAGTTGAATCTTGAAAGTGGGAA
This sequence comes from Xanthoceras sorbifolium, assembly GCA_003430845.1. NCBI lineage: Eukaryota > Viridiplantae > Streptophyta > Magnoliopsida > Sapindales > Sapindaceae > Xanthoceras > Xanthoceras sorbifolium. The sequence goes on from CM010613.1 coordinate 5,274,466, forward strand.
GAAAAAGCAGTCTATAGACAATGTGGATGACAATATCGAAATCCTGGCATGTATGATTGATTACTGCATCAGTAAAGGTAGGTACCCTTTTCCACAACACAAATGCTATGAAGATTTTTACAAGAAATGGCTCTCCTCTTCTTCTTCTTCGAAACTTTCTCGTAGCGAGTGCTGGCTAACAATCTGTAGATCAAAGACGAAATATGAGGAATGGGTGAAAAAGAAAGGTCAGGGTTTGGTTTTCTCCGGCATTGACGAGTTATTGTTGTTTAACTTGTCAGAGATCATATGGGGTTCTGAGGGGGAGTTGAGCGAAGAAGAGATTGATATGAAAACCTTGGCTGCTGTGATTGATTACTATAACAGCAAATGCAAGTACCCTTTTGAAGAAACCAAATACAAGGAAGATTTTTACCAGAATTGGATCAATTATACGATTATTCCTTTTCAGTCATGCTTTGGAAAAATCGGAAGAATAAAGGAGGATTATATAGATCGGGAAAAAAAGAGAGAAGAGGGGTTGGTTTTCTCGGGGGTGGACAAGCTACTAGTGTTTAAATTGTCAAAGTTCATATGGGGTTCGAGGAACGTAGATGTCGATAAGAAAATCTTGCGTGCCATGGTTGATTACTACACCAGTGAAGGGAAGTATCCTTTAGACAAACATAAATACTTGGAAGATTTTCACAAGTCGCTTAAAATGGAAATTACTTTAAGGCAATGCTTGGCAACAATCCAAAGGTTGAAGAGGAAGTATGAGAATCAAGCAAAAAAGAAGAAAGGCAAGGCTTTGGTTTTCTCTGGTGGGGATGATCAAGAGTTGTTTGATTTGTCAGATACCTTATGGGGTTCTGAGGTTGTTAGTAAATTAGAAGGAGAAGAAGGAGGAGAAGAAGGAGAAGAAGAAGGAGAAGAAGGAGAAGGAGAAGAAGAAGAAGGAGAAGGAGAAGAAGCAGAAGAAGAAGAAGAAGAAGAAGGAGAAGGAGAAGAAGAAGGAGAAGTAGAAGAAGAAGAAGAAGAAGAAGAAGGAGAAGGAGAAGGAGAAGAAGGAGAAGAAGGAGAAGAAGGAGAAGAAGAAGAAGAAGGAGAAGAAGGAGAAGAAGAAGAAGGAGAAGAAGAAGAAGAAGAAGAAGAAGAGGAGGAGGAGGAGGAGGAAGAAGAAGAAGAAGAAGAGGAAGAGGTAGAATCCTGCATCTCTGTGGCCAATCCTATGACGGTACAAAATCCAGTTCCTGAACCTGTATCACCACTACCTCTGCAGAACGCAGAAGAAGAAGATGATGATCATGGGGACACGTATGATGATGTAACTTCGGCATACAGAGGATGATGAACAGAGAGGAGGAATTCCTATCTAGAGAGATTGTACTTTTGTTTGAACTTTGAAGGCCATTGTTACAGTCAGTCTCTGCATCTGTAGTTTTGGTCAGGTTTTTACAAGTTTTATTGATTTTCAGCAAAATGTGTTACCTACGCTCTCCTTTACACTAGTCTCATCATTTTATCCAATTTTCAGCAAGTTTTATTTTTGCAAATCTATAAGAGACTCACCTTTCTTGGAATTTAGACAATAATTTTACTAAATTTTGACTCCAAGGACAATGAGAAGTCCATTTGACAACTCTCATCCGAATTGTCATCTTATTAGAAGAGACAGAGTCAAGAATCTAACTACTATTCCTATTATACTTCTTGAAAAATATGGCAGAGGAACAAAGAAGGATCCTGCAGCTGTCATCAAGCCTTTCATGGCGAACTTTCCACGGTTCCAGTGCGACGAATTACTCTCGTAATGACAAAATTTTTTCCGGAGTTTCATGGAGAACTCTCATGAAACTGAAAACTCCAAGTTCAAAGGAGAAAACTGATACAGGGAATCCTAGTGAGTTGTCATCAAGTTCTCTATAACACCCCCTGACCCAAATCCACTCGGACCGAATAAGGGAGCGCTACTATATACTAAAATCTAACTTTTACTATTAGTAAGCATAATTTAAAACTATATTAAAAACATTTGAAAATGGTCCAAATAAATTTCCGAAAATCTTGCCAGAGTTTCCTCTGTTTTTCTGACTTTCCAAAACCTGTTTACAGTTCATTTTCATAAAAATCAACTTCTAAATTCTTAAATCAATTTTGCGCACCCTTTCAAATATAGTGCGATTTACCAATCAATTTATCACAATATAATTTATAAAGATTTAAATAGCATAAATATATAATAAAATATTTACATAGCGGAAGCTATTTAAATATATACAAATAGTTTCTGTATATGTATGCAGTATCAAAATATATAAACTTATTACAAATGAACTACCAAAAGATATGCAGGAAAGATGTGATTCAGACTCTGATTCTGCAGTCTCTACTCTTCTTTATCTTTATCGCCTTTGGAACCTTTGTTACCTGCGTGCGAGAAAACTCAACACGCTAAGCATATTGCTCAGTGGATGTACACAAAATTGTATATACATATATACAATATCAAATAATTCAATCAGTTCATTGAAATTATAAATAAAAAATATATAAACAATATATGGGGCTCATGTCAAATCCAATATCCAAAATCAATCAACAGACAAATTCTTCATAATTTCTCAAACGTTTTCATATAACAAATTAGTTTTCAGATTGGGATTCTGACATACAAAACATAAGTTATCGGACTGGATTACGGGTTGTTCGGCATCGGACGCAAACGGGGCCACCTACCGAACATCAGATCAAAATGGAACACCAACGGAATCACCCACTGTAAATGTCCCATGACAGAATTCAGAACCCTAGGACCGGCACTTTGGGCCTGTACTATCCAAAGGGTGGTATAATCGGCACAGTACTGTTCAGACAGAACCCAATTGACATGTCAACCTCTTATATCTATATCTATGTTTATACACATCAGAGCCAAAATATTTTCTCAAATCCAATATCAACATATTTCATTTATTTCAGAATCATCGAATTCAACTTATTCAATTTCAATTCACATCGATATATATATATATATATATATATATATATATATATATATATATATATATATATATATATATTTTGAAATTCAAATTTCATCAAATATCATATATCGGAAATATCCGAATATATTTCAAAATCAATAATCACATCAAATCAATCCAAAATATACTCAAACGTATTTCAAAATTCCATTTCGAATCAAAATGCCCCAAAATCATTTTCTGGTACATTTCACAATTATTATATAATTAAAATCACTTTCAACAATATATTTCCATAACAATACTAACATCAAAACGTATTAAAATCAATTCCGAATATTATCCACAATCAAAATTTCGGATATAACACTATTTCAAGAATTCGCAATTCAAATCAATCCGAAATCGGGTTCAAACTATCAATTCTACTCAATAGAATTCAAATAATTCAAAAACTATAAAATTCGATAATTCCGAAAATTTCTGAAAAACTGGAAAAATTTGAAAACTCGTATACATCGAACATGAACTATAATCTATAATCAATATAATTCAAATAACTCAAATTTAATCAAATTCAATCAATCCGAAAATTTCTGGAAAATTGAAAATTCGAAAAATACGTGTACACCAAACCTGAACTCTTCCTCCTTCTCCTTTCCTTCTTCTCTTCCTCTTTTCTTCTTCTTCTTCTTCTCTCCTTCTTCTTCTTCTTCTTCTTCTTTCTCTCTCCTCTTCTCTCTTCTTTCTCTCTCGTTTTCTCTATTCTGTTCTGCTTCTGTGTGTTAACTGAATGTTTTTGGCTTCAATTTGGTTTATGAAGCTCCACCGCTTCATCACTCGGTAGCTATTTTTTTTTTAAATTTTTGAGCCATCGCGACCTCGTACCGCTAGCTGTGGTCGCGTCGGCTCAGGTCGCGTTGCTCACTGGTGAAAATTTGCCACTTTCACCGCGAGCAGTTACCGCGATCGCTGGTCGCGATCCTGGTCGCGGTGCTCACTGGTCCAATTTCTCCCTTTTTCACCGCGAGCAGTTACCGCGAGTACTGGTCGCGATGCCTACTATATAGGTTTTCACGCTTTTCTTTGTGCATTATTTTCGACCGGTCAAATTGGTCCATTAGGAAACCTAAAAATATACATACATTTAATTACATTTTCGACCCCTCAAATCATAAATATTATATTCACATATTCAAGATGAACTCAATCATTCTTTTCATATTTATTCGAATTTATGGATGTTACATTCTCGAAGGCAGAAATCCGTTAAGTAATGAACAGAATTTCAGGGTGAAAACGATATAGAATCTTAATTTGTCTTTGTGTTGAAGTTTAATTAATAATAATCATGGGTAGCAGCTATTTTAGAGGTTTTAAGATTCGAATCACATTTACGTCAAGGTTTAGTGTGATTTGTGTTATATTTTATTTAAATAAACAAAAAATAGTATTCATCTGTAAAAAGTCATCCATTCATATATATTTTTCTATTATTTTGTTTTATTTTATTCGTTGATTGATTCTTCTCCATTTTGCCAAATTCTTCTCATGAAAAAGGAGATGCATTTGTATTGTCAATATATCAATGTATGTAAAATTCTGTGTGTAAAATTTGTTTGCATTTATTCGATCCTTGTTAAAAGAGTGGCTATTAATTACTGAATATTAATAATTATTTGTTTAGGGATCTCCTAAATTGGTTTAGAAAAGTCATTATTTTAAAAGTAAAAAAATTAAATATTAAAACCTATCTTGTGGTTTTTTATAATTAGCTCGTAACTATATTGAATGTATACATATATATAACTAAAACTTGAGATTCTAACCATACTCTGCTACAACTAGTCAATGGTATTTTTGTAGAATTGTTTCAAGTTTTAATGTATGTAAACAAGTCCTTAGAGGCTTGCTGTCATCCGATTAATATTTTAAAATATACGAACTGTCCTATTTTAATAAACATACTCTACTCCAAACCATGATTTATAATTATGTGATCGATCATTTTCAGACACATCCAAGTCCGACGTTAAGTGGAAACAAACTGGTCCACCGGCTGAGTTTTGGTATCATATCTGACTAATCTGAGCAAGTGGACGCCTAGTCCCAGCTATATATCTGATGGTCCAAATACAATGAGACACAGAGTGGTGAATCCAAGGGTAATTAGAGATTCTGTTAAACTATGCATAACCGCACCTCATCTAAGCTCCCCAAGATTTCTCATAACTGATTTTTTTTTTCAACTAACTGAATCTATAGATTCTTCTTACACACTATCACAAGTTCTCGAGAAGCTTTTTGTACAAAGAATTCTCTCCAAAAAACCCCACACTATTTTGTTTCATTTTCCGAGAAAATGTCTTAGCAAATAGAAAATCCACCAAACAAAGAGACAGAAATGGCGACATCCCCAGAAGAAGCAAGAGAAGAGCAGCCTGAGAACCCACCACAGAAACACTCGGAGGTGCAGCCTGAGGAAGAAGAAGAAGAAGAAAACAAGAAGGCTGTCACGGAGGAGAATCGGCCGCACGAATCTGCCAAAGAAGATGAAGAGTCCGATTCTCACAGAGATGAGAAAAAGCCGAAGGAGAGTGTTGACGATGATAAAGATGACAGGAATCCAAGAAATGTTCCATTGGAGTCCAATCAATTGGAGCCGTTTCTTGAGAGATTGGAACGTGATCCGAAAACTCAGATGAGTTTCTGGACGGGCCTGGAAAATTACCGTCTAGAAAGTGGGGTGTACCCATTTGACAGACAAGCGTCAATGGAAGATTTTCTCAACAATTGGCTTCAAGTTGGTGTTCCGTGGCTCGATTTTCAGCAAACCTTTCAAAGGTTGCGGCAGGGATATACGTCGACAGGGGCTTCCATTGGTGGGAACTTAAATTCCTTGAATCCTCCTGACAGAGAAGTGTTTTTGTTGATGAACAAGATTTTGTCTGCTTATCATACAGAGAGAATAGAGAAAAAGAGAAAAATCCAAGAAACTAGTTCATCAACATTCTCAAATAAACCCATATTGATCGGCGGATCAAAGATACCTCCAAAAGAACCTGAGCATCCTCTAAAACGGCAGAAGACAAAAATGGTTCTTGACACGAAGCTGAAGCTGAAGCAGAAAATGCCCGAGTATCTGGAGAAGGAGGAAGTAAAACCAAGAGAAAACCCTGAGGTGAAAAAGAGAGAAAATCCTGTGAAGGAAAACAGAGAAAATCCTATGGAGGAACAGAAAGAAAATCCTGAGGAGAATCCAATTGAAAATCCAGATGAGGCCTGGACCAATGCCAATTTTGATACTTTGTATGCAATCTTGCATGCCATTACTGATTACCATTTTACTCTGTACAAGTTCCCATATGATGATGCTAGTGACATGGAAGATTTTGTAAAGAATTGGCTCATAATCGATCTTTCTGTGAGCGATTGCTTGGAAGTCATCAAGAGGTTAAAGAAGTACTACAAGAAGCAGTTCTGGAAGGTGATATATCACGGGTTGTTTTTCCTGGATAAGAAGCAAGAACAGTTGTATAACACTTCAGATATTCTGTGGAATATGGAGGGATATTTGGATTCAGAAGATGAAGGGGACAAGGAGGAGAATACACAATCAGATGATGAAGGGGACAAGGAGGAGAAGCAACATTCAGATGATCAAGAGCTCGAGCGCCTTTTCAAAGGAAGACGAAATGTAGAGTGGAAGCGTCCAAGACAGCTTGATTTTTCTGCACTTGAATATAATCCTGAAACGCGGTCAATGTTGCCAGTTTTGGCTAAAAATAGTTTCGAGCAGGGTATTGGAGGTTTCTCGGATGTTATGCCTGTAAAATATCCTGTCCCAATGGCAATGTTATGGCCGCCGATACTACCATTTCAGGTTATTACTACTGGAAAAGTTACTAACCAACAGAAGGCTGGCATTTCAGGTTACCCAATGAACATAAATGATCCAGGGGGACCCAATGTTCAATGTGCTGATGATCCAGGGAAACCTCATGATGAAAATTCTGAGGGTGGAAGTGAGCAGGCACCTGATGAATCCAAGTCTAGTGGTGAAGAGATTAAAAATTTGTAGATTTTTTTTCAGTTTATAATAAAAGGGTTTAATGTGGTGTTCAAATCAGTTCTAATGACTCAATGATTTTTGCCAATTGTATATTTTTCATGGAAGAGATGCAGATTCTTTTCACTAGCTAGCTAGGAGGAGCTTTGCAGTTCTGTGAAAACTGGGCATTTAATTCAATAGTCAAGTGAAATTCTATTGGTGATTTTGTTAGTTACTCTTTTTTCTTTTATGCAGTTTTGCATTTCTGTTTTATTGTTTTGCAAATCATTGTCTTATTTAAGACTTTAGCCTTTGCAGTTCTGGAAAACTTCATGATTTTATGCTCCTTTGACAATTGAATTTTGAAACCCTTCTGTTATCATATGTGCTATTGATGATATAAATTTCGTTTCTGCAAAACGTAAAAACTGTACCGTAATTAAAGTTTGATTATTTATCAAGTTACAACAATTGTAAATGTACTCTGAACTTGAAAAACACCTCCCAAATAAACATGTATGTAAAGTAAAGTTTACATTTGACGATATAATGTTAACTGTGATACAAATTGATGAGATTGTGGTTTAATAGATATACACATGAGCAAAAGAAGATAATAATAGTAATAATAATCATAATAAGAGTCCTAGAGTCCTAATTCTTCATCACTCTTGCCAATAATATAAACTATTTTTTTGTGGTTTAGAGTACATGATGTGAGAAAACTTGAATACTTAAAAGAAATATCATCCTTCAGAGAGCGTTCAGGAATCAGCATCTCAAGTGTGGGAGATTAATTTGGGAGAATAAGGCACTTCAAAGGAACACCTCTTTGAACATCATCTCATGAAGACGTACAATATTATTATTTTTCTGAAAAATAAGTGAATTGGTTTTTCTTAAGAATATTATTGAACTAGAAAAATAATAATGTTATATGATGATAATTATGTAATCAATTAATTAATATTAATGAAAATATGTAGTTGTTTCTGTTCTTATTATGATTTTTTTTTTTGAAGAGCACAATATATTATAGAAAAACGAAACTAAAAACAACTTATTCTGGTAAATCATTCAAAGCCAACGACTTCACGTAGAGAGGAAAATTATCGGTCCAAAACAAACTAGAATCTAGAGATAGAGCAAATTTGGTAAGAGAATCAGCCACCATATTAGTTTGCCTAGACTCAAAAACCAGGGAAGAATTATTATGATATTTCTAGTACTCAAATCATATTAGTTGTTTCTGTTGTTATTATGATTTTTTAGTACTCAAATCAATTGAGAGAATTATTTTATTGCTGTCATTCTTATAGAATTTCCACTACACGCAAAATGCTACCATGTAAAATGCTACATATAAGTACGTATGAGTTAAAGAACATTCAATTTATTGTAAATTTATTTGGGAATAGAATTGGAAATAAATAATAATAATAATAATTTTTATTTGGTTGTTCTTATAAAATTTGAAAAAGAAAACGGTCATTATATATGATTTTTGTAATAAAAAAATAAATTCATGCAAGTTTTTTTTTTTTTTCTAAAACAATTAAAGTATTTTATAATTAACAAAATTTTGGCTGCTTATCATACAGAAAAGTGTAAAGCGGTCCAAAACTGGTTGAACCGGTTCGGTTCTTTTGCCCACCCTTACCATCCTAATTGATCATTATTAAGTTTGAAACAAACAAGATAAAAAAAATAAGTAATTGAAGTGAGGCGATATTTTCAACCCCTCAAATTATGTAAGAACACCCCAAATAAATATATATATGTTTTTTTTAGTTCCAATTCTATCCTAAAATAAATTGAAAATAAAGTATGAATTCAAAATTATACATGATTAAATTTTTTTAAAAAAGAACAAAATAATTTAAAACTAGTGACCTCCACACGGATGATGGAGGAAGCCAATGGAGTTCGCCCAAAACAAGATCTCTTCTACGGTGGAGAAGATCGCATTGTAGACTTGTAGTCCTCCACAATGGAGGAGAATGATGCTCGATCTCCCCCTTGAATGAAGGAGAGTCCATCGGTATCCTCCATGGTAGAGGAGATTGATGCAATCCCCTTTATGGCGGGAAGATTTTGCTTTGAAGCTTTTTAATTATTTTTAGAAAATATTTCTTAAAAAAGTCCAATTTCATTTACAATTTTTTCAATATTGTTAATACTTCAACAAGTATTGAATTTGGCTATGCAATCTTCCATTTCGAAAATATAAATTAATTAATTAATTGAATTAAACTTTATATAAAAATTTCCCTTACAATTTGAATGGCTGATCTAGTTAAATCACTATTATTTTTAGGGGTGCCGATATTGTCATTTATAAATATGATTTACTAACTCATTTTATAAGTACATCTATATCTAAAAATTAAGTCATTACTATAAACTCCCATTCTAATGCCATTAGTACACTTAATAAAATCAATTTACTTATTTTTACACAATTTATTTGTAAAACTTTTCAAATTATTAATACACCCAATTTAATCCTTAAATCACCATGTTATTTTGAATAAAAAGAAGCATTAACTATTTTAAAATTCAGTTGCAACATACTACATAATTAATTTCTTTTATGAATTCTCAAATAGACTTTTTTTTTTATAAAAAAAAGTTAAAACGTTCATCAACTATTAAAAAACATAAAGGTAAATATTCGAGAATTGACTTATTAACTTTACAACTCTATCGCTGTTCAAAGTTTATACTAATAATTAACAAGTAATTATTGACACTAAAGGCAAATAACATACTTAACTTTTCTCAAAAGAAAAATCTCATGAATAAATATCAATTTTTTATTGAAAATTATGTCTCACTTTCCGCTTATTGATAGAATCCATAACTAGGCAAAAAAAAAAAAAAAATCAATTTAAAATTTTTAAAAATACATACCTTTATATGATCACAATTTTCCATTAATGTTTAGTTATATAATAATTATGTATTTCATGGATAATTTGAATAAAATAAGGGTTGCAAATAAGATGAGTGTAATTAATGGGTGTACATAATATTTGATTTATTTTTAATTAAAATAGTTTATCCTTATTAGTTATGTGTTGGGATATTTTTGTATAATTTTTTAAAAATAAAATATGGGTGTGTAAATTATATTTTTAGGTGGCAATATGTCACTATGTTTCTAGACTTTTATATAGTGAAATTTTGATAAAAATCTTATCTTTATAGTTTAATTAGTATTATATCCTCTATTCAGTAAAATCATGGTCATTTTATATTTACATGAGATCTTTTATAAAATTAAACCAATTGTTTTGAAATTTCTTGAATTTGACTACACAAGAACAGTAAAATGGACAGTGATTTTACTAAATTAGAGACAATATTATCACTAAATTTACCTAATAAGGACAATAATTTGACCAATTTGACTATATAAGAAATCCAAGAAACAACAATGACCTATCAAAATTTTTCAATAGGCATCATCTTCCTCCACGGATCATGCTATATTGGTTCAGAAAAGTCATTATTTTAAAAGTAAAATAATTATATATTGAAAAGTATCTTGTGATTTCACTTATAACTATCTCATAACAAAATTGAAAATATACATTGTGCATAATATATAAGTAACTGAAACTTGAGATTCTAACCATACTCTAAATATTTATAGAGGAATATTATTTCACTTTTTGAGAATTCGTTATAAGAATCCTACGGTATTGTTTAGTCAAAACATCTATAATTATTGGATTACGAATCAACGGCAAGTCAAATGTGAGCTTTGTAAACTTGCTTCAAATTTTTAATGTGTCTCAATAAGTCCTCACAGACTTGTTATTATTCTATTAATATTTTAAAAGATAAGAACTGTCTTAATTTAATACACAATTTAAGAACGTATAAACATATTATATTCTAGAGCATGATTTATAATTATGAAATCGATCATTTTGGGACACACCCAAGTCCTTTGTTAAGTGGAAACAAACCGTTCCGCGGGTTGAGTTTTGGTATCATATCTCAGCATATGGTCGCCTAATCCCAGCTACATGGCTGATGGTCTTGATACAATTAGATTACATGTAGAGAGATAGAGTGGTGAATCAAATGGTGCGTATAAATTCTGTTAAAGTATGCATAACCGCACCTAATCTAAGCTCCCCAAGATTTCTAATAACCGACTTTTTTGTTTAACTGAATCTATATATTCTTCTTAGTTCTTACAAACTATCACGATTTCTCAAGGAGCATTTCGTTCCAAGAATTCTCTCCAAAAACCCCACACTATTTTCTTTCACTTTCCGAGAAAATGTCTGAGCAAATAGAAAATCCTCCAAACAAAGAGACTGAAATGGTGACATCCCAAGAAGAAGCAAGTGAAGATCAGCCTGAGAACCCACCACAGCAACACTCCGTGGAGCAGCCTGAGGAGAAAGAAGAAGAAGAAAACAAGAAGACTGTTACAGAGGAGAAGCGGCCACACGAATCTGCCAAAGAAGATGACGATTCCGATTCTCAAAGAGGGGACAAAAAGTCAAAGCAGAGTGTTGACAGCGATAAAGATGACAAGAATCCAAGAAATGTTCCATTAGAGTCCGATCAATTGGAGCCATTTCTTGTGAGATTGGAACATGATCCGGAAACTCAGTTGAGTTTCTGGACGGGCCTGGAAAACTACCGTCGAGAAAAAGGGGTGTACCCATTTGACATACAAACGTCAATGGAAGATTTTCTCAACAATTGGCTTCTAGTTCGTGTTCCGTGGCTCGATTTCCAGCAAACGTTTCAAAGGTTGCGGCAGAACTATACGACGACAGGGGCTGCCATTGCTGGGAACTTAAATTCCTTGAATCCTACTGACAGAGAAGTGTTTTTGTTGACTAACAAGATTTTGTCTGCTTATCATACAGAGAGAAGAGAGAAAAAGAGAAAAATCCAAGCAACTACATCCACATTCTCAAATAAACCCGTATTGATAGCTGGATCAAAGTTACCTCCAAAACCACCTAGGTATCCTCTAAAACAACAGAAGACAAAAATTGTTCTTGACACAAAGCAGAAGCAGAAGCAGAAATTGCCAGAGTATATGGAGAAGAAGGAAGTAAAACCAAGAGCAAAACCTCAGGAGAAAAAGAGAGAAAAACCTGAGGAGAAAAAGAAAGAAAATCCTGTGAAGGAAAAGAAAGAAAATCCGGTGGAGGAACAGAAAGAAAATCCTGAGGAGAATCCAAATGAAGATTCAGATGAGTCCTGGACCAATGCCAATTTTGATACTTTGTATGCGATCTTGCATGCCATTACAGATTACAAGTTGAGTCTGGACAGGTTCCCCTATGATGATGCTAGTGATATGGAAGATTTTGTTAAGAATTGGCTCAGAATCAATATTTCTGTGAGCGATTGCTTGGAAGTCATCAAGAAGTTAAAGAAGTACTACAAGAAGCAGTTTTTCAAGGTGATAGATCATGGGATGATTTTCCCGAATAAGAAGCAAGAACAGTTGTATAACACTTTAGAATTTCTATGGGATGTGGATGGAAATTTGGAGGATTCAGATGATGAAGGGGACAAGGAGGAGAAGAAACATTCAGACGATGAAGGGGAGAAGGAGGAGAAGAAACAATCAGATGATAAAGAGCTCGGGCGTCCTTTTGAAGGAGGAGGAAACCTAAAGTGGAAGCGTCCAAATGTTAAAAAACAGCTTAATTTTTCTGAACTCGAATATAATCCTGAGCAGAATCCAAATGAAGATTCAGATGAGGCCTGGACCAATGCCAATTTTGATACTTTGTATGCAATCTTGCATGCCATTACAGATTACAATTTGAGTCTGGACAGGTTCCCCTATGATGATGCTAGTGATATGGAAGATTTTGTTAAGAATTGGCTCAGAATCAATATTTCTGTGAGCGATTGCTTGGAAATCATCAAGAAGTTAAAGAAGTACTACAAGAAGCAGTTTTTCAAGGTGATAGATCATGGGATGATTTTCCCGAATAAGAAGCAAGAACAGTTGTATAACACTTTAGAATTTCTATGGGATGTGGATGGAAATTTGGAGGATTCAGATGATGAAGGGGACAAGGAGGAGAAGAAACATTTAGACGATGAAGGGGACAAGGAGGAGAAGAAACATTCAGAAGATGAAGGGGACAAGGAGGAGAAGAAAGAATCAGATGATAAAGAGCTCGGGCATCCTCTCGAAGGAGGAGGAAACCTAAAGTGGAAGCGTCCAAATGTTAAAAACCAGCTTAATTTTTCTGAACTTGAATATAATCCTGAAACACGGTCAATGTTGCCATTTTTGGTTAAGAATAGTCTCCAGCAGGGTATTGGAGGTTTCTCGGATGTCATGCCTGTGCAATATCCGGTCCCTCTGGCAATGTTATGGCCACCGATACTACCATTTCAGGTTACTGCTGCCGGAGCAGTCAATAACAAACAGAAGGCTGGCACTAGTGAAGATTCAAGCTCAATGAACAGAAATGATCTCGGGGAACCCAATAGTCAATCTGATGATCCAGCAGGGAAACCCCATGATGAAAAACCTGAAGATGGTAGTGAGCATGAACCTGATGAATCCAAATCAAGTGGTAAAGAGATTAAAGAGTAATTCAGATTTGGAGGAAATGATTTGATTAGTTTCGGTGTCGGTTCTGTGGCATTGTCTCTGAGTCATTTTTTTTTTTGTAGATACTTTTTCAGTTTATAAAAGTGATATGGTGTTCAAATCAGTTCTAACGATTCATTTGTGTAGTTGTGAGTATGGTTTTTTTGCCAATTGTATCTTTTACATAGCAGATTCTATAAAACTTTGCATTTCATTCAAAAGTCAAGTGCATTGAATATGCAATTCTATTGGTGATTTTTTTCTTTTATGCAATTTTGCATTTCTGTTTTATCCTTTTGCAAAGCATTGTCTTATTTAGACTTTAGCCCTTACATTATTTTATGAGGCAAAAAGTTCTGGAAAACTTCATGATTTTATGCTCCTTTGTCAATTGAATTTTGAAACCCTTCTAACATTATATGTGCTCTTTCATAAATACCAAGAAAGTCCAACTAAGCAAAACAGGCCGTTTATTTACTTCTTTATCTCCAGGAACACACTCAAACCATCCCCATCCAAACTAAGGCTCAGTCTTTTATGCGAATAGCTCGCTTAGCTTTTGTACAAGATTGTTATTTGTCTCAAACATCTACTCCACATCCCTATCAAAACTTTGAATTTCTTCCTCCGACGCCACATCTACTTGATGCCAATTTGATAGTTAGTTAAAACAAAATTATAATAAAACTTATTATTAATTAGATTCAATAAAGTAACAAACTTATAATCAATTTTTTTATTAAAAAAATTTACTTCTTGATGTTATGATTGTTGCATATTGGCTTGTTGAAGATTTGTATACAACTCCTTTTGCTTGGTGCTCCGGATCTGGACCAATGGTTCTAGATAACTGTTCTCTTATTCTTAATCTTAGGTGTGGATATTATAATATGAAATCTTGATCGTTTTTTAATTTTAAAGTTGGGTGTTGAAACATTACTAGTTGATATTGATGGTATTTTGATTTGAATAGATACCTCTTCTCCTTCTTCTCTTTGCACACGAAAGCTAGCTCTATTCGACATTCTATGCTTTTGACTAGTATAAATTTCTTCTTTTATTGAAGTCATGAATGTTGTTATTGTCTTTGTTTTAGCTCTTACAAATTTTCTTTTGCCTTCCTCTAGTGACCCCTATATATATATATATATATATATATATATATATATATATAGCATAATAATCCTAATCCTTTTCAAATAAGGACAAAAAATATAAAATCCTAAACCAACAAGAAAATCCAATTAGTAGATAAAATAATATTTTCTTCTGCACAATTTCCAACTAATACGGTAGTTATAAATAAAAATAATGAATTATTATTACAATTAATACTTTTTTTCTTTGTTAAAAATTTTAAATCATCACAAAAACATCTAAAAAATAATAACCAATTAAACGAAATAAGAAGACACTAATTTTGATTGCCTTCAATTGTAGCAGCTTGATCTGAACTGGATTTCACTTCAACAATTTGCTGATTTTTAGCGTAATCGGTAACTTGAACATGGGGTTTCTCTGGATGTTTATTTTTTGCCATTGAACTTACTAGTACTATTTCCTTCTGGAAAACGTTTGTTCCAGTATTCTAGAAAACGGGACAGCTCCCCTGGACGTTGATGAGGAAGTCTCCTTGAAAAATTAGGGTTGCTTTCCATGTAGCTCTCAACCATAACTGGCATCAAAGAAAGTAATTCTTCAACTTCAAAACCTGGAAAAAGATCCATGTGAGGCCTGATGACAGCTGCAGGATCCACCTCCACAGGACTGAACTCATCGTCCCATTCAATCTCAAGATCCTCATGTGAACTCTCATCCCTGGAAGAACCAGACATAACTTCTTCTTCGGAATTCTGTTTATCACTTAACCGATTTCCGCCTTTAGGAATTTGATCATGGAAATCCTCTGTATTGGTTTTCTCCATTGAAACCTGGAGTTTCAGCACAGTTGCCTGAAAAACGTTTTACAAGGGTGAGAGAGAGAGAGAATAGATGTACTCGATTGTGTATGTTTTGAAAATATTTAATTAAATTAATAGGAATAGTAATTAGATTCT
This sequence comes from Xanthoceras sorbifolium, assembly GCA_003430845.1. Classification (NCBI taxonomy): domain Eukaryota; kingdom Viridiplantae; phylum Streptophyta; class Magnoliopsida; order Sapindales; family Sapindaceae; genus Xanthoceras; species Xanthoceras sorbifolium. The sequence continues at coordinate 5,290,138 of CM010613.1, forward strand.
GATTCAATCTCTTACAAGTCGGAGTCCGAGAAGAGTGGTCAATTAAATTTAAATCACTATTGTTTATAGAATTCTAATTGTCTTCAGTAGTCAAATTTAGTAAATATTGTCCTTTTTCACAATTCTCATGCAGTTAAATTCGGTAAAATCACCATGCATTTTACACTCTTTGGTGTAGTCAAATTCAGTGGACGTATTTGGCAAGGAAGCTGATAAAATATCACTTCCATACACTTAAAAACAACCAAGCTTTTGTACAACTTCTGTATCAAAACACTGCACACTTGGAAAAACCAAGAACCTGACTTGCAAAAATCTAAAGAAACCAAGCTGCTGTTAACAACAACTTGAAGCCAATTAAGTAACAAGATCTTCCATGGAATCCAATCTTTGAAATGGGTAATAATCCATTTTCTTCACAGTAATCAACCATGCCCCCCCTCAAGAAGCTCCTCAGAGTCTCCTCATCATATTGCAAATGCAGTGTCACCGGAACCGGCTCTAATGGAACATTTTTAGGACTCTCACCGTCAACACCATCATCGATTTCGTAATTGTAAATCTTTCTTAAAATTCCTTTTTAGGTGATTTAAATTGGCTGGACCAGGCACTTGAACTATGAAATGAAATAAATCTTTCTTCTAATATTTCATTGTAAAACAATTCCTAATCTCAGTACTATCTAACTAGTTACACCACTTTCAAAACATCAAAATTGTTAACATAATTCCTTATCAAAAAGAATTATAAACAAACAAAAAAAATATTACATTAAGACAGTTACTATATCTAACTATTAATGCACAAAGTTAGGTTGCATGAAGGCATAGCGTATGTAAACCATGAATCTGCTCTCAGCTAGACTTTCAATGACAATGCCGGTATATCTAACTATCAATTTTTTTTTAAAAAAATTTACTTGTTGATGTTAGGATTGTTGAAGATTTGTATCCAACTCATTTTTCTTGATGCTCCGAATGTAGATGACTGTCCTCTCTCATTCTTAGTCTATAGATATTATAATAGGAAATGTTAATTATTTTTTTAATTTTAAAGTCAGTGTGCAGAAACTTTGGTAGTGGATATTGATGTTGGTCTTATTTTAGTCTTAGGGGGCACTGCCAATGCACTTATGGGTTAGTCTATTAACTTTAGCTAGGATGGCTAATTGGTCTAACGGCCGCGTAGGCTCAATTACTTTTCTGATAAATACTTTTTCTTATATTTTTATTATCAATTTACATGCATTCTTTTAATGGGCCTGTAGGCCCACTGCAAAATCACACCCCTATTATTTATTTGAGATATAAACCCATTACTTTTTATTTTATTTTTTATTTCTTGTTTATATCCCCTTGCATATTAACATTTATGTTATAGCATAAATAAAATTGTTATAACTATACATTCAATATTCTCTCTTTAATCCAACAATCAAGCCCTACATCTCTCTAGTGTCTTACTACTGTTTCTCCAGTGTTACTAATCCTAGAATAAGTCACATATTTATAGGTGGGGTATTCTTGGTCCCAAAGGAATCATAAACCTACACGAACTAGGATAACCTATGGGTAAAACTGTCACCCTGTAGCCAATCGCTAAAGTTGACCGCTAACTTGTGGCCACGATTCTCCTTCGCGAGTGGTGGTTAGTAGTAACTTGTTAGCGTAAACCACCATCCTACGGTTGCTGTTTTTGGTCGCTAGTTTCACATCCCCTTACTTCTGGGTGCATCTGATCTTTGTTTTCAACGTTTTGTCTTCTTCTCAATCTCTTCTTTTCCATTGATTTTTTATTCGCCTCAATCAGACACCGTTTGCTATACTTTAAAATAAGTTGAACAGGGCTTGCTCACTTTAGGAATATTAGCCAAAACTCTAACAAACCATCCCTTAGCGAGAATTTCTTAGAAAATACCTCTGTCTGTTCTCTTACAGCCATGATTCCCAATACCGAGAATCCTCATACCCCCACCATAAAGGTACAACCACTTAGTAATACTTTATCCTAAGATTTCTTTTGGCACATGTCAAATAAACCTGCTGAAAAATATGGTGCAATCCCCATGTTAGACTTTCAGGGAGCTCCTCAGCTCTTGGCATTGTTTTCACCATATATATTGCATTATTGTTTAACCAATGCTAATGTGCAAACTTCTGGACCCATTAGCAGTAATATATAATCTTCCATGACAACTTAGTAGTTTAACGACCTACCATGAAAATATACATATCTTCCATCATCATATTCGGTGAAAAACATACTACTGGCAACATTTTAGATCTCTTTATCGACTCACTTCACACCTTAAGAGAGTCTACTGAGCTTTCAGGGATTGACTTATCATCCAACGCCTTTTGTACCTTATAATGGATTATAGTTTTCATTACTTGTTCTTGCCACAGGCCAAATTTTCATCTTTTCATTAAATTTTTTAAATGTCAGATGCCAATGAGTTTGAAACCTACTCCTTGACATATCTATTTTGCTAGTCCAATACTCGGCAATCATGGACTCTGGTATCAATTGTTAGGAAAAGTTAATGCGGAAGTACTGTCTGATATTCACCGCAAGATAAATAATATTTAAACAAGAAAAATAAGAAGAAAGAAACAAGAATCTAAGTACTTTCAAGAAACAAGAATCTAAGTACTGTCTGGTATCATTGTCCCAAACAATTTTAGAAAAATATTTTATTTTATCTTAAATCTTTAACATAACATAGCATATATTTTTTTACAATATACATATAATTATTACTATATGGAATCAAGTTTTTTAAGACGTAATCTAAAAAAATTATAACTTATTATAATGTGAGTTTATTCTTATTTATAATTGACCCAAATTGGGACCAGAATTTTTTATGACTATATAAAAGTTATTCATATATAGAGTATCGCTATAGAGAGGTTTTAATATATATATATATATATATATATATATATATATATATATATATATATATATATATATATATAAAATGACACAAACAATATAAATACACCCCCAAATAAATATAAGTTCTTAAATTCCAATTCTATCCTCTTATGAATTTACAAGAAAGGTCATAAATTTCTACACCTGTTAAAATTGATTACAAAATTTGCCACCTTATCACAAACACTAAGTAAAATATCACTTTTTTTAATATATTCCCCCTCCCTTTCAAAAAAAAAAAAAAAACACACTTCTAATATCAACACAAAATTAGCAAAAAGCAATTAAAATACAAGTTTTCCCTTGTGCCACCTAATTGACCATTGAAAAGCTTGTTGTGCCCTTTAAATGAAAATTAAAAAGATTATTATAGCAGTGAAATTGGGCAAAAGTTTTATTGGTATTGGGGCGGTCATTAAGGATAATTCTGGGCTGGTGTGGCTGCTGTTTCAAAGACTCTGGTAGTTTTTTTTTTATTTTTTTTTATTTTTCAGCTCAAATTGGTGATTTTTTAGCCCTTCGTGAGGGTCTGCTGATGGCTAGAAATCTTGGGTTGTTAGTGCAGCTGATGAAAGTTGATGCTTATAATGTTGCCGCGAGTGTTCTCAGTTTAGATTATTGTGGTGGGGAGGCTGGTTTGGTTATCAATGATATTAAAGTGCTGTTCATGGAAGTTGATTTTTTGAAGTGTCAGGCTATCTCTCTCGAAAGAGTAATAGTGTTGCTCATAGCGTAACTTCTTTGGCTTTGTCCTCTCTGAAGGAAAGATTTTGGCATAATGTGTGTCTGAATTGTTTTTTCCCCCTGCCTGTAGGGTTTTGGTTATCTGTTTTGTTCCTTTAAAAAAAAGAAAAATTATTATAGCCCCTTAAATAAAGCATAAATTGAAAATTATACATGAAAAAAAAAAAATTAAAAGGAAAAAATACTTTAACATTGACAATCTCTTTGGGTGATGGAGCAAGTCCATAGAGTTTGCCCAAAGAAACATCTCTTATGTGGTGAAGGAGATCTTGTTGATGTCCTTTGTGATGGAGGAGATGACACTCGATATCTCCTTGAATGGAGGAGAGTGCATTGATTTCTTCCATGGCATAGCAGATTGATGGAATCTCATTGTGAGGAGGAGATCCTGATTTGGAACCTTATTTAAAAAAAAATAAAAATTTCTTACAATTTTTTTTTTTGAGGAGAAACAAACAAACAAAACTAGGTAGGGAAATAGAGGCCAAGCACTAATCCAGCCAAGGAGGGGCATCCTCCAACTAAATAGTAACATCCGAAATAAAAAAACTATTTCTAGTCAAAGAATGAGTTACAAATTAGCACTTCTAGGCACGAAAGAAAAAACAACATCCACATTAGAGCTTAACTGAAGAATATCAGAAATGATAAGGCCGACTTAAGATAAAGGGGGATTCTTCTGAAAGATAAAATTGACAACGGTCATAGTATTGGACTCCACAATCAAACGATTAAACCCTAACTCAATTGCCAAGTGCAACCCATTCAAGATAGCTGTTGCTTCCGCGATTTCGATCGAAACCTCCCTAACTAATCTCCGCGATAAACCAGCCATAAAATGGCCCTCACACTCTCGGATGCAGCTCCCAAGCCCACCAAGTTATCTCGACCATGCAGCGAAGCATCAACATTGACCTTGTAAACATCACTAGGGGGCTGCTAAATAATCGACCTCCTGGGCACTGCTGCCTGCACCTCACCAACAGCAGCAGCTGCAATATCAGACACAAAGGAAAACAGACCAAGTGACCACATCCACCGCTGGCAGTATGACCTGCTCATGCACAGTTTATTGCGCTGGAACCAAACCCGCCACAGCACAACCGTTAATAGCCGTCAGCCTCCAACAACACTGTGCAACAGCAAATAAAAAAATCAAGAAAGGAAGAAAAGTGAGACAAAAAGGGCAGCTTATTGTGGAAGAAGGGGCAGTGATTGCGGACTGCATCTAGCTGACGACACAGCCACAGTGCATGGAGCACTGATTCAGAATTGCCATCACACCCTGGGCAGCAATCTTCATTCCGCAAGTGTCTGAACCTAAGCACTTGAAAGACTGGAATCCAGTTGTTGCATGCCTTCCATAACAGAATCTTTATCTTGCTAGGTAGTTTAAGATTCCATAGAATTTTCCACCAATTAACACCCCTCGAAATCAAGCACGAAGGAGCCTGCCTAGAGATTTTATGCTCCAAAGCGACCCAATAGCCACTTTTTATAGAGTAGTGACCGGAGCGATCGAAATGCCACATGAGAGAATTATCATGGGCGTACGAGGAATAAGGCAGGTTCAGGATCAGCTTAGCTTCTTCCGGGAGGAACGAGCTCCACACCAAATTGGAATTCCAGCTGCCACTCGGGTTTTTCAGATCAGCAACCCTAGCAAGCGGGTCCAAAACCGGAGGGGAGAAGACCTTGAAAGAGGAAGGCCGAGGAAGCCAGCCGTCGGAGTAAATGCGAGTGGATGCCCCGCAGCCAATCCTCCACCTAGAGCCCAGATTAACCAACTGGCTGACCCCATAAAAGGATCCTCCAAACAAAAGACCAATTTCATTTACAATATTTCAGTATTTTTAATACTTCAACATGGTCCTTCAAATCTATCCAATTTGCCTATGCAATCTTCCATTTCACAAAAGTAATAAATAAATAAATAAATTGCATTAATCATTCTTGTTTGTAGACTTTTATATAATCAAATTTGGTATTAAAAAATTTATCCTTTTTAGTCAAATTTTTTACTAATATTTTGACTATTACTAAGTCAAAGACAATATTTTTACTAATATTTGACTAATTTGCCTATATATTAACTCATAAAAAATAATTAAGATCAAAACTTACCCATGTATCCTTAAACTAAGCTTTTCCTAAGTTTTTATACAAAATCGTAACCGTTAAATTGGTTATGTGTCACGTGTTTTCAGATGTGTAAAAACTTTTTAAGAAGAAAGATAATAGGACATAAAATCCTAACCATTAAATCCATATGTCATTAGATGTATAAAAGCTTAGGAAAAGCTTAGCTTGGGAGAGGATCCTAATCCCCTACTATGAGCCCAAGCTTCCTCCTCCACAGCTTCAAGGTAGATCTATTATTCAAGTTGTTCAAAATATCACATAAACATTTCTGATTTACTTCAATTTTGACAATAAGTTCATCAGATAAATCATCAAAATATTATTTAACTGTTCTAATTTAATAATTTTTTTATACATAATTTAAGAATGTCTTACCTACTCTACTCTAAACTATAATTTATAATTACGTAATTGATTATTTTCGGACACATCCAAGACGGACGTTAAGGAGAAACAAACCAGTCCGCGGGGTGAGTTTTGGTATCGTATCTTAGCATATAAACGTCAAGTCCCAGCTATATAGCATATGGTCTTGATATAATTAGATTACATGTAGAGAGATAGAGTGGTAAATCCAAGGGTGGTTATAAATTCTGTTAAAGTATTCTCATAACTGACTTTTTTTTTTTAACTAACTGAAGCTAAATATTCTTCTTACACACTATCACGATTTCTCGAGGAGCTTTTTGTTCCAAGAATTCTCTCCAAACCCCATTTTCTTTCACTATCCGAGAAAATCTCTGAGCAAGTAGAAAATCATCCAAATAAAGAGACTGAAATGGCGACATCTCCAGAAGAGCAACACTCTGAGGAGCAGCCTGAGGAAGAAGAAGAAGAAGAAGGAAACAAGAAGACTGTTACGGAGGAGAAGAGGCCACACGAATCTGCCAAAAAAAATGACGATTCCGATTCTCAAAGAGATGAGAAAAAGCTGAAGGAGAATGTTGACGGTGCTAAAGATGACAAGAATCCAAGAAATGTTCAATTGGAGGCCGATCAATTGAAGCCGTCTCTTGTGAGATTGGAACATGATCCCGAAACTCAGTTGAGTTTCTGGACAGGCATGAGAGATTACCATCGAATAAACGGAGTGTATCCATTTGAGAGACAGACGGCAATGGAAGATTTTCTCAACAATTGGCTTCTAGCTCGTGTTCTGTTGCTCGATTTTCAGCAAGCATTTCAAAGGTTGCGGCAGAGATATACGACCACAGGGGCTGCCACGGGTGGGACCTTAAATTCCTTGGATCCTCCTGAAAGAGAAGTGTTTTTGTTGACGAACAAGATTCTGTTTGCTTATTATACAGTGAGAAGAGAGAAAAAGAGAAAAATCCAAGAAACTAGTTCATCAACATTCTCAAAGAAACAGATATTGATCGGTGGATCAAAGGTACCTGCCAAAGAACCTGAGAAACCTCTAAAACAACAGAAGAAGAAAATGGTTCTTGACACGAAGCTGAAGCAGAAAATGCCCAAGTATCTGGAGAAGGAAGAAGTAAATCGAAGAGAAAATCCTGAGGAGAAAAAGAGAGAACTCTATGAGGAGAAAAGGAGAGAAAATCATGTGGAGGAACAGAAAGAAAATCCTGAGGAGAAAGACGATTCAGAGGAGGCCTGGACCAGTGCCAATTTTGATGTTTTGTATGTAATCTTGCATGCCATTGCAGATTACCAATTGACTCACTACAGGTTCCCGTATGATGATGCTAGTGATATGGAAGATTTTGTAAAGAACTGGCTCAGAATTGATCTTTCTGTGAACGATTGCTTAGCAGCCATCAAGAGGTTAAAGAAGTACTATGTGTGGAAGGTGATGGATCAGGGGTTGTTTTTCCCGGATAAGAAGCAAGAACAGTTGTATAACAGTTCAGATATTCTATGGAATCTGAAGGCACATTCAGAGGATGAAGAGTTCAGGAATCTTATAATTCTTATCGAAGGAGGAGAAAACCTAGAGTGGAAGCATCCAGATATTCAAAGACAGATAGATTTTTTCGAACTTGATTATGTTCCTGACACGCGCTTAACGTTGCCATTTTCGGTTAAGAATAGTTTCCAGCAGGGTACTGAAAATTTCTCGGGTGTTAAGCCTACAAAATATCCGGTCCCTCTGGCAATGTTATGGCCACCGATACTACCATTTCAGGTTACTGCTGGAGAAGGTAATAATCAACAGAAGGCTGGCACTGGTGAAGATTCAAGCTCAATGAACAAAAATGATCCAGGGGGACTCAGTGCTCAATGTGATGATGATCCAGGGAAACCCCATGATGGAAATCCTGAGGCGCTTTGCAGTTCTGTAAAACTGGGTAATAATTCAACAGTCAAGTGCATTCAATAGTCAAATATAGTTCAAGTAAAATGTCACTTTTTTATATCTTTTTTCTCATATTGACACTTTTACTCTCAAACCAAGTTAAAAAAAAAAAAAAAAAAACCTTCTACTCTCAATAAGATAAGATGAGTTTTGCCGGGTGACATATCCCTCACATTTACACCTTAAGTTATGAGTTAGAGTCGGATTCCCTAACTAAATCCGGAATTAATTATAATTATTTAAAAAAAAAAAAAAACTTCTACTCTCAACTCAAAATTAGCAAAAAAGCAAAATCTCTTATGCGGTGAAGGAGATCTCGTTGTTGTCCTTTGTGTTGGAGGAGATTCCTTCCTGATCGAAGGAGATTTTGATATGAATTTTTTTTAATAAAAAAAAAAATTCTAGAAAAATACCAATTTCATTTACAATATTTTTAATACTTCAACATGGTCCTTCAAATCTATCCAATTTGCCTATGCAATCTTCCATTTCAATTTCATAAAATAAATAAATAAAATTGCATTAATCTTTATAAAAAATTTCTCTTACAATTTTAACATCAAGTTTGTTTTTTTTGACCTTTTTATAATCAAATTTGGTAAAAAAGAAATTATCCATTTTAGTTAAATTGTGAGTATAATTTTTACTAACATTTTGACCTTTTTATAATCAAATTTACTAATACTTTGACTAATTAGACTATATAAGAGGAGTCGAAACAAAAATGATTAATTTGACATTTTAGAAGAGATAGGATAAAAAACTATGCGTGCGGTTGAAATTTCACTATGTGTATTCATTAGTATGTACGTGGTGTGGGTAGTTTTTTTCATCTGGTTGTGGGAGTAGATATCTCTCTTTTATGGGACCACACATTTACTGATTGATCTCGGCAAATTCCAATAAATTTATAATTAATCTTATAATTACATAATTTATTTTAACAAAAGATTCATGAAAAATAATTATCCTCAAAACTTACCAAGTATATATATACACAAAAACATACAAAATTTATTGATGGGAAGCTTAAAGATGGAAACGACTGATGATAAATGGAGCAAGCTGCATATAAATCTAAACTAGATTCAAGATGATTTTAAGAACGTCAAAATATATTCAAGTTGTTAAAATATCACGTAGATATTTTCTAGGCTTCGTCAGAGAAGCAGTCAAAATATGATCTAGTTTGTGTTTTTAAAATATACTAGTCATTCATACAAGTTTCTCTTACTTTGGTGGTTGGAGACCTCAAATTTCTCCAAGCGACCAAAATTCACACCATTACCCATAAAAATGCAATTGTGTGGGTAGACCGATCTCCCCCGTGTTGGGAGTAATTGTCCGACTGTTGGTTCATCCAGACATTCAAAGACAGAGCGATTTATTTGAACTTGATGATATTGGTGAGGAGGCACCTGATGAATCCAAGTCTCTAAAATTTGAACATTTTTTCTTTTTTTCAGTTTATAAAAGTCATTGATGAGATGTTCAATCAGTTTTTACGATTCTTTTGTGTAGTTGTGAGTATAATTTTTTTTTTTTGCCAATTGCATCTTTTGCTTCAAAAGTCAAGTGCATTGATATATACAATTCTATTGGTGATTTGGTTAGTAATTCTTTTGCATATCATTGTCTTATTTAGACTTCACATTATATTATGAGCCAAACGTTTTGGAAAACTGCATGATTTTATGGTCCTTTGATACCTAAATTTTGAAACCATTCTTTCTGATATTTATAAGTGCTATTGCTGATACAAGTTAAGTTTCTGCTAAATGTAAAATCCTGCATCGTAACGACTTGATTTCATATACAATTCAGGATTATTTATTTTGCCTTAATTATATATTAGACAAAGCGATATACTTTCTTAGGCTAGAACATGATGGTATTTCTCCTGCTCAATAGGTTACAAATTTATATGAATCTGGTTTGTAAAATAGCCCAAGGCAATTTTCGTAGTGGAGGCTTAGAGAGAATCATTCTTACAAACAAACAATCAATCATTTATTTTTATTTTTGAAATATGACAACTAATAGGTCACAGAGATATTTAGACCTACCAAGATTAAACTTAACTAGTACCATTCGAATATCTACTTTTGTATTAAAATTCATAAACACCAAGCAAATATAAAGGCTTCCACTAAAACACATAATCAGCAAATTAAATAAGTCTAAACAAAGTAATAAATATTCATAAACACCAAGAAAGTGCCAACTAAGCAAATAGGTTGTTTTATCATTTTTTTTTAACTCCAAGAAAACACTCAAATCAGCCCCATCCAAATTAAGTCTCAAGTCTTTTTTTCGGCGTGTAGCTCCCTTAGTTTATGTACAAAATTTCTATTTTTCTTAAACATCTTCTCCACATTCCTATCAAAATTTTGAATTTCTTCCTCTGATGCCACATCTACTTTAAGCCAATTTAATAGTTAGTTAAAACAAAATTATATATAACAACTTATAATTAATTAGATTCAATACAAATAACAAACTAATAATCATGTTGTAAAAAAAAACAATTACTTGTTGATGTTGTGATTGTTGCTTATTTGCTTGTTAAAGATTTGTATCCAACTCCCTTTTTTTGGTGCTCCGGATCAATGGCAGTAGATTATTGATTCTTAGTCCTAGCTGTGGATATTATAATGTGAACTCTTAATGGTTTTGTAATTTTAAATCAGATGCTGAAACTTTGCTAGTAGGTATTTTGATTTGAATAGATACCTTCTTCTCTTCTCCAATTTCCCCATGAAAGTTAGCTTTATTCGACCTTCTATACTTTTGACTAGCATGAATTTCTTCTTTTGTTGAAGTCATGACTGTTATTGTTGTTGTTGTTTGCAGCTCTTTCAAATTTTCTTTTGTCTTCCTCTAATAACCCTAAATACATATAAGAGGGTATTTATAGCATAATAATCCCAGCCCTTTCCATATAAGGACAACTAAAATAAAATCCTAAACCAACAAGGAAATCTAATAACTAGATTAAATCCTAATAAAAATCAGTAATGGATTTGGCCTTTGAGATTTAAATCAGCTGGGCTATGGTCCGACCGAAATCTGAAAAATCCATTACTCATTTACTGATATATATATTGTGATGTCATCTACTTAACGTCTAGTCAGGATGGCCGAGTGGTCTAAGGCGCCAGACTCAAGTTCTGGTCCTCTAACGAGGGCGTGGGTTCAAATCCCACTTCTGACAGCAGTATACATAGATTTCATTTTTATTATCAAATTACGGACCATTTTAATGGGCTTGTAGGCCCAAATAATAAGCCCACTACGGCAATATACATAGATTTCATTTTTATTATCACATTACGGGCCACTTTAATGGGCTTGTAGGCCCAAATATTAAGCCCATTACAGATTACACACCTATAATTCTAATATTTCATTATGCCATGTATCATTTATTTGGAGACTTGTCCTTCGAAATTTAAATCCAAAATTCTAAATTCATTATATATTATTATAATCTTTTCGATTAGCCTTACAAGAGTCCTATAGAGATCAGTTCTATAATACACAAGAGTTTTTCAAAATTTAAAAAGTTCTTTTAAAATTTATACCCTAATCGAAGTAGGTTTTGTTTTAAGTTTGGATTCAGAGATAGTTATTTAGAACAAATTTCTTTCGGTGGATTCGACTTTATTTTTACTTTTGCGTGGTCATTAAACTTCATATCAAATTTGATAAAATCTAAACCCGCATGATATTATTATAGCAATTCAACTTATTTTATTAATAAATAATAGCAAAAAATAAACTTCATTAATTTTTTTTTTTTTTTTTTGAATGTGCAAACAAAACGTTCAAAAATTATTGACAACAATCCACTAATACAATGTTCTGAACAAGGGTGGAACAATCATAATCAACCCAAGTCTTGGCCAAAAATAAAGAGAAAATAAATTTAGTAAGAGAATGAGCCACCTTATTCCAATCACGCAGCCCAGAAAAAAGCTAAACAATATCAGCCAACAAAGGTCCCTCAACTGCGAAGGGAAAATTATTTTTGATGTCAGAAACATCCACCAAAGAATCACTTTCCACATAAAGAAGAGTAAAGCCATGCTGTTGAACAAGAAGAATACTTTCTCTGACAGTAAAAAAAACTCACCAAACTCAGACAATAAGAAACCAGACCATGGAAGAGCAAACAAGACTCGAGCACAGCCTGAATGATCACTAAGAACACCACCATCACTCTTATTTAGGATTTTTTAATTTTTATACAATTTTTTTCGTTGTCCTTAAAGTGAATTCTAAATTTAAATGTCATCGACTATGGATAATTTATGATTAATAATTATTTGTTTACACATATATAAATCCTTATTGTCTTAGAATTAGTTTAGTTTGTTAGTTAGGATTTTTTTAATCATTATTTGAACATTATTAGGATTAAACATGCATCGTTACTCTAACAAGTAAATTTTATAGTTAATGTAAAATTGACTACAAAATCATGTGCATATATAAGTTATCAACCATATTAGATTATTTGTTTTAATTTTTCACTTTCATTTATGGAGGTTTTTGCTTATTTATTTATTATTATAAAGGTAAATTGCACTAACTTCACGTAGATATCGGTATAATTACACGTAACTCTGTAAAAATATAAAAATTGCAATGACTCTCCTTTGACCCGTTGACTAACAATTGACCACCATTAGTCAATAACGTATTAGAGGTAATGTCATTTTTGCCCTTGTGATTGTATTTGGAGAATAATTAAAAAATTAAAAAAAGAATTTAACAGAAAATGAATAAAGGGAAATCTCTATGGATAGATCTGGAACCAAATCTTTAGATCTATCCAAGAAAATCTTCCATTAAAACATTTTTGGTTGCTACATGAGGAAGAAGAAGTTTGTGAAAAAAATGGTGGAAGAAGAAGGAAGCGTGAGGGAGAAGAAGTTTGTGAAAAAAATGATGGTGACTAAAATGTTGATGGTGGAAGGAGAAGAAGTTTATGGAAAAAATTGTGGTGAAAAAAGGAGACATGAAGGAGAAAAAGTTTGTTAAAGTAAATGGTGGTGAAAAAAGTGGTAATGGTGGAAGAATAAGAAGGAGGCGTGAGAGGGAAGAAGTTTGTTAAAAAAAATGGTGATGGTGGAAGAAGAAGAAGGAGGCATGAGGGAGAAGAAGTTTGTTAAAAAAAAATGGTGGTAAGAAAAAAATGGCAATGGTAGAAGAAGAAAAAAGAGGCGTGAGGGAGAAGAATTTATTTTTTATATTTTTAATCATAAAATATTTTAGAGTAGATGTGGCGAGATTTGATTGGATATCTTTTTTTTTTCATTTACCCAATAATACTGTAAAAAGACTAAATTGCCCTTCAATAGTTAGTAACTAACTGTAGTCAACCGTTAGTCAACAGGTGAAAGAGAGTTATTGTAATTTTTATATTTTTATGGAATTATATGCAATTATATCTATATTTACGGGAGTTAGTGCAATTTGCCCTTATTACAATACCTTTTTTTTTTTTTTTTTTATATTGAGTTGTATTTTTTTTTTTTTAACTTGAGAGAGGAGAATTCGAACTCACATTCTCAACTTCGTAAAAAAGTGTAGTTACCACCATAATATATCCACTGAATTGTATTGTTATAATAAGTTGAATTGCTATTATTATTAATTCAGTTTAAGTTTAGATTTTATCAAATTTGATGTTAAGCTTAGACTCTTAGTGTTAGCCTCACATAATCCACATAAAGAAAATAAAATTTTGATTGAAAAATCCATTAATGATTTCCTTATTGTTTAAGGATTATTTATTTTTCCTTATTGAAACAAGACTAGAATAATTATGCTATAAATACCCAGTTTAAATATTCGGAACTTCAATTATTTTCATTAGAGGGAGACAAAAAAATAAAAAAAATAAACAAAGTTTTGTTTATGCTAAACGTAAAAACTGCACCGTATCAGAGGCAGTTCAATGTCTTTTTAATATTAGACCAACTAGGCAGCAAAGCAATAAACTTTCATAGGCTAGAAAATGATAAAGGTTTCAGTATAAGCTTTTCAAAGTCTTTATAGCAAAATTTGCAAACCAATGAAGGCCAGATTATAGCTTGCAATTTGTTGTTATTTATAACAGGGTATTTAAAAACTGAAGATAAACATATAATTCACAAGTAAATGTACTTGTTAAATGTAAGAGAGCATGTACCACAGGATGTGAAGGCAGAAAAGGTGTCAAATGTTTCTTTACACCAATAGGACCCCTACTAGGACCACACCACCCCCATGTGGAATACAAAATGTTTTGTGGAGTCGGCTACAATGTAACTAAGACTAGTCAGATCTATTTGTAAAATTTAGATTTTTAGTATAAATTTATATGAGAGTCTATTGACATAAAACAGATAAGAGTTCTTTTTTTTTTTTTTTTGGAAGGGGGTACAATTACAATATTTAATAACTGTCGGGACCTATTAAAATTAATCATTAAACGTGCGGCCCGGATATCTACTCTCATAATAGGAGACAACAACTCTCACAATAAGGGAAAAAAACTGTTCACACATGCTGGTAAATATGCAGAGTAGGAATTGAACTCCTCACCACTGAGGTGGGAGGGAGGTGGTGCACTAACCACTTTACTATAAGTGGATGACAGATAAGAGTTTCACCAGCATAAAAACGCAGATATGTACAAAAAATAATAATAATATGATATTTGATGGTCATAAGAAAAGGTTGGTCGAGTTCAATATATGTTGATGATTAATAGAAAATGCAAATGACACTTTCTTATATTAGTTAAATTTGCAAGTTTAAATTTCAACTACCTTAATATCCCAAAAATAAACCCTTCATCCCACTTCAACCCAGCAAATGAGGAAAATAGTGAGAAGAACCCAAATAAAGATCTAGATGTAGACGGGACCAAAGGCAAATTTGGATGCTTTGTATCTAATCTTCCATACCATGGCAGAGTACCAATCGACTCTTTACAAGTTCCTGTATGATAATGTTGGTCACATGGAGGAGTTTGTAAAACATGCTCAGAATGGACATTGGGGTTGAGAACTGCCGTGAAGTAATATTGCGGCTTTAGAAGTACTATAATAAACGGTATTGCAAGGCGATTGGATCACCGGTTATTTCTCCATGATGAGAAGCAACATAAATTCTATAACATTTTGAATATACTATATAGAATATGGAAGGACAATTATACTACAACAGAAAAGAGCTCGTTTCAACAAATAAAAATTCTATGTCAAGCTCTGAGAAATGTATAAATTCTTCCTCTGTTGAGGTGTACGAATCTATTTCCTCAATCGGCTCTATTAATTCCCCAATCCGCTCTATTAACTCTATAATAGAAAACCATTTGACTCATGATGAAATAACTTTTCTTAAATACTTGGTCAACTTTGACCTAAATCAAAGCTAAAGATATAGTGAACGATATACTGAACAAGTTGGAGTTAGAACACTAAAAAAATAAGGGATAAAAGCTTTCATTCCCGTAATTACGAAGCATGCAAGTTTTACATATTTTCCAGAGGATTTGGGGGAATGACTAGGCAGAGAAAGACTCGAAGAAGATGGAGAAGGAAGATGAGCAAGAGGTCAAGCTTGAAATGCGACCTTTTAATGTGGTTCCTAGAGCTGATCCTGAAGTTAAAAATGAGCAGGCACTGGACAAATCAAAATCAAGTGGTGAAGACAAAGAAATGAAAACATGATTGATGTGGTGTTCAAATCGTTATTCATTTGTGTAGAGTGTGATTTTTATTAATAGTATGTTTTGCGTAGCGAAGGCTAAAGATACACATTAATAACAAATGTAAATGACACTTTCTTATATTAGTTAAATCTGCACTTTTAAATTTCGACTAACTTAATATCCTAAAAATAAACCCCTCATCCCACTTCAACCCGGCAAATGAGGAAAATAGTGAGAAGAACCCAAATAAAGATCTACATGTGGCCTGAACCAATGCAAATCTGGATGTTTTGTATCTAATCTTGCATACAATAGCAGATTACCAATCGACTCTGTACAAGTTCTCGTATGATAATGTTGGTGACATGGAAGAGTTTGTAAAACATTGGCTCAAAATGGACATTGGTGTTGAGAACTGCCGTGAAGTAATATTGTGGCCTCAGAAGTACTATAATAAACGGTATTGCAAGGCGATCGGATTACCGGTTATTTTTTCAGGATGAGAAGCAACAGAAATCCTATAACATTTTGAATATACTATGGAATACGTAAGGACGTTTGTACCCCAACTGAAAAGAGTCCACTTCAACAGATAAAAATTCTATGTCAAGCTCTGAGAAATATATAAATTCTTCCTCTGTTGAGGTGTATGAAGCTATTTCCTCAATCGGCTCTATTAAATCTATAATAGAAAATCATTCGACTCATGGTGAAATAACATTTCTTAAATATTTGGTCAACTTTGACCTAAATCAAAGCTATAGGCAGTTCAATTTGGAAGATACAGTGAACGATATACAGAACAAGCTAGAGTTAGAACACCAAAAATATAAGGGATAAAAGTTTTCATTCCCATAATTATGAAGCATGCAAGTTTTACATATTTTTTAGAGGATTTAGGGGAATAACAGGGTAGAGGAAGGTTTGAAGAAGATGGATGAGGAAGATGAGAAAGAGTTCAAGCCTGTAATGCGACCTTTAAATAGGGATCCTAGAGCTGATTCTGAAGGTGGAAGTGAGCAGGCATCGGACAAATCAAAGTCAATTGTTGAAGACAAAGAAATGAAAAAGTGATTGATGTGTGGTGTAGAGTGTGATTTTTACCAATAGTATGTTTTGCATAGCAAAGGCCAAAGATATAGATTAATAGCAAATGCAAATGACACTTTCTTATATAGTTAAATCAACACGTTTAAATTTCAACTACCTTAATATCCCAAAAATTAGCCCTTCATCCCACTTCAATTCAGCAAATGAGGAAAATAGTGAGAAGAACCCAAATAAAGATCTACATGTGGCCTGGACCAATGCGAATTTGGATGATTTGTATCTATCTTGCATACTACGGCAGATTACCAATCGACTCTATACAAGTTCCCGCATGATAATGTTGGTGACATGGAAGAGTTTGTAAAACATTAACTCAAAATGGTTATTGGTGTTGAGAACTACCGTGAAATAATATTATGGCTTCAAAAGTACTATAATATACGGTATTGCAAGGCGATCGGATCACCAGTTATTTTTTCAGGATAAGAAGCATGAGAAATTCTATAACATTTTGAATGTACTATAGAATACGAAATGACATTTGTACTCCAATAGAAAAGAGCCCGCTTCAACAGTTAAAAATTCTATGTCAAGCTTTGAGAAATGTATAAATTCTTCCTCTGTTGAGATGTATGAATCTATTTCTTCAATCGGCTCTATTAATTTCTCAATCAGCTTTATTAACTCTATAATAGAAAACTATTCGACTCATGAAGAAATAATATTTCTTAAATATTTGGCCAACTTTGACTTAAATCAAAGCTATGGGCAGTTCAATTTGAAAAATATAGTGAACGATATACTGAACAAGCTGGAGTTAAAACATTAGAAAAATAAGGAATAAAAGCTTCCATTCCCGTAATTACAAAGCATGCAAGTTTTACATATTTTTCAAAGTATTTGGAGGAATAACAGGGCAGAGAAAGGTTCGAAGAAGATGGAGGAGGAAGATGAGAAAGAGGTCAAGCCTGAAAGCGACCTTTTAATGTGGTTCCTAGAGCTGATCTTGAAGGTGAATGTGAGCAGGCACGGGCAAATCCAAGCCAAGTGGTGAAGACAAAGAAATGAAAAAGTGATTGATGTGGTGTTTAAATCATTATTCATTTGTGTAGAGTGTGATTTTTACCAATAGTATGTTTTGTGTAGCGGAGGCCAGAGATACAAATTAATAGCAAATGTAAATGACACTTTCTTATATAAGTTAAATTTAAATCTGCACTTTTAAATTTCGACTAACTTAATATCCCAAAAATAAACACCTCATCCCACTTCAACCCGGCAAATGAGGAAAATAATGAAAAGAACCCAAATAAAGATCTACATGTGATCTGGATCAATGTAAATTTGGATGTTTTGTATCTAATCTTGCACACAATGGCAGATTACCAATCGACTCTGTACAAGTTCCCGCATGATAATGTTGATGACATGGAAGTGTTTGTAAAACAATGGCTCAGAATGGACGTTGATGCTGAGAACTGCCGTGAAGTAATATTGTGGCTTCAGAAGTACTATAATAAACGGTATTGCAAGGCGATCGGACTATCGGCTATTTTTTTAGGATGGGATGCAACAGAAATTATATAACATTTTGAATATACTATGGAATACGGAAGGACGTTTGTACTCCAACAGAAAAGAATCTGCTTCAACAGATAAAAATTCTACGTCAAGCTCTGAGAAATGTATAAATTCTTCTTCTGTTGACGTGTATGAAGCTATTTCCTCAATCGGCTCTATTAACTTTATAATAGAAAATCATTCGACTCATGATGAAATAGCATTTCTCAAATACTTGGTTAACTTTGACCTAAATCAAAGCTATGGGCAGTTTAATTTGGAAGATATAGTGAACGGTATACTGAACAAGCTGGAGTTAAACTACTAAATAAATAAGGGATAAAAGCTTTCATTCCCATAATTACGAAGCATGCAAGTTTTACATATTTTTAAGAGGATTTGGGGGAATGACAGGGCAGAGAAAGGTTTGAAGAAGATGGAGGAGGAAGATGAGAAAGAGGTCAAGCCTGAAAGCTACCTTTTAATGTGGTTCCTAGAGCTGATCCTGAAGGTTAAAGTGAGCAGGCACCGGACAAATCAATGTCAAGTGGTGAAGACAAAGAAATGAAAAAGTGATTGATGTGGTGTTCAAATCGTTATTCATTTGTGTAGAATGTGATTTTTACCAATAGTATGTTTTGGGTAGCGAAGGCCAGAGATACAAATTAATAACAAATGCAAATGACACTTTCTTATATTAGTTAAATCTGCACTTTTAAATTTTGACTAACTTGATATCCTAAAAGTAAACCCCTCATCCCACTTCAACCAGGCAAATGAGGAAAATAGTGAGAAGAACCCAAATAAAGATCTACATATGGCCTGGACCAATGCGAATTTGGATGTTTTGTATCTAATCTTGCACACATGGCATTGGAAATCGTTGAATCAAAGGCTCTCTTATTTGGGGTTTAATCGTTGAAGCAAAGGCTCTCTTATTTGGGGTGTCCATGGCGTTAGAAGGTGATTTCTTCTCGTTCTCTATTGAATCTTATGCAGCATAAGTTATTAACTGTTTAAATAACAGTAGCTTGCTTTTTTCAGAGATTGGTGTTGTGTTAGAAGACATTCTCTCGTTGCTTCGCTCCTTTGGGGTTGTGGTTAGCTTTTCTCATGTTCCACGAAGTGCAAATGAAGTAGCACATATTTTAGCTAAATTTTCTTTTGATTGTAATAGCTGGTTGGTTTGAGTAGAGGATTTTCCCTCTTTTCTTATTGATGTATTGGCTGAGGACATACGGATGTCTTTGTAATTAGTTTCCCTTTATCTATGATTAAGATCTCTTCTCTTTCAAAAAAAAAAATTAAAAAATTAAAAAAAAAAAGGTTACTAGATATCATCAATTAAAAAATTATCAATATGAATATCAATTGTCATGTTATATAAATATCTTACATCAAATTAAAAAAAATATAAATAAAAGTAATAGGGAATATCATTAATTTCTAACTTTACATTGATAAAAATATACTAAATAATTCACCAAACTTTTCCTAATATTTCACTCAAATTTTCACAATATTATGTAAATATATTACATATTTACTAATATCAACATTGGTATCTTAAATATGAGAATTATCAACGAAAGTTGGGAGATGATTTTTGCCAATGGCATCCTAGATATGTAAATTCTTTCATTAAGAGAAGATTTGCAATTGCACTTATATAAATTGGGGATCAAACTCAATGCAAATCTATTGGTGACTTTGTTTCTACTATAGTAACCTATGCATATGAGAATCTTCAATAAGATTCTCTTCCTTATATCCAGACCACAATTAAGTAACATGATAACCAAAATTAAAACTTTGACCTAAATCAAAACTATGGGCAGTTCAATTTAGAAGATAGAGTAAACGATATACTGAACAAGCTGGAGTTAGAACACTAAAAAAAATAAGGGATAAAAGCTTATGTTCCCGTAATTACGAAGCATACAAGTTTTACATATTTTCCAAAATATTTGGGGGAATGACAGCGCTGACAAAGGTTCAAAGAAGATGGAGAAAGATGAGAAAGAAGTCAAGCCTAAAATGTGACCTTTTAATGAGGTTTATAGAGCTGATTCTGAAGGTCGAAGTTAGCAGGCACCGGACAAATCAAAGTCAAGTGGTGAAGACAAAGAAATGAAAAAGTGATTGATGTGGCGTTCAAATCGTTATTCATTTGTGTAGAGTGTGATTTTTACCAATAGCATGCTCTGCATAGCGGAGGCTAGAGATACAGATTAATACCAAATACAAATTACACTTTTTTATATTAGTTAAATCTGCATGTTTAAATTTTGAGTACCTTAATATCCCAAAAATAAACCTCTCATCCCATTTCAACCCAGCAAATGAGGAAAATAGTGAGAAGAACCCATATAAAGATCTACATGTGGCCTAGACCAATGCGAATTTGGGTGCTTTATATCTATCTTACATACTATGGCAGATTACCAATCGACTCTGTACAAGTTCCCGCACGATAATGTTGGTGACATGGAAGAGTTTGTAAAACATTGGCTCAAAATGGACATTGGTGTTAAGAACTGCCATGAAATAATATTATGGCTTCAGAAGTACTATAATAAACGGTATTGCAAGGCGATCGGATCACTGGTTATTTTTTTCAGGATGAGAAGCAAGAGAAATTCTATAACATTTTGAATATACTATGGAATACGAAATGACATTTGTACTCCAACAGAAAAGAGTCTGCTTCAACAGTTAAAAATTCTACGTCAAGCTTTAAGAAATGTATAAATTCTTCCTGTGTTGAGGTGTATGAATCTATTTCTTCAATCGGCTCTATTAATTCCTTAATCAGCTTTATTAACTCTATAATAGAAAATCATTCGACTCATGATGAAATAATATTTCTTAAATACTTGGTCAACTTTAACCTAAATCAAAGCTATGGACAGTTCAATTTGGAAGATATAGTGAACGATATACTGAACAAGCTAGAGCTAGAACACTAAAAAAATAAGGAATAAAAGCTTCCATTCCCGTAATTACAAAGCATGCAAGTTTTACATATTTTCCAGAGTATTTAGGGGAATGACAGGGCAGAGAAAGGTTTGAAGAAGATGGAGGAGGAAGATGAGAAAGAGGTCAAGCCTGAAAGCTACCTTTTAATGTGGTTTCTAGAGCTGATCCTGACGGTTAAAGTGAGCAGGCACCGGACAAATCAATGTCAAGTGGTGAAGACAAAGAAATGAAAAAGTGATTGATGTGGTGTTCAAATCGTTATTCATTTGTGTAGAGTGTGATTTTTACCAATAGTATGTTTTGGGTAGCGGAGGCCAAAGATACAAATTAATAGCAAATGCAAATGACACTTTCTTATATTAGTTAAATCTGCACTTTTAAATTTCGACTAACTTAATATCCCAAAAATAAACCCCTCATCCCACTTCAACCTAGCAAATGAGGAAAATAGTGAGAAGAATCCAAATAAAGATCTACATGTGGCCTGGACCAATGCGAATTTGGATGTTTTGTATCTAATCTTGCACACATGGCATTGGAAATCGTTGAATCAAAGGTTCTCTTATTTGGGGTTTAATCGCTGAAGCAAAGGCTCTCTTATTTGGGGTGTCCATGGCGTTAGAAGGTGATTTCTTCTTGTTCTCTATTGAATCTTATGCAGCATAAGTTATTAACTGTTTAAATAACAGTAGCTTGCTTTTTTCAGAGATTGGTGTTGTGTTAAAAGACATTCTCTCGTTGCTTCGCTCCTTTGGGGTTGTGGTTAGCTTTTCTCATGTTCCACGAAGTGCAAATGAAGTAGCACATATTTTAGCTAAATTTTCTTTTGATTGTAATAGCTGGTTGGTTTGAGTAGAGGATTTTCCCTCTTTTCTTATTGATGTATTGGCTGAGGACATACGGATGTCTTTGTAATTAGTTTTCTTTTATCTATGATTAAGATCTCTTCTCTTTAAAAAAAACGTTACTGAGATATCATCAATTAAAAAATTACCAATATGAATATCAATTGTCATGTTATATAAATATCTTACATCAAATTAAAAAAAATATAAATAAAAAATAATAGGGAATATCATTAATTTCTAACTTTACATTGATAAAAATATACTTGATAATTTACCAAACCTTTCCTAATATTTCACTCAAATTTTCATAATATTATGTAAAAATATATTACATATTTACTAATATCATCATTGGTATCTTAAAATATGAGAATTATCAACGAAAATATCAAAAAAATTGTCTATATTTTAAACCATAGTTGGGAGATGATTTTTGCTAAAGGCATCTTAGATATGTAAATTCTTTCATTAAGAGAAGATTTGCAATCGCAATTATATAAATTGGGGATCAAACTCAATGCAAATCTATTGGTGACTTTGTTACTGCCACAGTAACCTATGCATATGAGAATTTTCAATAAGATTCCATTCCTGATATCCAGACCACAATTAAGTAACATGATAACCAAAATTAAAACAAAGCATTATATAGTTAAACTGGAACTTTTAAATCACTTAAGGCACACTCCCAAGATGAAGATTTTGTCAAAAGAGTTATTACATTATTTAGAGCAGCAAGGAAGTAAATTTTATAAGACTTGGGCAAAAAGTCAGCATTAGCAGACCATTACAATATATTCAAATGATATTGGGTTTCTTTATTTCTAAATTTGTAGGCACCACATGCAAGATATTTCTAAATTTGTATTAGATGTTTCTATTTGCTCGGGTGGGTGAGGATTGATGTTAGAAGGGCATGGTGGCGTGATAGGTTGCATTTCTGTGGTCTCAGAGATGAAATTAGACACCACAAAATCAGAAGTGGATGGGGTCAAGACAGATGAAAAATAAAAAATGGTTTCATAAAATTTGACATCACGACTGATAAAAAATTACTTGGTTCCCATGTCATATAATTTGTATCCCTTTTGCCCAGTCGGATATCCAACAAAGATGCAACGTTTGGCACGAGATTCAAATTTTTGAATGGGGTGTACAACAGTTGCATAGTATAGACAACCAAAAACCTTTAGGTGATCAAGTGATGGCGGGCGATTATATAGCAATTCAAAAGGTGTTTTATTTGGGAGTAAAGGTGATGGTAACCGGTCAATGAGATAAACTGCAGTTAAAACACATTCACCCCAGAAATGCAAAGGTAAATGGGATTGAAAAAGTAATACTCGTGCCACGGTGAGAATATGATGATGTTTCCTTTCAACGACTCCATTTTGTTGTGAAGTGTAAACACAAGTGCGTTGATATTCAATGCCATGAAGTCTAAAAAAGTTTTTCATAGATAAAAATTCAGAACCATTGTCTACTCTGACTGCTATGACATATGCATGAAATTGAGTGTGAGCAAAATTAATGAAAGATTTCAAAATATTTTGAGTTTCAGACTTGTGTTGTATAAGGAATATCCATGTGCATCTTGTAAAGTCATCTACAATGGTAAGAAAAAATCGTGCCCCTGAGAGTGTATGAACTTTGTGAGGACCCCAGATATCACAATGCAATAAATCAAATGGAGCATGAGTTGATATGGAACTTAATGAAAATGGAAATCTTATTTGTTTTGCCATGGGACAAACAGTGCAATTATTATTATAAGAAATATTGTTTGAAGATAATAAAGAAAAAGCTAATTTAAGACGAGATGGTGATGGATGTCCAAAACACAAATGCCATAAATTGAAAGGGTGTAAAATTTGGTGACAGATTAACATCCTTTTCAATGAAGGCATGTAATAGAGACTACCATGTTGTTTACCCAAGCCAATCATCTTTCCCGTAGCCAAATCCTGTCGCATTTGCATAAGTGTTTTTATTACCAGCATGATGGTTTGAACTCATCATTAATAAAGCACGAGAAAGCTATTGAAGTTGCTCAGTGGAAAATTCGTGCAAGACGTTGTCCGGGTTAAAAACCTGCTATGATAACATGTAAAATAATGAAAATTGCATAGAATATAATAGAGGAAATGTGTGAAATAATGAAAGTGGGAGAAAATATAATGGAGGAAAAATGTATTATATTTTCATTAACCTTGTGTGGTATATATACATGAAGATACAACATACATAGTCAAACATACATCTAACTTCACCTAATATTCACCTAACAATATACATAGTCAAACATACAATTAATATTTACTAATAAAACAGAGATCCATACAAACCCTAATTTCACATAGAATTACACAAAAACCATGTTCCGAGATTAAAATTACATAAAATTGAAAATTTTGAGCAACAGATATATACAAACCCTAATTTCATAAAATAGCAGAGAAGAACCACGTTGAACGAGTTAAAAAAAACTTAACATTGAAGCTTGTTACCAACTGAACCTGTTCAGCAAGGGCAAAAAGCCACGAATAGTCCAAAAGCTCACCTACAACCTGACCATGTGCTCGTGACTCTGTGTGAGCTAAAAATGTAATTCTTCTCCGAGTGTTAGATTCTTGATCTGCAACTTCAAACACAGATACAAAAACCCCTACACTAGAGTAATAGAAGAAGCTAACTATTCTGATTCAAATATATAAAAATATACATATAATATTGTTGCTTTACTGTTTGTCAAAGCTGCTCAAATTTAGACTTCTCTCATATTTTTTTTTTTTTAGCTTTATGTGGGATCCGATGAGATCACCAAAAGTCCCTAGTCCGATGAAGTGATCACGATTTGGTTCTGTGTCATGCATGTTAGCGCATTTTTATAATTATTTTTTGTATGATGAAAATATTGTATAACTATATCCAGGGCCGGCCCTGACTTTTTGGTGGCCCGGGGCGTCAACTGAAAATGAGGCCATAATACGTTATACTTCAATAAATTCTAACAAATATAAAATTTTTACTAGACATATTTTTTTTATGGCTGAAACTCAATGGGAGGCTAGGTCATCACGCCTTTAATTTTATTAAAATTAAAAGTAGTCATTACAAAAACTGAATAAAGAAAAATAAAGTCATAAAAAGCAGCCTACAAAAACTCAACAAAATAAACATATTACATGACAAAAGTGTTTTGCTACTTGTTAACTAATAATATTCCATCTAAGCATAGACAAATTCACATCTTTTATAATTCTTTTGACCGCACCATTATCATTCCTCTTGCATCCTCTGCACATTCAAGTTAGGAACTCCTAGATATCAAGAACATAATAAGTAGAAACAATCATAAAAAGACTTTGGATCTTGAAGCATTTTGAGATGCAAAATCATCGATAATAGTTTGAAAATTCAACTTATCTAATATATTCTTTTTGATGCATAAGATGACCAATCCATTCAACCTCTCCTGTGACATAGTTGACCGCAAATAAGATTTCAACAGTTTAAGTTTAGAAAAACTCCTTTCAGTGAATGCAACAGTAACATGAACAGTTAACAAAATTCTATAAGCAATTGAAATGTTTGGAAAACACTTCAAAGATTCCACAAACTCAAGAACTTGAATGGCTGTCTTTGTTCCTTCAGGTAAGTACATTGTAAACACCTACAACTCAGAAAACAATTCATCTGCAATAATGTCTGATTTGTTGTTAAGTATTAAAGCAGCTTCAAGGTTAGAACAACATTCTCGCAATCTGTTATGCTCCATCATAACCAACTTTTTAGGATCAAATAAAAATCCAAAAATACCTTCAAATGCTTTCAGTTGTTCAAACCTGCTCTTCAAAGAAGAAATAGCAACATCAACAACAACCAGAAAATAATTAACCCTGAATGATTCTTCAGTAGACAGTGAGATGTCTTCATGTTCAAATTCATCAAATTGTCTTTTTCTACGAGGCTTCCGTCTTTCAAGAAATATAGGATCAATTTTTAAATCAAATGCAATCTCTTTGGCCTTCTCCATAGCATCTGCAAATCCATGTTCCCTACTTGAGTTATTAT
Organism: Xanthoceras sorbifolium; assembly: GCA_003430845.1. Classification (NCBI taxonomy): domain Eukaryota; kingdom Viridiplantae; phylum Streptophyta; class Magnoliopsida; order Sapindales; family Sapindaceae; genus Xanthoceras; species Xanthoceras sorbifolium. The sequence goes on from CM010613.1 coordinate 5,316,500, forward strand.
AGCTGTAACACTATCAACATGACTTTCCCATCTAGTTGCTGACAAAGATTTCAAAGTTAAGTAATGCACAAAATCCTGAAAAATTTTCCATCTCTTTGTAAAGCTAGCAAACAAAGTATACATGCATTGTACCACACCAAAAAATGACTTAGCTCTAACACAGGAATTAGCCATATCACAAATTGTTAAATTAAGAGAATGTCAAGCACATGGCATAAAAAATGCTTTTGGATTAATTTCAATCAACCTCTTTTGAACACCTTGGTGTTTCCCTTTCATATTAGACCCATTATCATAGCCTTGTCCTCTTACATTATCAACATCAAGCTTTAAGGACTTCAACACAGCTAATAACTTATTAAAAAGCCTTAAACCAGTTGTATTATCAACTTTTAAAAACTCTAAAAAATATTCTTCAACTTTCACCGAACTGTTTGATACATCTACACATCGAATGATTAGACTCATTTGCTCTTCGTGACTTGCATCTGGGGTACAATCAAGCATCATAGAAAAATATTTGGCATCTATAATTTTCTGAATTATAGAGCTCTTAATTTTAGAACCTAACAAAGCAATCAACTCATTTTGAATTTTATGACTCAGATAGTGATAATGAATCTCTTTGTCAAGAATGCGTTTAAAATGCTCTTGCATAATCAAATCAAATTCAGCAATCAATTCAAGCAGACCCAAAAAGTTACCATTTTTATCTTGATAAATTTTCTCATTCTCTCCACGGAAAGCCAAACCACGAGATGCAAGACACCTCACAATAGAAATAATTCTCACTAAAACCTGTTTCCAATGTTCTTTCTCTTTTCTAATTTGCAATTGTATCTTTATCAATTGTTTCATTCTTTTTTAATCTGATTTGCAATTCAATCCAGGTCCTCATGTTACTAAGATAGTTAAAGCTGTTCTCATGATGTCTAAGCCTTTCACTTAAATGTTTCCAATCATTCAACCCCTCATTAGCTAATAATATACTTTTGTGGTCTGCTGATTTGAACAACTTACAACAAAAACAATAAACTTTGTCTACCTTCTTTGAGTATACAAGCCATTTTCTATCTTGCTTCTCTCCATTTGCTAATTTTCTTGTATAATAAGAATATGAAAAATGTCTAATGAGCCCATCCTCAGGAAATTTCAAATTATATTCTCTTACACGGCCCTTTTCTACCACAAGATCTTTTGTTTTGTTATCAAGATTATCCCAAGTTCTAGGATCATAGATATTGACATTCAAGTCATGCCTATTATGTCTTACTTCAACCTTTATCTGAACTAGATCATTTTCATTATCATTTTCTTTCAAATCAACAATATCTTCATTCAATTCAATCATATCATTTTCTCTTGATTCTTCTTCATTAACTGGTTGCTCTGGTTCATTCACTGAATCTTGAGTTAAACAACTAGATTTCAAAAACTTATCAAGTGCTCCCTTTTGATATTGAACCATTTGTTCAATTTTTTTTCTTTTGTTTCTTTTCTGACAACCCGATTCATATTTTCTATAAAACATGCTTGATGTTTAACTTTCAAGTACAGGTAATACGCAGTATGCACAATCAATGAACTAATCAAAACACAGCTACTGGATCAAAGTATCAAACACAACTAGTAGAAAGCTAGATGCAACAAGAGTGATAGAACCTGATTTATGCTCATATAAAAGAAGGTCTAAATCTTCCAGCTGCAGAGTGCAATATTTCACCTTCCAAAAATAAAACATTAATTATTAACAAAAATTTCATATACAATTCAAATTAAAAAACGATATACTCAAATAAAATAAAATATTCCACCTAAACAATATTTAATAAAATTAACTTATAATATAATTTTCTAATCAAAAAAATAAAGTCTTATTTACTTTATAAACAATGTAAATTAGGATACTAAAATAGTAAAAATATTAATTTTACCTATAAAAAAAAATTAACTTACACAATTAATGGTGTGATTAGTTTTTTTTACCTTGTTTGCTTTCGTCGTCGTCGGTTGCAAAATTGCAGTGAGGAGGAATAAAATAATAAAAGGTCAAATTGCAATGAACGGCAGTAGAATAAAATAGTGAAAAGCAAAAATTGAACATATAGGGCAAATATATTATTATATTGATTATGAGCTCCAGTCAATATTTTTTTAAAAAATTGAATGGGCTTAATAAAATTGGTGATGGCTCAATATATATTGGCTTGGTGGGATGAACATAAAAATGAAAAGAAAATTTGTATTGGGCCTAATATAAATTCTTTTTATATAAATATAACAAAGTTACAATTTATGGGGCCCTCTGGGTTTGGGGCCTGAGCCGTCGCCCTTTGCGCCCTGGTCCAGGGCCGGCCCTGACTATATCTATATGGTATTAAATATTAATATAGTGCACTAAATATTTTTTTTAAAAAATGTTAGAGAACATTATCAATTAAAAAATTTATCAACATGAATATCAATTATCATGTTATAGAAATATTTTAAATCAAATTAAAAGGAAAAAAGTAAGTAAAAATAATAGGAAATATCATTAATTTTTATTTTTACCTTGCTAAAAATATACTTGATAATTCACGAAACTATTCCTAGTATTTCACTCGAATTTTCATAATATTATGTAAGAATATATTACCTGTTTACTAATATTAATATTGGTATACTAAAATACGAGAATTATCAAAGAAATTGTCTATATTTTAAGCCATGGTTGTAGATGATTTTTGCCAATGGTATCTAAATATGTGAATTCTTTCGTTAAGAGGAGATTTGCAATTGCACTTGTGTAAAATTCAATGCAAATCTATTGGTGAAGTTACTTCTACACTTCTCTTTTTCTGTCCAAGATGCCCAGGATACCCTCAAGGCGAGGGTTCTTTGTAATTAGTCTCCTGTAATATTAAAAATATTCATTATATTTTTTTTTTTCTGGATATAGTCTTTTTGGAAGGTCGGTTTCCTAAAAGTTTATTCCTGGAGTACTTTCCTCCTAGACAATTGCTTAAATCCTTAAATCAAATTTTATGTTAATATATATATAAAATTTTTCGAAACAAACAATATAAATACATCCTCAAATAAATATAAGTTGTTAAATTCCAAGTCTATCCTCAAATAATTTTATAAGGAAGGTCATAAAATACAATTTTTCCCTTGTGCCAACTAATTGACCATCGAAAAGATTGTTGTGCCCTTAAAATAAAGTAAAATATAAATTGGAAATTATACACGAATAAAAATTTTAAAAGGAAAAAAATAAATTTAACACTCATAATCTCCATAGGTGATGGAGAAAGTCACCGTCCTTCAAATTTATCCAATTTGCCTATTCCAACCTTCCATTTTATAGAATAAATAAATTGCATTAATCTTTATAAAAGTTTCTTCTACAATTTAAATGGATGATCAAGTTAAATCACTCTTGTTTATAGATTTTTATATAATAAATTTGGTAAAAAAATAAAATTTATCGTTTCTAGTCAAATTTTTTACTAATATTTTGACTATTACTAAATGGAAGACAATACTTTTACTAATATTTTGACTAATTTTCCTTTACTAATAATATCTTGACTATATAAGAGGTGTTGAAACAACAATGATAAATTTGATATTTTAAGAAAGATAGAATAGCACTCTTAAACTCATTAGGTCGACCGGTTTGTTTCCACGTAATGTTTCTAACTTGGATGTATTTTAAAATAATGGATTTCATAATTATAAATCGGTTTGGAATATAGTATATTTGTAAGTTTTTAAATTACGTGTAAAAAAAAATTTTAATTTAAAATTGTCAAAAAATTTTAAAATAATATTTTGATAATTTATAGTTTTTGATAAAATAAGAAATGTTTGTGTAATATTTTAAACAACTTGAATAATAGAGGAGGGAGCTTGAGCAAAGAGTAGGATAAATGGTAAGTTTTATATTAATTATTTTTTATAAGTTAATATAAATACTAGTCAGAGTGACAGAGTGCTTCCCAAGATTTCTCATAACCGACTTTTTTTTTTGTTTAACTGAATCTATATATTCTTCTTAGTTCTTGCAAACTATCACGATTTCTCAAGGAGCATTTCGTTCCAAGAATTCTCCCCAAAAACCCCACACTATTTTCTTTCACTTTCCGAGAAAATGTCTGAGCAAATAGAAAATCCTCCAAACAAAGAGACTGAAATGGCGACATCCCAAGAAGAAGCAAGTGAAGATCAGCCTGAGAACCCACCACAGCAACACACTGAGGAGCAGCCTAAAAACCCAGAACAGCAACCCTCTGCGGAGGGTCCTGAGGAAGTAGAAGAAAACAAGAAAACTGTTACGGAGGAGAATCGCCCACACAAATCTGCTAAAGAAGATGACGATTCCAATTCTCTCAGAGATGAGAAACAGCTGAACGAGAGTGTTGACCGTGCTAAATATTACAAGAATCCAAGAAATGGAAATGACAAGAATCCAAGAACTGGAGATGACAAGAATCCAAGAAATGTTCCATTGGAGTCCGATCAATTGGAGCCGTTTCTTGTGAAATTGGAACATGATCCTAAAACTCAGTTGAATTTCTGGACGGGCCTGAGAGATTACCGTCGAATAAACGGGGTATACCCATTTGAGAGAGAGACGGCAATGGAAGATTTTCTCAACAATTGGCTTCTAGCTCGTGTTCCGTTGCTCGAATTTCAGCAAACATTTCAAAGATTGAGGCAGAGATATACGACGACAGAGGCTGCCATTGGTGGGAACTTAAATTCCTTGAATCCTCCTGAGAGAGACGTGTTTTTGTTGGCGAACGAGATTCTGTTTGCTTATTATACAGAAATAAGAGAGACAAAGGGAAAAATACAAGAAACTGGTTTATCAACATTCTCAAATAAACCCTTATTGATCGATGGATCAAAGGCACCTCCAGAAGAACCTGTGCATCCTATAAAACAACAAAAGACGAAAATGGTTGTTGACACGAAGCTGAAGCTGAAGCAGAAAGTGCCCGAGTATCTGGAGAAGGAGGAAGTAAAACCAAGAGAAAACCCTGAGGAGAAAGAGAGAGAAAATACTGTGGAGGAACAGAACGAAAATCCTAGGGAGAACCCAAATGAAGATTCAGAGGAGGCCTGGGTCAATGCCAATTTTGATACTTTGTGTGTAATCTTGCATGCCATTGCAGATTACCAATTGACTTCGTGCAGATTCCCTTACGATGATGCTAGTGACATGGAAGATTTTGTAAAGAATTGGCTCAGTATTGATCTTTCTGTAAGCGAGTGCTTGGAAATCATCAAGAGGTTAAAAAAGTACTTCGACGAGCAGTTCTGGAAGGTGATGGATCAGGGGTTGTTTTTCCTGGATAAGAAGCAAGAAGACTTGTGTAAGACTTCAGATGTTCTATGGGATATGGAACCACATTTGGATTCAGATGATGAAGAGCTCAAGCATCTTTTCAATGGAGGAGGAGAACTTGATTATATTCCTGAACTGCGCTCAATGTTGCCATCTTTGGTTAAGAATAGTTTCGAGCAGGGTATTGGAGTTTTCTCAAATGTTATACCTGTGAAATATCCTGTCCTTCAGGAAATGTTGCGGCCACCGATACTACCATCAAACAAACAGAAGGCTGGCACTAGTGACGATTCTAGCTCAATGAACAGTAATGATCCAGGGGGACACAGTGTTCAATCTGATGATATCAAGAGAGAGTGATTCCAGTATAATGAAGACTGCAATATGACCTAATTTTTGATATAGTACCATAAAACATTCATACAGGAAAAATATTTGAAGATCACTTGCTTTTCGATAAAATCTCGAATCTCCTTAATAGACAAAGATGAACCGGGTAGCTACTCGAACATATGGTGCAACCGAAATCTTAAAAATCTATTTTTTTGATATATAAATTGTGATGTCATTTACCTCATATCTAGTTAGGAGTCTAAGGCGCCAGACTCAATTTCTGGTCCTCTGATGAACTCCTACTTCTGACAGCTATATGTCCGCGAATGGTAGGCGATAATGAATTTGAATTCATAATATATTATTGGAATCTTGTCGATTAGCCTTACAAGAGTCCTAAAGAGATTAGTTCCGTGATATGCAAGAGTTTTTCAAAATTTAAAAGGTTCTTTTAAAATTTATGCCCTAATTGGAATAGGTTTTGTTTTAAGTTTGGATTTGGAGATATAGTTATTTAGAACAAATTTCTTTTGGTGGATTCAACTTTATTATTACTTTCGCCTGGTCATTGAACTCCATGTCAAATTTGACAAAATCTAAACTTGGATCATATTATTATATCAATTTAACTTATTTTAATAATAACTAATAGCAAAAAGTAAACTTCATTAAATTATTTTTGATGTCAAAAACATCCACCAAAGAATCACTTTCCACGTAACGAAGAGTGAAGCCATGCTGTTGAACCAGAAGAATACTTTCTCTGACAGTAAAAAAAAAACTCACCAAACTCAGACAATAAGAAACTATACCATGGAAGAGCAAACAAGACTCGAGCACAGCCTGAATGATCGCTAAGAACACCACTATCTCTATTCTTGAGGATTTATTAATTTTTATACAATTTTTTTTTTTTTGTTGTCCTTAAAGTGAATTCTAAATTTAAATGTCATCGACTATGGATAATTTATGATTAATAATTATTTGTTTACACATATATAAATCCTTATTGTCTTAGAATTAGTTTAATTTGTTAGTTAGGATTTTTTTTAATCATTATTTGAACATTATTAGGATTATGCATCGTTACTATAACAAGTAAATTTTATAGTTTATGTAAAATTGATTACAAAATCATGTGCATATATAAGTTGTCAACCAATTTTAGATTATTCGTTTCAATTTTGCACTTTCATATAAGAGAGTATTTATAACATAATAATCCTAGTCCTTTTCAAATAATAAAAATAAGTAGATAAAATCATATAAAATCCTAAACCAACAAGGGAAATCCAATAAGTAGATTAAATCATATTTCCTTCCACACAATTTCCAACTAATAGGTTATAAATAAAAATAATGAATTATTATTAAAGTTAATACTTTTTTTTTCTTTGTTAAAAAATTTAAATCATCACAAAAACTTCTAAAAAATAATAGCCAATTAAACGATAACATACTAACAAAACAAGAAGACACTAATTTTGATTGCCTTCAATCGCAACAGCTTGATCTGAACTAGATTTCTCTTCACCAATTTGCTGATTTCTAGCGTAATCTGTAACTTAAACATGGGGTTTCTCTGGATGTTCAGTTTTTGCCACTGAACTTACCAGTTCAGGATTCTATAGAACGGGACAGCTCCCTGGACGTTGAAGAGGAAGTCTCCTGAAAAAATCAGGGTCGCTTTCCATGTAGCTCTCAACCATAACTGACATCAAAGAAAGTAATTCTTCAACCCAAACCCTGGAAAAAACTCCATGCAAGGCCTGATGACAGCTGCAGGATCCTCCTCCATAGGACTGAATTCATCATCTCATTCAACCTCAAAATCCTCATGCGAACTCTCATCTCTGGAAGAACCAGACATAACTTCTTCTTCGGAATTCTGTTTATCACTTAACCCATTTCCGCCTTAGGAACTTGATCATAGGAATCCCTGTATTGGTCTTCTCCATTGAAACCTGGAGTTTCAGCATAGTTAACTGAAAAACGTTTTACAAGGGAGAGAGAGAGAGAATAGATGTACTCGATTATGTATATTTTGGGAGTATCTATATTAAGTTAATAGGAATGGTAATTATTAGATTCTGATTCAATCTCTGACAAGTTGGAGTGGGGAGGAGAGTGGTCAATTAAATTTAAATCACTATTGTTTATAGAATTCTAATTGTCTTCAGTAGTCAAATTTAGTAAAACTTATTTGTCCTTTTTCACAATTCTCATGCAGTTAGACGTACTGGTTACAGGAAAGTCATCATCGAATCAGACTCCAAAGACACTGTTTCTCTCATCCTCAATGGCCCCAATACGAGCCACCCTCTGCTCAACATCATCCAGCACTGTCACAGCCTCCTCAACAGGGACTGGCACTGCAACCTTGTTCATGTCCTCAGGGAGTGTAATAAATTAGCTGATAGCTTAGCAAAATTAGGGCATTCTAATTCTGTTAGCTTTTTCTGATGATGATGCTGCTGGTCTTGTTTTCGCAAGACAGGTTAGCAACAGCCACTAGTTGGTGTTTTCTGGGCTTTTTTGCCGTCCTCAGTACCAAAAAAAAAATCAGTGGATGTATTTGGCAAGGAAGCTGATATAATATCACTTCAATACACTTAAAACAACCAAGCTTTTGTACAACTTCTGTACCAAAACCAAGAACCTGACTTGCAAAAATCTAAAGAAACCAAGCTGCTGTTAACAACAACTTGAAGCCAATTAAGCAACAAGATCTTCCATAGAATCTAATCTTTGAAATGGATAATAATCCATTTTGTTCACAGTAATCAACCATGCCCCCTCAAGAAGCTACTCAGAGACTCCTCATCGTATTGCAAATGCAATGTCACTGGAACATTTTTAGGACTCTCAGCATCAACACCATCATCGATTTCATAATTGTAAATCTGGGATCCAAAGGATACACTTCCTCAAAATTCCTTTTTAGGTGATTTAAATTGGCTGGACCAAGCACTTGAACTATGAAATGAAAAAAACTTTCTTCTAATATTTCATTGTACAACAATTCCTAATCTCAGTACTATCTAACTAGTTACACCACGTTCAAAACATCAAAAATGTTAACATAATTCCTTATCAAAAAGAATTATAAACAAACAAAAAAATATTACATGAAGACGTTAATATAGCTAACTATTAATGCACAAGTTAGGTTGCATGAAGGCAAAGTGTATGTAAACAATGAATCTGCTCTCAGCTAGACTTTCAATGACAATGCCGGTATATCTGCCAGATTTCAGCTTCGTCCAGTTGTCTGCTCCGATAACACAACTTCGACAGAACTCTGTAGATTCATATGGGCTAGCCTCCTTTCAGCTGTTCAGTTAACACGGATTGTTTTCAACCAATGAAATGCAATTTAGGAGGTAGACTCCGTCTCCTAGAGATCATATATATTCTATCAAAGTTTCATCATACATTGGCCTGAATAAATTATAGCACCAAGTAATACATTCTCGGGATTCAACCTTAAAGCAAACTACCAAAGAGTTTCAGACTTTCACTCCCTTCAGTTATTATATTTCATGGTTAGAATTTTTGCACACAATGTACATGGAATGACAAAAGGACAGCTAATTTACAGTTTAAGAAAGGCAGTACCTTCTCCAAAGGAAAATTATGGCCTATCTTCATCTGAACTTGAATCATCCATCCGCCTCTCTGCAATTGCAGGAAATAGCTTCTGAGGAGGATCAAGAGAAGGTTGTTGGCGGGTATCAGAGGAAGAAGACTCTTTTTTCCATTGTTTTTGCTGCTGGCTTCTTTGGTGCCTCTCTCACCTCTCTGCATACCTTATCTAAAATTATTAAGAAGTCCCTTACTATAACAAACAAATGCAAACCCTCATCCTTCCCTGCATTTCCATGGAAATAATCACCAGTGCTCTTCACTAGGCCCATAATCTATTTTCTTCCTCTACTAGCCGCTTGATATCAACCTCAGCATTCTGCACAAAACTCTTCAATGTTTCATGGAACCCGCTATCTTCTTCTAAATTCTTTGTATCTGAGTTCAGGAATTTTTGCGTTCTTAACAGCAAATAACCGAGCTTCGCAACAGAACCCGTTAAGCTTTCAGCATCCAAAGCTGCTGCTTTCTTGACATTTTCAAGTTCAGTGCTCAAACGTGAAACTACCTGAAGACCATGATTTCGATAATGATCTTCTGTATCATGCAAAACTTCCTTAAGAAGTTCCTCTGTTTTCACACTGGAGAAGCTCTGGCTCTCTCTCATTGCACGAGCAGCTCTCACACCTTCAGAACGGATTATCTCCTGAACAACAAAATGCAATAGTGTAGTCTTGCCGTCTGCTAATTTCAAAAGTGTATCAAGTTTGAATGCTTGTGCACCACCACGGAAAGTGCCATCATTTATGCGATTGCCAGTTTTGAGAACAGCTTCTAGAAGCTTGAGAAATAATCGGCTATTTCTAAGTGTCTTGCAAGCAACCTATGATCCCAGTTAACAAGGTTAGTGTCCGAAATTTGAAGAGTTCATAAAGGAGATCAGTATAATAAAGACTGCATTATGACCCATCATAATTTTTGATATAGTATCATAAAACATTCATACAGGAAAAATATTTGAAGAGTAAAACAATGTCAAGAGGAATCCTGAACAGATGAATACGCGAAACTGAAATAAAGTCCTTTGCTACAACATATTTTCCCAGAATAGATCACAAATGTTAACCAACAACAACTACATGTTAACTTGTTTGCTATTGTTTTTTTTTTTTTTTGTTTAATTTCTTATTTGTTGCTTTCCAGAACAATTAGATTAGTGACTCATTTAGTGTAACAAAACACAATTTCTGCTTGCTAAAACAGCCCCTGATAGATTATTAGCTCCTTCAGACCAGTCCTGATTAAAAAACGGTGTCTATTAAGTTTCTCTTTACGCGTATTATGATCAATTGCATATCCCCAAACTATACTTTATAATAGGCTGTACCCTTCATGCTGAGGCTGCATTTTCATTTGTTTTTATACCATTTTCTTATGCCTATTAAGTGTCAACCTCAGCTAACCCTTCTACCCAGTCCTGACTTAAAAGTAAAAACACCAAATTTCTTCCTGTTTCTTTCATCCAATCTAACACCTTCTTTCTCCTCCAACATATGACTAGACTAACAGAGAAAATTGTATCTTGGTTTGATACTAGGTCATTACGCCATTGGTTGTTTGACATATTAACTTGTGATTCTATGCTGTACCGCATGTTGATCATTTAATGTGTTTCTTGTGATTTCTGATTTCCTAGCAAAGTAATTCATCAGATATATGACCAAATTTGTCCCTACTCCGTAAAGGTCCACTTACTGAGCATGTATGGGTGTTTATTACTGAGCTTCTGGACTTCATGTAAATGAGTTCCTAGACTCTAAATGTTCTCGCCCATTAGTACTCTAATTATTTATCTATCATTGTTTTTGTTTTCCCATATATAACATAGCTCTCTTTTCATTTTGAAATATGAAACATGCAGGGTCTTCACCAGACATGCACATGGCATGATCTTCAAGGACATCCATGAACTAGCTAAAAATGACAAACAAGAAACACTGAAGCTAAAGGAGTATGGGGTCTTCCATAAATTCAGGGTTGTAGTTTTAATAGATTTAAAAGATATTTAGAAATTTGCGCTCCAACCTTCATTATCACATGACATACCCGTCAAAATTATAAAAACAATCCAGACTATGTGGTGTGGGAAATGAAAATTTTAAGACCAGGGTGGAAATAAAAGCATGTGATATTTCCATCATAATTCATTGCCAAAGCAACATCTAACTTCGTATTCTCAATTTGAACAATTCATAGACAAGCAATGTCATTTTCAAAATCCAGTGTCTTACCTCCAGGATTTCAAAGGACTCTTTTGTGAAGGTAACCTCCTCCTGAAGAGTACACAAAAAGAACAGTGATTCTACGCGTTTGTAGACAAATGGAATGTCAGCCAAAACTTTCAAAAACCTGGTCAGCTGGCCCAAGTTGAGAAACATCTCCAGTGACACTTCAGTTCTCCATGGTGTTGGTGCCATCTTCAACAAAGCTTGAAGGAATTCCACAGGAAGCGCATTTCCTGATTTGATTAGAAGAGGTAAGATTGTTGTGAATTGTGTGATACACTGAAACCCCAATACAAATAGTATCCATATTAGTTGCTGGTCGAATACGGGTTAAAATACGGGTACATTTAAAACCCGCAAATAACCCACAACCATAAAAAAAACAAGGGTTTTTTTTTTTTTTTTCTCACCAGCTGCTTGTGTCCTCCTCTCTTGTCCGATGATTCTCTAAGCTCCTCTCACATCAGCGATTTTTTTTTTTTTTTCCCTTAAGTGACGAATTGATTATTCAATGAAACCCCAACACAATGTATACTGTATATTCCGGAAGTATGAATGTGAACAACTTGTGTTGATGAATTAGGTTTATTCAGAGAGGTACAAATTTTTGTAAAATATTCGGTATAGGATGATACTGATACAACAAGGCAGCTTTGCTTTTATTGCTATGGAAACACACAAGCTTACTAAACTTTTTCATTAATGTAATTATTTTTGGCACTAAAGCTTTGTTTCGTAGCCCAGAAACTTTTTAAATAAAAATAATAATAATAATAATAGATGAAATATTGAGTGGCACACCGCACACCTAATAGATGCATTTCACCCAATTTTGTGCTTAAATCTACAAATAGACATACAATTATAAAAGCATCCACTTAAAACACATAATTCATCAAATTAAAAAAGTTTAAACAAAGTAATTAATATCCATGAACACTAAGAAAGTCTAAACAAGGAAAATAGGTTGTTTATCAATTTCTTTAGCTCCAAGAAAATACTTAAATAATTCCTATTCAAATTGAGCCTCAGTCTTTTTTTTGTTGTATTGCTCTCTGCCATAAATCTTTATATATTTTCTATTTTTCTCAAACATCTCCTCCGCATCCTTATCAAAATTTTGAATTTCTTCCTCGGACGCCACATCTGCTTGATGCCAATTTAATAGTTAGTTAAACAAAATTATATATAACAACTTACAATTAATTAGACTCAATACAAGTAATAAAAATATATATATATATATATATATATATTTACTTGTTGATGTTTTGATTGTTGCATATCTACTTTCGTTTTCTTGGTGCTCCGGATCAGATGATTGGTTTCTCTTATTCTTCTTTGCCTTAGGTGTGGATATTATAATGTGAACTCTTGATCGCTTTTTGTTAGTACGTAATTTGACTTGAATAGATATCTCTTTCCCTTCTTCTATTTCCACAGGAAAGTTAAGAATTTCTTCTTTTGTTGAAGTCATGACTGTTGTTGCTTGCAGATCTTACAAGTTTTCTTTTGTCTTCCTCTAATAAGACTAAATACATATATAAGAGGGTATTTATATCATAATAACCCTAGTCCTTTTCAAATAAGGACAACTAAAATAAAATCCTAAACCGACAGGGAAACTTCATTTAACTAGCATAGTAATCAGTAAGGGACTTGGACTTTGAGATTTAAATCAGCTGGGCTATGGCCCAACCGAAATCTGAAAAATGCTATGACTTATTTTTCAATTATATATAATATGTGGTGCCATATAGAAATCACCGAGTAAGGATGGCCCAATGGTCTAAGGCCGAAATTTTCATAAATTTTCCTGCTCTAACCAAATTACCTATAATAATTTGATTAGATTCAATGCAATTAATAATCAATTTTTAAAAAAATTTACCTGTATATTGGCTTGTTGAAGATTCATTAGGGTCTCTTTTATTCTTAAATGTGGATATTATAATGTGAAATTTTGATCCTTTTTTTAATTTTAAAGTTGGGTGCTGAAAGTTCACTAGTCAATATTGATGTTGGTCATATTTCAATTTGAATGGATACCTCATGTCCTTCTTCTATTTGCATATAAAAGCTAGTTCTATTTGACCTTTTATACTTTTGACATGAATGAATTTCTTCTTTTATTAAAGTCATAGCTGTTATTATTTTGTTTCGTGCAGAACTTATAAGTTTTCTTTTGTCTTCCTCTGATGATCCCAAATATGTAGATATCCTATAGATGGAGGAAGCCGATGGAGTAATTTCCCAGTGCATGCAAGATCTTTTCTATAGTGTCGAAAGTCGCGTTGCTGTCGTGTGTGATGGAGGAAAATGACAGTCGATCTCCCTTTGAAAGGAGGAGATTGCATTGATATCCTCGGTGCCTGTGGAGATTGACACAATTTTCGTTTGGTGCAAGAGATGTTAATTTAGAGCTTTGTTTTTTAGAAAAAATAAACTTTCAATTTTTATAGATATTTTTTAAGAAAAATGCCAATTTCATTTACAGTTATTTCAATCTTTTTAATACATTCAACATGCTCCTTCAAATCTATTGAATTTGGCTATGCAATATTCCATTTCAAAAAAGAAATTCTAATAAATAAATAAATTGCATTAATCTTTATAAAAAAAATTCTCTTACAATTTTAATGGCTGATCAAGTTAAATCACTATTATTTCTACACTTTTATATAGTTAAAATTGGTAAGACTATTGTCCTTTTTAGTCAAATATGAAAGAAAAAAAATAATTAAAAAGGATAATTTTTCTTATGATTAGTTCATAACTAAATTGAATGTATATATATATGTAGCTAAAAACGCGAGCATATGTTGTAAAATATACGAACTGTTCCAGTGAATTCATGTATCATATTTCACACATAAGGTGAATTCAAAGTGGTTACAATAATGATTTCTTGAGGAGCTTTTCGTTCCAAGGATTCTACCCAAAAACCCTCCCACTATTTTCTTCCACTTTTCGAGAAAATGTTTGAGCAAATAGAAAATCCTCTTTTACAATAATGATTTCTTGAGGAGCAATTTAGGTTTATTACTTTACTTTAATTTTTTTTTTCTACTTTACTTTAACTTCACTTTATTTTAGTTTTATGAAAATTACTTTTAATTTTACTTTAAGTCTTTACTGTTTAGCAATTTACACTTTTCATATTATATATGTATATGTATGTATGTATATATATATATATATATATATATATATATATATATATATTGACTTGGCTTGTTGGTTTAGTTGGTTTTAGAAAAAAAAAAACCAACCGAACCGAACCAATTGTCACTGGTGAACCGAACCAGAACCGTCTAATTCTATTTGGGTCATCGGTTTCATGGTTCGATTCGGTTTTGTGCCCACCCCTAGGTATATTCATCACTTAAGTCACATCTAAAACACTTAATAACAGTAGAGTGTTGAGTTTTTACATGAGCTCGAAAGTGGCTGTAAATGCTAAAAACGTCATAACGATGTTTTATAAGATAAACCCAACAAAAACAAGTGCAATCATCAATAAACAAAATATAATATCGAGACCCCCCTTTTGTAGCAATTAGAGAAAGTCCCCATACATCAGAGTGAATTAAGTCAAAAGGTGCAAAAGAATAAGAAGTGCTTCGATTAAAAGGCAAAGCATAAAAATTTGCAAGTTTACAACCACTACAATATGAAATATCATGAGTTTACAAATTTCCTAAGGTTCCCGTTGAAGCTAAGAATCTCAAACAGGAAGCCAAAACATGACCAAGACGAGAATGTCATAAATAAAAACTAGAAGACGAAGGACACAAGCGAAAAAAAGACAAGTCAACACTGAAGCTACAAATATTGGTAACCTTAGCTCGTCCAAGACATATAATACCCCACTTATATGGCCTATCCCAATTAATCCCCCACTTCTATAGCCTATCCTAATCAGCTTCTTAGATTGTAGATCCTACACATGACAAGAAGTAAAAGTAAAGGACACTGAGTAATCAGAATTACACAATTGTCTAATAGAAACAAGATTCATTGTAAGTTTAGGAATGTGATAGACATTAGAAAGAGATAAATGATATGTAACAACAGAACCAACTCCTACTAAAGGCATAGCCGCATAGGAGTGCTATCAACAGTCATAACAGAAGTAGATGATACATGACACAAAGAAATAAAAGATGTCAAATCAGGAGACATATGATGTGAGGCTCCAAAATCTAAAACCCACATGGAGGAAGACATACCTGAAGCACTAGAAGGCAACTGACCTATCGGAAAGGAGGCAGACATAGCATGGGACTATACAGCAATAAGCTTCTGAAGTTGCTCAGAAAGGGATGCAAGTGTGGAAGTTGAGGATGAAGATCCAAATCCAATGGAGTCTGGTGGTGGCACAACTGCTGCAGTATTAAACTGTGGAGATCGATATGATCGTGGTTGTGATTGATTGGTTGACAGACTGTAGAGGCTTGAACTGATGCTTTTGTTGTTGTAGTTGCAGTGCTCTATTAACCAATTTAGGACATTAAGATTTCCAGTAACCCTTATGCTTATAAAAACTGTATTTATCAAACCCGACCCTGGATGGTTTGTTGTCATAGGAAGCATAAGGTCTAGATAAAACTGCCAAAACTGACTGGTTCAGTATCGGGAGAATTCCTTTTCCTGCTTGAGACTTGAGGCGTATCTCATCAGCCAAGAGCTCGCTCACTAACGAATCAACAGAAGTAAACGGACTACGATACAGAATTGAACCACGAAGGCCCTCAAAATCACTATGAGTGCCATTAAGAACTGAACCAAGCGTTGCTCCTGTCTATTGGCAATATAAGGTGCACACACATTCACAGTTCTGGAGATTCTGTAAGAGTCAATTAATCCTAAAGATCTGACATTGCAGAATAGAACTCTTGAATGCTCATATCTTTTTGCTGAAGAGCTCGAATATCAGATTCTAACTGGTATTTCTTTGTAAAGTTAGACTACGTTTATAGTCTGGACAAGTGTTCCCAAACTTCCTTAGCAGTGCCATACTTTGCCAATTGTGCACCTATTGAGTGCTCAACAGAATTGTTTATCCAGGTAATAATGTTTGAATTATCAACCTGCCAATTTTCTAGAAGCAATGCATAATTCTCTACCTTATCATTGATAGGTTTATCAAATATGCCAGAAATATAATTCCACTTCTTTTTCCCTATCAAAAAATTTTTCATAGCATAACTCCAATACGAATAATTTCTTCCATCCAACTTTACACTAATAGACTGAAGCGAATCATCTCTATTACCATCCATTGTAAAATCACAACAATCCAACGAAAATTTCAAAGATGCAAAATATAATAAAACCCCCAATTGTAAAATCTATCAAACCCTAGGTCCATACGAAAATCCAGAAAATATCAAAAGCGAAGAGAAACAGAAAGAATACTAGTACTATGTGATGCGATTATGCAATGCAAAAAAGCTGTTGCATTCCGATTTTGCGAAAAACTCCAGAAAAATCACAATCTATTAGTTGGATCCGCGAAAGCTATGGATGAGATAAAACTGACTTCCAAAGCTCTGATACCATGTTAACAATCTAAAGAAAATTAAGATGAACAATTGAGAGAGAATGAATAGGTTTCTATTAACATTAAAGAAGAAGTGAATAGGTTACAAAAGAAATATATATATATATATATATATATATATATATATATATATATATACTTCCTAATGAAAAGACTAAATTAACCCTATATAAATAGTAAATTACATAAATAATATATAACTCTAATATTGTTGTTATTGTTTTTGTTACTTGCAGCTCTTACAAATTTTCTTTTGTCTTCCTCTAATAACTCTAAATACATATAACACGGTATTTATAGTATAATAATCCTAGTCCATTTCAAATAAGGACAACGAAAATAAAATCCTAAAACAAGAAGGAAATCTAATAAATAGATTAAATACTAATAAAAATCATTAATGGACTTGGCCTTTGATTTAAATATGCAGTTTCTCAGCTGGGTATGGCCCAACCGAAATCTGAAAAAGCCAATAGTAATTTATAATCTCAGCTAGCCTTTGGGATTCAAGTTTTGTTCCTTTACAACCTCGTGGGTACAATCCCATTTCTGACAAATAACGTTTTTCTTATATTTTTTTACCAATTTTCCTGCATTCTTTTAATGGGATATTAGGCCCAAAATGTTAGCCTCTTACTAATGAGATTTATTACTACGTTCGGATATTACTACATTCTCCCTTGCAAGTGATGACCAGTAGTAGTTTGCTAGCATAAACCGCTACCCTACAGTCACTGTTTTAGGTCGCTAGTTTCATATTCCCCGAGTTCTAGCGGCAAGTTAGGGTGTGTCTAACCTTTGTTTCCGACATTTTGTCATCGTGTTAATCTATTCTTTCCATTGGTTTTCTATTCGCCTCAATCGGATATTATTTGTTATACTTTAGTATCAGTTTAACATGGCTCGCTCACTTTAGGAATACTAGACAAACTCTAACAAACCATTGCCTTGTGAGAATTCCCTGAAAAAAAAAAAAAAAACCCACTACCGAGAATCACCATAAACCCACCATAAAGGTACAACTACTTAGAAAAGACTAAATTGGAGCCTTATCTTTTAAGATTAGAAAATATCCATTGGTTTGAAGGATTATCAACAATGTAATGGAGTGTTATACATTTCAAAGATAACGGGCTATGCAAGATTTTTTGAACAATTTGCTTCAGGTTCATGTGCCAAGACTCGATCCTCAACATAATGTCTGACCTTAGTTTTCAATATTGTTTTCACTATTGCCTTCGTCTCGATCTCTTATTTCTACCAGTTTTTGATTTACCTCAATCGGACACTATTTTTGTGACTTTATATTAGTTGAACAAGGCTTACTCACCTTAAGAATACCAGTTAAAATCCTAATAAAATTCTAGGGTGGAAGTGTCTAGATATTCAAAGACATATCTGTAAAGTCAGTAGTAATTTATAAATCTCAGCTGGCCTTTGGGATTCAAATTGTGTTCCTCTACGACCTCGTGGGTACAAATCCTATTGCTGACCAATAACTTTTTTCTTATATTTTTATTATCAAGTTACCCGCATTCTTTTAATGGGCTATTAGGCCCAAAATGTTAGGCCCACTGCAAAATCATACACATATTATTCTATTATTTAATTCAGCTAATGAGATTTTTTTTTTAAGAGAGCAACCATGATTTCTTTCATATATATATATATATATATATATATATATATATATATATATATATATAATATTTCTTATTGATATCCTTCTTGTATATGTTATAGCTTTTCTAGGAACATGGAATGACATTCGAATATTACTATGTTCTCCCTCACAAGTAGTGACCAGTAGTAGCTTGCTAGTGTAAACTGCTACCCTAAAGTCGTTATTTTAGATCGTTAGTTTAAGATCCCCTGAGTTCTAGTGGCAAGTTAGGCCCGTCTGACCCCTGTTTCCGACATTAAGCCTTAGTCTTTTTTTCGGCGCGTAACTCTCTTAACTTATGTACAAAATTTCTATTTTTCTTTAACATCTCCTCTACATCAATATTTTCCACAGTATTTTTTCTGGCACGTAGCTCTCTTAGATTCTGTTCAAAATTTCTATTTTTCTTAAACATCTCATCTACATCCCTATCAAAATTTTAAATTTTTTTCTCAGACGCCACATCTATAAGAAGCCAATTTAATAGTTAGTTAAAACAAAATTATATATAACAACTTATAATTAATTAGATTCAATATAAGTAACAAACTAATAATCAATTTTAAAAAAAATTTTACTTCTTGATGTTGTTAATGTTGCAAATCAACGTGTTGAAGATCTATATCCAATTCCGTTTTCTTGGTGTTCCAGATCAATGGTAGTAGATGATTGGTTTCTTTTATTCTTAGTATTAGGTGTGGATACTATTTAAAATCGGATGCAGAAACTTTGCTAGTAGGTATTGATGTTGGTGGTATTTTGATTTGAATAGATACAAATTACACACTTTTGATTCTAATGTTTGATTGAGCCTTTTATCATTTATTTAGAGACTTGTCCTTTAATATTTAAATCCAAAATTATATTTTCTTTCTCTGATATGGAAGCCCATTTATATGAGGCTAACACTAAATGATGTAGGACACTTTTTAAGGTCCGCAGACAGGCAGGTAATGTCGAATTTTTCAAAAGGTCCGCGAAGGGTAGGCGATGTCGAATTTAAATTCATAATATATCATTGGAATAGTTTCAATTAGCCTTATAAGAGTCCTAAGAGATAAGTTTTCTGTATGCGCAAGAGTTTTTCAAAATTTATTAAGTTTTGTTTTAAGTTTGCATTAGAAGACATAGTTATTTAGAACAAATTTCTTTTGGTGGATCCTCACTTTATTTTGACTTTCGCATGGTCGTTAAACTTCATGTCAAATTTGATAAAATCTGGTCCCGGATCATATTATTATAACAATTCAACTTATTTTAATAATAAATAATAGCAAAAAAAAAAAAACTTCATTTTTTTTTTTTCTGATTGAGCAAACAAAACACTCAAAAATTATTGATAACAATGCACTAATACAATACTCTGAACAAAGATAGAGTCACCATAATCAACCCAAATTTTGTCCAAAAATAAACAGAAAATAAATTTAACAAAAGAATAAGCCACCTTATTTCAATCACATAATATAAAAACGTGAGAAACACTACGCAACCCAGAAAAAAGCTGAACAATATCAGCCAGCAAAGGTCCCTCAACTGCGAAGGGAAAATTATTTTTGATGTTAGAAACATCCACCAAAGAATCACTTTTCACATAACGAAGAGTAAAGCCATGTTGTTGAACAAGAAGAATACTTTGTCTGACAGTAAAAACCTCACCAAACTCAGACAATAAGACATCAGACCATGGAGGAGCAAACACGACTAGAGCACAACTTGAATAGATCGCTAAGAGCATCTCCAATGCTATTATGCATTTGGAGAAAATTGAGTGCCACATAGGATTAATATTGAAAAAGTTAAGAAAACATTCTCCAATGCAATTATCTAACTTTAATATTGATATGATGTGGCAAAAAAAAAGTTAGAGAATATCAAGTAGAGTTTCTAATTGTAGATATTCTCCTTGATATGCTGACTAGGATTTCTAACTTTTCCCACCAATAAAATTTTAGTATTTTGTCAATGCATTTAATTATCATATTGAATGGAGAGAGAATGTAACAAATGACTTGTGGTGATTGGTTTAAAATTACTATTTAGATATTCACATTGGAGAAGTGAATATGCATTTCTATAATTTTTTTGACAAGTTAGATCCATATTATTTAGAAATGCTGATGTGGCACTATTTAGATACTCAAAAATACATATTTGCATTGGAGATGCTCTAAGAACACCACCATCACCATTCTTAGTGTTAGTGTATAGTTTAGATTAGTCCATTGGGCTTAGCCCATTACTTGTACTGCACATATATCTAGTCTATATAAGGCTCTCTATTGTATATTATTTTATATACATCAATATACAGAATTCACATACTCAACATGGTATCAGAGCTTTGTTTCTGATTTTCTGGTTATTGTGGATCTCCGGCGATATTCCGCTGCCCTCGTCTTCATCCAGTACTCACTGTCAGAAGCGAGTCACCGCCGTCACCCACAGTCCTTCATCACCGAAGATCTGCCCAGTTTCTGCACTCACCGAAAACGTCGTCGCTCTCTGCCTTACGACTCTCAACCACAGCCGCTCTCGGTCTCACTTCCCTCGACTACGATATGGGTCTCTAGCGCCGCACCTTCGCTGCCTCTCGCATCTCCATCGCCTTCCTCCCACGTGGCTTCTTCTCTTCCCCGTCTCGCTCCTGGTCCATTCGCCACCCCGCTGCTGGTTCTGTTTCCTTCGCCGCCCCACTGTTGTTGCTCACTTTCTCGGTTCACTGACGCCATCAGATCTACGCCGCACTCCTGCACCGCCGCGTCGCTTCTTCTTCTCCGGCGAGCTATCACCGACCTTCGTGCACCACCGCCTTGCACCATAGAAGCTGTGCCTCTGGTTTGTGCGCTATAGAAGCTGCCCAGTTTCTATTTGTTTGAAACAAAACAAAAAACAAAAAAACAAAAAAAAAAATTTAACAAAAAACAAAAAACATTAAAAAAAAAATTGACTGTTGACCTGCCACGTCAGCCCTAGACCGCCATGTCAGCACATAAGTCTACTGCCACGTCGACTTGCCACGTCAGCCGTTGACCGTTGACTGAATTTTTCAACCAGGTCTGTCTTGCTCGGTTTTTCGCGTAGATTCTGTTTATTCTATTTTTGGGCTTCGTTTCTTCATTTGAGGTCTCTAAATCCTACGTGTTGGTCCTTTAATTCATTATGGCTCAACAAAACGAACGAGATATCATTCGTCCTATCACCATTATGTTGGATGGACCTACTAGCTATCATGCATGGTCTCAGAATATGGCTGTTTTTCTCAAGGGTCGTAAACTGTCGAGATATGTGACTGGTTCAATCCCTAAGCCAGTACCAAGGCCTCAGTCCAGCGCCACAGCTGCTGCAGATGCATCAAAGACTGTTGTTACAGTGGATGATTATGAAGACCGCCTAGAGGAATGGGAAAGTATTTAGTGTAAGATCTTGTCTTGGTTTATCAATACTTCTATTCCCTCCATTCATAATCTTCTTCCTCGTCTTGGAGTTCCACAATGAATCAAGGCTTTATCAAATGCGCCAAAAGACAAGTCAGTCTATTTCTGATTTTTATTCTCAGACTTCTACTATGTGGGAACAACTCTCTGCTGCAGATCCTCCACTAGTGTGTTCTAAGGACATTGAGCTCTTTGTCAAATATCGGGATCGCCGTAAATTTATGCATTTTATGATGGTATTACGTGAGGATTTCGAGCCTACTAGAGCCTCTCTGCTTAGCCGGTCTCCTGCTCCTTCTCTTGATACTGCAGTCAAGGAGCTCATTTCTGAGGAGAACCATCGGCCTACTCATCACATGTCATCCTCTAATCATGTATTGGCTACACCATCTCCACAGCCTCTCATTGCTGCATTCACTGCTCCTCCGCGAATAAACTCTGGGCGTCCCACCTCTCAGTCTTCCAAAGGTACTCGCTGCGAGTTTTGCCGTGCTAAAGGCCATGTCATCTCAGTTTGTCACAAACTACAGAAATTTATGCAAGAGCAGAATAAAGCTTATCTTCCTCAGGCAGCTGTTGTATGTCCTTCAGCTCCATTGGCTCTTACAAGTCCATCTTTGGATTCCTCCCTTACTATGGTTGATATTGAGGCAATCATTCAACAGGTTTTATCTCGAACTTCCACTGCCCTTTCTGTCACCTCAGGTAAACAACCTTGATTTTTTAATACTGCATGTTGTAACCATATGACTCCTGATGAATCCCAATTTTCTGATAAGGCACCCTTAGAACACCCTATCACTATTTACACTGCTGATGGAACTCCTATGCCTGTTAGTCATAAAGGAAAAATCTCATCTCCTGATTTATCTCTTAGTGACACTTTTCATATCCCAAAGTTGTCTCTCAATTTGCTTTCTGTTGGTCAACTTTGTGAATTAGGTATAGATCTTCTATTTACTAATCATGGTGTGTATGTGCAGAATCCCCGGACGGGTCAAGTGCTTGGGACAGGCCGTAAGGTTGGTCGTATGTTTGAGGTTCATGACTTAAAGATTCCTTCACAAGTTGCTTCGGCCGCTGCTACCACTGCCGCCTCCTCACCTGATCTATGGCATGCTCGTCTTGGTCATCCATCCTTATCTCGTCTTTAGTTGTTAGCCTCTCAAGGTCATTTAGGTTCAATTCAGTTTCAAAAATTTGATTGTACTTCATGTCATTTTGGTAAACAAACAAAATTTCCCTTTAATAATAGTGTCTCCTTTTCTTCAGTACCTTTTGATCTTATACATTCTGATATTTGCGATCCTGCACCTATTCCTACTAAGGGGGGATCTAGATATTTTGTCATATTTATGGATGATTTTTCTCGATATACTTGGATTTATCTGCTTCATCATAGGTCTGAACTCGTGTCTATTTACCAAACATTTCATAAAATGATTCAAACACAGTTCAATCGCACTGTCAAAGTCTTTCGATCAGATAATGCTCAAGAATATAATGATAAATCTCTCCTATCATTTTTAGACAGTCATAGGACCCTTACTCAGCAATCATGTCCTTACACCTCTCAACAAAATGGTCGTACAGAACGAAAACATCGTCATATTCTTGATGTTGTCCGCACCCTTCTCATTTTTGTCTCTCTTCCTGTAACATCCCGGATTTCGGGTAATGAATTTTATATATATGTGACATGTGTGAAAATAAATTTTTACTATTTGAGGGGATGTAAATGTAATTAAATGTATGTTTATTTTATGATTTCCAGCGGACCAGATTGAATAGTGAAAAATAAAAATTGAAAATTGAAAAACTGAACCAGAGAGCATCGCGACCTGGTCACCGCGACCACAGGTCGCGATGGCTCGCTCTCGGTGAAAAACGCAATTTCGGGCAGTGAGCATCGCGACCAGTCACCGCGACCACAGGTCGCGCTGGCTTTCTCGCGATGAAAATGAAAAAAATCTGGCAGTGAGCATCGCGACCAGCCACCGCGACCACAGGTCGCGATGGACTGCTCGCGATGAAATTGTCAAAAACGGGCAGAGAGCAACGCGACCACTCGCGCGACCAAGGCGCGCTCGCGAGGAAGGCGGTGCGCGCACTCCAGTGAGCATCGCGACCTGGTGGCGCGACCACAGGTCGCGACGGCGGTCGCGGTAGCGAAAAAAATATATAAAAAAAAAGAGAAACTTCTCGCAGAAGAGAGAGAAAAGAGAGACAGCAAGAAGAGAGAGAAAGAGCCGAGAAAAGAGAGAAAAGAGAAGAAAAAGAAGAAAGAGAGAAGAAGAAAGAGAGAAGAAGAAAGAAGAAGAAGAGGAAAAAGGAGAAAGAGAAAGAAAGGAAAAGAAAAAAGAGATCGTGGAACCGCGATTTCTCGAACGAAAAACGGTACCGAGGTTGGTGTACTTTTATTTTCGGAATCTTTACGAAAAGCATTTCGTTATCGTTTACGTTATTGTTTTCGTTTTCGTTTCTTGTTTTCGTTTCGATTTCGATTTCGTTAAATGTTTTCGATTTCGCGATGTGTAAAAATTGATGATTGATATACTTATGGTTGATTTCGGAAAGATTTTATACTAGATCGTATTTGTTTGTGGTTCGAATATTTCGATTTCGTATTAAATAGTTGATTTCGATATTTATATGATTATTGTTGATGCGTTTGAAGAATATCGTGTAAAATTTTAGATTGACTGAGTAAATATTGATTTGTAACTGATTGTGTAAATCGTTTATCGAAACGGTCCTAGGATACGTAGACATAGATATGGATATAGGAGGTTGGTATACCAGCTGGATTTTATTGAGCAGTACTGCGCCGTTATTATTGTGTGATTGTTGTTGCGGGGCAATCTCGGACAATCACACCGATTTTAGTGATCGTTGTTGCGGGGCAATCTCGGACGATCACAATGATACTAGTGATTGTTGTTGCGGGGCAATCTCGGACAATCACGTTGATATCAGTGACTGTTGTTGCGGGGCAACCCCGGACGTCACGTTGACCCTTATTCCAGTCCTAGTATGTTTAGTATTCTAGCGGGCCAGAATTTATTTGAAATGGAAAAGTGAGATGACTTTATTGATTGTTTTCCTATATATTGACCGTATTATTGAAACTAAAGTGATGGAAACTGTTTAATGATTTGATTCTGAAACTTAAGTGTTTTGAAATTAATTAGAAATAACATATATATATATATGTATATATATTGTGATATATTCTTTTTAAAAGATAGTTATTATATTGTGTTTTATTTAATTGAGTTTATAGTACACCCACTAAGCTTTATGCTTAGCGCGTTAGTTTTGTGTCTAACGCGTAGGTACCAGGAATCCAGAAGAGCCTAAGAACTGAAGGAAGAACGAGTTGCAGACCGAGTCACAGAGATTGTACAGTTGGGTAGCTATATTTTTGTTATGTGTATATATATTCTGAAAGCATGCATATACAGGGAATTTGTAAATACGTTTTGTAAAATGTTTTGTAATTAACTAGTTTATGACTTCTGTATTTTATTATCAACATGATTGTAAATGTTTAATTTCGATTTATTTTATTTTATAAACTATTTTGATAAGTCGCACTAAACGGCAGAGTGCGCAACTGTTTGAAAGTGCTATAGAAGTGTTTTGGAAAGTCCGAAAAATAAACGGTACTCTGCCGAATTTTTGTAAAACGTTTATTTTTATTGATTTGGGCTCACTTGAAACGATTTATTAAATTATAATTTATATGGTTTTCGGTTTATAAAATGCATTTAGAAAGTTTTTGAAAACCGAGTAGCGCTCCCCGGGTCGGTTCGGCCGGGTCGGGTCGGGGGGTGTTACACTTCCTGAGCGCTTTTGGGGTGAGGCCGCACTCACTGCTGTATATACCATTAATCATATTCCTTCACCAACCATACACAACAAATCACCATTTGAGCTTCTTTATGGTCAATCCCCTGACTACTCCTTTCTTCGAGTTTTTGGTTGTGCTTGCTTTGTTTCTTTTCCTCCTCATAAACGCACAAAGCTCCAGCCTCGTGCTCGTCTCTGTTGTTTCCTTGGTTATGGTATATCTGAAAAGGGGTTTCGCTGCTATGATCCCATTTCTCATCGTCTTCGTGTCTCCCGTCATGTTGAGTTTTGGGAGCATCGTCCTTTCACGAGTCTCCAGCAGTTTCCTGCATCCTCGTCTTCTGAGTCTCCCATTTTTACTGATCTTGTTCTCCCTCTTTATCCTGAACTTGTGGAAGATTCTTCGACATCAGCTGCCTCTCCAAAGGACTAATCTCCGGTTCTCTCCCCGGCATCTGACCCATCTGTCTTGGATCTATGGCACCACCTTCTCCTGAGTCTCCTGTTGGTCCTGAACTTCATCGTTCTACTCGGGTAAGCATTCCTCCTTCTTATCTCACTGATTATCACTGCTCTTTTGCTTTTGCCACCCTTTATGAACCTCACACCTATCGTAAGGCCCATACTGACCCTCTTTGGCAGCAAGCTATGAATTAAGAACTAGATGCCCTTCATAAGAATCACACTTGGGATATGGTTGATTTACCTTCTGGTCAGTCTGTAGTAGGTTGTCGGTGGGTTTACAAGATCAAGACCAAGGTTGATGGATCTGTTGAACGATACAAGGCTCGCCTAGTTGCCAGAGGCTTTATTCAGGAGTATGGCATTGACTATGAGGAAACTTTTACTCCTGTTGCTCCTCTTACATCTGTCAGATGTCTCATTGCTGTGGCTACTGTTCGCCGTTGGCCTCTTTATCATATGGATGTAAAGAATGCTTTTCTAAATGGAGATCTCCAAGAAGAAATGTACATGCAACCGCCCCCCGGCTATCCACACTCCGGCAGTCAAGTTTGTCATCTTCGCCGTGCCCTTTATGGCCTCAAGTAGGCTCCTCGAGCTTGGTTTGAAAAGTTTAGCTCAGTTGTTGCTCAACAGGGTTTCACTTCGAGTCCTCATGACACTGCTCTCTTTGTCCAACGATCTTCTGCTGGTATCACTCTTATTCTTCTTTATGTTGATGATATGATTATTACTGGAGATGATTCTGCAGGTATCCACTCTCTTCAGCAATTCCTTAGTCAGCATTTTGAGATGAAAGATCTGGGCACTCTCAACTATTTTCTTGGGCTTGAAGTTACCTCATCCTCTGATGGATACTATCTTTCTTAAGTTAAATATGCTTCTGATCTTCTCACTAAGGCTGGTATCACCGACAATAAGACTGTTTCCACTCCCTTGGAATATAATGCAAAGCTCACACCCTTGGATGGTGAACCTATATCAGATGCTACTCGCTATCGTCAGTTGGTTGGTAGTCTGATCTATCTCACAGTTACTCGTTCGGATATTTCACATGCTGTAGGTATGATTAGTAAGTTCATGGATGCCCCTCGTTCTGTCCACTATACTGCCGTTCTTCGAATTCTCTGATATGTCAAGGGCACACTTTATCATGGTCTTCACGACTCCTCTCGGTCTTCTCTCGAGCTTCATGCTTATTCCGATGCGGATTGGACAGGTGATCCGACTGATCGATGTTCTATCACAGGTTTCTGTTTCCTGTTAGGTACTTCTCTTGTCTCATGACGTAGCAAGAAGCAGGATGTTGTTTCCCGTTCTAGTACTGATATTGTGCCCTTGTCGACACCACCTGCGAGCTTGTCTGGCTTCGCTGGCTCTTGGCTGCCATGGATGCTCCACAGCCCACTGCCACTCATCTTTATTGTGACAATCGTAGTGCTATCTACATTGCTCATAATGATGTCTTCCATGAACGCACCAAGCACATTGAGATCGACTGCCACATCACTCCCCAGCATCTCAGGAAAAGCATTCTCCGGTTATTCTCCATCTCCTTAGCTGACCAGCCCGCTAATACTTTCACTAAGTCTCACCCGCCTGGTCGTCTTCGAGATCTTATATCCAAACTCCAGTTGACTTCCTCCTTGCCACCTCGAGTTTTAGGGGGGATGTTAGTGTATAGTTTAGATTAGCTCATTGGGCTTAGCCCATTACTTGTACTGCACATATATCTAGCCTATATAATGCTCTCTATTGTACATTGTTTTATATACATCAATATACAGAATTCACATACTCAACACTTAGGACTTGTTAACTTTTGATACAATTATTTTCGTTGTCGCTAAAGTGAATTCTAAATTAAGATGTCATCAACTATTGATGATTTATAATTAATAATCCAAGTCCTATTCAAATAAGGACAAATAATATAAAATCCCAAACCAACAAGGGAAATCCAATAAGTAGCTTAAATCATATTTCCTTCCACACAATTTCCAACTAATACGGTTATAAATAAAAATAATGAATTATTATTAGAGTTAATACTTTTTTTCTTTGCTAAAAATTTTAAATCATCACAAAAGCTTCTGAAAAATAATAACCAATTAAACGATAACACACTGACAAAATAAAAAGACACTAATTTTGATTGTCTTCAATTGCAGCAGCTTGATCTAAACTGGATTTCTCTTCACCAATTTGCTTATTTCTATCGTAATCAGTAAATTGAACATGGTGTTCCTCTGGATGTTCAGTTTTTGTTATTGAACTTACCAGTATTATTGCCTTCTGAGAAAACGTTTATTCCAGAATTCTAGAGAACGGGACAGCTCCCCTGGACGTTGAAGAGGAAGTCTCCCGAAAAAATTAGGGTTACTTTCCATCTAGCTCTCAACCATAATTGGCATCAAAGAAAGTAATTCTTCAACTCCAAACCCTCGAAAAAACTCCATGTAAGGCCTGATGACAGCTGCAGGATCCTCCTCCACAGAACTGAATTCATTGTCTCATTCAACCTCAAGATCCTCATGCGAACTCTCATCCCTGGAATAACCATACATAACTTATTCTTTGGAATTCTGTTTATAACTTAACCGATTTCCGCCTTCAGGAACTTAATCATGGGAATCCCTGTATTGGTTTTCTCTAGTTTCAATGCAGTTGCTTGAAAAATATTTTACAAGAGATAGAGAGAGAGAGAGTAGATGCACTCGGTTGTGTAGATCTTGGGAATATTTATATTAAGTTAATGGGAATAGTAATTAGATTCTGATTCAATCTCTTACAAGGCGGAGTCGGAAGAGAGTGGTGAATTAAATTTAAATCACTATTGTTTATAGAATTCTAGTTGTCTTTGGTAGTCGAATTTAGTAAAAGGAAAAATTACGCTGAACCTACCTGAGGTTTGCAATTCTACAGTTAGAAACAACTTTATCAAAAATTGACAGCAAACCCCCCTCCAGTTAACTTTGACCGTTAAATATTGACAGTTGACCAACTTAAACAGTGAAAAGACGAAAATACCCCTAGAAAAAGACAAGGTTAGGGGTATTTTTGTCTTTTTAGATTTTTTAAATTTTATTTTATTAAATAATAATTAAAAAAATTAAGAAAAAATCTCATCCCTCCATCTTTAAAATAACGGACGGTTAAGATTTATTTAAAAAATTAAAATAATAATAATAATAAAATTAATTAAAAATAAAAAATTAATTATAATTAAATAAATCTATTTTTCAGATTGAATCTCAATCGTCCATCAAGATTAGTGGACGATGGAGATCCAATCTAAAAAATAGATCTCAAAAAAAAAATTAAAAAATTAAAAAAAAAAAAATTTTGAAGAACCCAGATGGGTTCTTCAAAAAAAAAATTTAATTTTTTTTTTTTTTACTAATTCGAACCCTTCTGGGTTCGTCGAACGAACCCAGAAGGGTTCGATTCGAATCGAACCCTTCTGGGTTCGTTCGAAGAACCCATAAGGGTTCTTCGAAGAGCCCAGTTTCTGGGTTCTTCAAGAACCCAGAAACTGGGTTCTTCAATTTCTTTTTTTTTTTTTTTCTAATTCGAACCCTTCTGGGTTCGATCGAAGAACCCAGAAGGGTTCTTCGAAGAACCCTTCTGGGTTCGTCGAACGAACCCTTCTTAACCCAGAAGGGTTCGATTTGAATCGAACCCTTCTGGGTTCGTTCGAAGAACCCTTCTGGGTTCTTCGAAGAACCCAGTTTCTGGGTTCTTCGAAGAAACCCAGAAACTGGGTTCTTCCAATTTTTTTTTTTCTAATTCTTAGAACCCTCCAATCTGGGTTCTGTGGTTCGCCGAAGAACCCAGAGAGATGGGTTTCTGGGTTCTTCGTTTTCAAAATTTTTTTTTTTTTTTTTTTTTTAGATCTATTTTTTAGATTGGATCTCCACCATCTACTAATCTTGATGGACGATTGAGATTCAATCTGAAAAATAGATTTATATAATTATAATTAATTTTTTATTTTTAATTAATTTTATTATTATTATTATTTTAATTTTTTAAATAAATCTTAACCGTCCGTTATTTTAAAGATGGAGGGATGAGATTTTTTCTTAATTTTTTTAATTATTATTTAATAAAATTAAATTTAAAAAATCTAAAAAGATAAAAATACCCCTGACCTTGTCTTTTTCTAGGGGTATTTTCGTCTTTTCACTGTTCAAGTTGGTCAACTGTCAATATTTAACGGTCAAAGTTAACTGAAGAGGGGTTTGCTATCAATTTTTGATAAAGTTGTTTCTAACTGTAGAATTGCAAACCTCAGGTAGGTTCAGCGTAATTTCTCCTTAGTAAAACTTATTTGTCCTTTTTCACAATTCTCATGCAGTTAAATTCGGTAAAATCACTATCCAATTTACACTCTTTGGCGTAGTCAAATTCAGTGGACGTATTTGGCAAGGAAGCTGATAAAATATCACTTCCATACACTTAAAAAAACCAAGCTTTTGTACAACTTCTGTACCAAAACACTGCACACTTGGAAAAACCAAGAAACCTGACTTGCAAAAATCTAAAGAAACCAAGCTGCTGTTAACAACAACTTGAAGCCAATTGAGCAACAATATCTTCCATAGAATCCAATCTTTGAAATGGATAATAATCCATTTTGTTCACAGTAATCAACCATGCCCCCTCAAGAAGCTACTCAGATCGAGTCTCCTCATCATATTGCAAATGCAATGTCACGGGAACATTTTTAGGACTCTCACCGTCAACACCATCATCGATTTTATAATTGTAAATCTGGGATCCAAAGGATACACTTTCCTCAAAATTCCTTTTTAGGTGATTTAAATTGACTGGACCAGGTACTTGAACTATAAAATAAAATAAATCTTTCTTCTAATATTTCATTGTACAACAATTCCTAATCTCAGTACTATCTAACTAGTTACACCAATTTCAGAACATCAAAAGTGTTAACATAATTCCTTATCAAAAAGAATTACAAACAAACAAAAAAAATATTACATTAAGTCGCTACTATATCTAACTATTAATGCACAAGTTAGGTTGCATGAAGGCACAGCGTATGTAAACAATGAATCTGCTCTCAGCTAGACTTTCAATGACAACGCCGGTATATCTGCCAGATTTCAGCTCCGTCCAGTTGTCTACTCCGATGACACAGCCTGATAAAACTCTGTAGATTCACAAGGGCTTGCCTCCATTCAGCTGTTCAGTTTTCAACCAATGACATGCAATTTAAGGAGGTAGACTCCTAGCGATCGCATATCTTGTGTCGAAGTTCCATCATACATTGGCCTGAATAAATTATAGCACCAAGTAGTACATTCTCAGGATGTAACATTAAAGCAAACTACCAAAGAGTTTCAGACTTTCACTGCCTTCAGTTATTATATTTCACGGTTAGAATTTTTGCACACAATGTACATGGAATGACAAAAGGACAGCTAATTTACAGTTCAAGAAAGGCAGTACCTTCTGAACTAGAATCATCCATCTGCCTCTCTGCAATTGCAGGAAATAGCTTCTGAGGAGGATCAAGAGAAGGTTGTTGGCGGGTATCAGAGGAAGAAGCAGTAGAAGACTCTTTTTTCATTGTTTTTGCTGCTGGCTTCTTTGGTGCCTCTCTCACCTCTCTGCATACCTTATCTAAAATTATTAAGAAGTCCCTTACTGAAAGAAACAAACGCAAACCCTCATCCTTCCCTGCATTTCCACGGAAATAATCACCAGTGCTCTGCACTAGGCCCATGATCTCTTTTCTTCCTCTACTAGCCACTTGATATCAACCTCAGCATTCTGCACAAAACTCTTCAATGTTTCATGGAACCCACTTTCTTCTTCTAAACTCTTGAAATCTGAGTTCAGGTTAACCGAGCTTCGCAACAGAACCCGTTAAGCTTTCAGCATCAAAAGCTGCTTGTCACGACCTTAGTATTTTCTAAGCCAACCGTGCGGCACTTAACACACTTCCTCCCGTCGAAGAGGTTAAGTCAGCCTTAATCCCCACGAGCTAGGCAAGTAACTTGCTAGCAAACTCAAGAAAGCTTGTAGGAAGAGAGAAGAGAAGAGAGCACAAGTGTTTGAGAGAATACTTGAATGCTTGAATGCTTTCTAAGATTTCATGGATTTCATGGATGGTTTGTACAAATGAGGGGTGCCATCTATTTATAGGCACCAAAGAACATTCTAGGTCCCTACCTATCTACCATGTTCTAGAGAATTCTACAATGTACAAGAAATTCCTACAATATACATGTTCTAGAGAATTCCAAGTCTTGAACATCCTACAAGTCTCCACAACATTCTAGAATGTCCCAAGAGCTAGACTTCTCTAGGAGTTTCTCCATCCTTCTAGGTTGCTCCACAAGGTTCTCTATTCTTCCGGGTTGTTCCGGAAGGTTCTAGAAAGATCGTGACATTCTCCCCCACCTAATCTGGCGACGTCCTCGTCGTAGTCTCCTTGTGGAACTCCTCGATTTGTTTTGCAAACTGCCACAAAGCCTCTTTCGGTTCCCAAGTAGCTTCACTCGTAGGAAGTCCCTTCCACTTGATCAGGTACTCGCTACTTCGAGGAACACCCCTTTTCCTCACGATTCGATCCGCGAGGATCTCCTCTACTTCCTTATCGTAGGAGGTTACAATGGCAGTTGGCGCCCTTGAAGACTCTCCTCGGCTAGGGTCTTCCGTGTCCGCATGATAGGGTTTCAAGTGACTCACATGGAAGACTGGATGGATCTTGAGCCTCGGAGGTAATTCGACCTTGTAGGAAACTTTTCCTACCTTCTTCAGGATCGGAAAGGGTCCTTCGTACTTCCTTACCAAGCCTTTGTGCACCTTCCTGAAGGCCTTGAATTGTTGGGGCAGCAACTTGACAAGCACCAAGTCTCCTACTTGAAATTCCACTCGTCGCCTCTTCTTGTCCGCCCATTTCTTCATTTTTCGTGCGGCCTTGTCGAGATAGGATAGTGCTATATCGGCTTGTTCTTGCCAATCCTTGGCCAACTTATACGATCCTGGACTCCTTCCCGTATATCCCACCATTACAGTCTGCGGAGTGAGGGGTTGTTGGCCCGTTGCCAACTCGAAGGGACTATGGTGGGTCGCCTCACTCCTCTGCAGGTTGTAAGAGAATTGGGCCACATCAAGTAACTTTGCCCAATCTCGTTGGTTGGCACTCACAAAGTGCCTCAGGTATAGCTCCAACAAGGCATTCACCCTCTCTGTTTGCCCATCCGTTTGTGGGTGAAAGCTTGTAGAGAAATGCAACTTCGACCCCAACAGGTTGAAAAGCTCGGTCCAGAATTTCCCTGTGAAGCGCGGGTCTCGATCGCTAATGATCGTTCTTGGCACGCCCCAATACTTCACTACATCCCTTAGAAATAACCGAGCTGCCTGCTCCGCCGTGCAATCCGTAGGGGCAGCAATAAAAGTTGCATATTTTGAGAACCGATCGACCACCACCATGATCGATCCGCATCCGTCCGACTTGGGCAAGGCCGAAATGAAGTCCATGGTGACACTCTCCCATGGTCTCTTGGGGATGGGTAACGGCTCTAGCAATCCTCCTGGCGATTGCTGCTCGTTCTTGTTTTGTTGGCATACAAGACAAGTCTTCACATAGGCCTCAATATCATCCCTCATGTGCGGCCAGTAGTACGTTGCCTCGAGTAAAGCTCTAGTCCTCTGTTGTCCCGGATGTCCTGCCCAATTTGTATCATGGCACTCCTTGATCAAGTTCTTCCGTAGGTTTTCGAATTTCGGGACATACAGACGGTTTCCCACAGTGTAGAGTAAGTCATCCTGCACCCAAAACCGTTTGGTCTTCTCATCGTTTGCTAGTCCCACGAGACTCTTGCCAAGCGAGTCGTGTTGTAGCCCCTCCTTGATGAGATTGATGACTTCTCCCTGTGGCGCACTTTGTATAGTTGCAAGCACCGCCTTGCGACTTAGTGCATCCGCCACCAAATTGGCCTTCCTGGGCTTGTACTCGATCTGGTGATCCACCTCTCTCCTAGGTGGTAGTTTCTTGGGCAATTCCGCGGGCATGACGTCTTTGTACTCCTTAGGTAGCTCCTCTGTTGGAACTCCACCCTCATCATGCTTAACCGCGGCCAAGTATGTCACCTCTCCCTTCTTAAGGCCTTTCTTCACTTGCAAGGCCGAAAGATGAGGGGTCTTCGATCCGGATTTGGCGCTGGCTGGAATAATGCAAGGAGTATCCTCTAATATAGCAACAGAACGTAGGAAGGGTAAAGGAACTACCTTGACTTGTTCGAGGAAGTCCATGCCGAGCACTACCTCGAAGTCATCCATGGGCGCGACTGTCAGGTCTATCTTCCCATTCCAATTACCCATACTGATGCTTACTCCTCGAGCCATGCCAATAAGCGGTCTCGCCTTAGAGTTCACCGCCTTTAACCATCCGGTCTCCTTAGACACTTTCAGTCCAAGTCTCCTTGCCTCCTCCTCCGAGACAAAGGAGTTTGTAGCTCCCGTATCGACCATGATGCGAGTAGCTTTCCCATTGATGTGTACGTCCAAGTACATCAGACCCTGACTCCCTCGGGTCTTTGGAGTTGGTTGGGCTTTGATGGCGGTGAGCGTGCGAAGAGAGCCCATGTAAGATTCCTCCATCTCCTTCTCGCGCTCATCTACCAACGCGTTGATAGCTTTGCGCTTTGGGCACTCTCTTGCCCAATGAGGACCGTCGCAAAGGAAACAGTTCGTCTTTGGCTTGATGTCTTTCTTGCCTTGACCTTCCTTCTGCTTACCCTTGTCTTTCCCACTCGGAGGCTTGTATGGACCTTTACCTTTGTCTCCCCCACCTTTGCCATGGTTATCCTGTGATGGCTTCTTCTTGGGTGGTTCGCTCCTCCGGTAATCAATTAGGGATTCCGCAATGGCTATGGCTTCGGCAAGATTTTGCACATTGCGACGACGCAACTCTACTTCCGCCCAAGGTTGTAGGTTGTCCATGAAGTTGAACAACAACTCGTCGTCCGACATGTTAGGAACTTCGAGCATGAGACTAGAAAATTCCTTAACATAGTCCCTAATCGAACCCGTTTGCTTGAGCTTCTTCAAATTCTTCCGAGCTAGGTATGCAGCATCTTCCGGATAGAATTGCTTCTTAAGCTCTTTCTTAAAATCATCCCAAGAATCAATAGTGCACGTACCTCTTTGGATGTCGGCATGTCTCCTCCTCCACCACAGAGTGGCTGTATCGGCGAGGTATAGGGTTGCGGTCCGGATTCGCTCCTGATCATCCGTGATCCTGACGGCCTCAAAGTACCTCTCCATATGCCAAATGAAGTTGTCTACCTCCTTGGCATCTCGCTTGCCATCAAACTCCTTCGGCTTAGGTATCTCCTTCTTCGGAGCACCTTGGAAAGCCCCTCCACTAACAGCTCTCTTGTATAAGGCCCAATCGTCCCGCATGTCTTCAAGAAGTGTCTCGAACTCCGCGAGCTTCCCCATTACCGTGTTCTCCAACCGAGCTTGGAAGATCTCGTTCCCCTCTTGCGCCTCTCGCCCTGATGGAGAGCCAAATTGCATGTCTTCCCGGAGGTCCTCGATCCTTTCCTTAAGATCGCCTATGTCCCTCTCCACGCATTGCTCCAACACATCCAGCCGTTCCCTCGAATCGGCTATGGCGAGCTCAATCCTAGCCAACCTTGACTCCAAGATTGAGGCGGCATCCCGAGATTTGTCCTTCCTCGACCTGCTTGGGTTGGCATCCCTTCCACGGCTTGGCTCTTGGACGACAACTTCCTCAACTCCTGCCATTATGCTATCTCTTCCTTGGTTGAGCAACTAGGCTCTGATACCACTTGTCACGGCCTTAGTATTTTCTAAACCAACCGTGCGGCACTTAATACACTTCCTCCCGTCGAAGAGGTTAAGTCAGCCTTAATCCCCACGAGCTAGGCAAGTAACTTGCTAGCAAACTCAAGAAAGCTTGTAGGAAGAGAGAAGAGAAGAGAGCACAAGTGTTTGAGAGAATACTTGAATGCTTGAATGCTTTCTAAGATTTCATGGATTTCATGGATGGTTTGTACAAATGAGGGGTGCCATCTATTTATAGGCACCAAAGAACATTCTAGGTCCCTACCTATCTACCATGTTCTAGAGAATTCTACAATGTACAAGAAATTCCTACAATATACATGTTCTAGAGAATTCCAAGTCTTGAACATCCTACAAGTCTCCACAACATTCTAGAATGTCCCAAGAGCTAGACTTCTCTAGGAGTTTCTCCATCCTTCTAGGTTGCTCCACAAGGTTCTCTATTCTTCCGGGTTGTTCCGGAAGGTTCTAGAAAGATCGTGACATGTTGCTTTCTTGACATTTTCAAGTTCAATGCTCAAACGTGAAACTACCTGAAGACCATGGTGTCGATAATGATCTTCTGTATCATGCGAAACTTCTTTAAGAAGTTCCTCTGTTCTCACACCCGAGAAGCTCTGGCTCTCTCTCATTGCGTGAGCAGCTCTAACACCTTCAGAACGGATTATCCTCCTGAACAACAAAATGCAATAGTGTGGCTTGCCGGCTACTCCTTTTACATCTGCTAATTTCAAAAGTGTATCAAGTTTGAATGCTTGTGCACCACCATGGAAAGTGCCATCATTTATGCGATTGTCAGTTTTGAGAACAGCTTCAAGAAGATTAATCCATGTTAAATTTAAAAACACCAAATTTCTTCCTGTTTCTTTCATCCAATCTAACACCTTCTTTCTCCTCTAACATATGACTAGTCTAGCAGAGAAAATTGTATCTTTGTTTGATACTAGGTCATTACGCCATTGATTGGTGGTTTGACATATTAACTTGTCATTCTATGCTGTACCACATGTTGATCATTTAATGTGTTTCTTGTGATTTCTGATTTCCTAGTGAAGTAATTCATCAGATATATGACCAAATTTGTCCTTACTGAGCCAAAGACAGAGAGCTGGATATAGTAAGAAAAAGTAATAGACAAGCAATGTCGGTTTCAAAATCCAGTGTCTTACCTCCAGGATTTCAAAGGACCCTTTTGTGAAGGTAACCTCCTCCTGAAGAGTACACATAAAGAGCAGTGATTCTACACGTTTGTAGACAAATGGAATGTCAACCACAACTTTCAAAAACCGGTCAGCTGGCCCAAGTTAAGAAACATCACCAGTGAACAACCTAAGCTTCAGTTCTTCATCTGGTGTTGGTGCCATCTTCAACAAAGCTTGAAGGAATTCCACAGGAAGCGCATTTCCTGATTTGATTAGAAGAGGTTAGATTGTTGTGAATTCTGATACACTGAAACCCTAACACAAATAGTACCCATATTAGTTGCGGGTCGAATACGGGTTAAAATACGGGTACATTTCAAACCCGCAACCATAAAAAAACAAGGGTTTTTTTTCACCAACTGCTTGTGCCCTCCTCTCTTGTCCGATGATTCTCTAAGCTCCTCTCACATCTGCGATTTTTTCACCAGCTGCTTGTGCTTCTCTCTTGTTCGCTGCTTCTCTTGCTGTGTCGACGTAACACCTCTTCCGCCATCTTGATTCCAAGTTAAAAGGTCAAGCTTCCGCCATCTTGAAACCCCAACACAATATATACTGTACATTCCGGAAGTATGAATATGAACTACTGTGTTGATGAATTAGGTTTATTCAGAGGGGTACAAGTTTTTATCAAATATTTAGTATAGGATGATACTGATACAGCAAGGCAGCTTTGCTTTTATTGCTATGGAAACACACAATTTTACTAAACTTTTTCATTAATGTATTTATTTTTGGCACTAAAGTTTTGTTTCCTAGCCCAGAAATTTTTTAAAAAATAATAATAATAGATGAAATATTGAGTGGCACACCTAATAGATGCATTTCACCCAATTTTGTGCTTAAATCTACAAATAGAGATACAATTATAAAAGCATCCACTTAAAACACATAATCATCAAATTAAAAAAGTTTAAACAAAGTAATTAATATCCATGAACACTAAGAAAGTCTAAACAAGAAAAATAGGTTACTTATCAATTTCTTTAGCTCCAAGAAAATACTTAAATAACTCCTATTCAAATTGAGCTTCAGTCTTTTTTTTGTTGTATTGCTCTCTGCCATAAATCTTTATATATTTTCTATTTTTCTCAAACATCTCCTCCGCATCCTTATCAAAATTTTGAATTTCTTCCTCGGACGCCACATCTGCTTGATGCCAATTTAATAGTTAGTTAAACAAAATTATATATAACAACTTACAATTAATTAGACTCAATACAAGTAATAAAAATAATATATATATATATATATTTACTTGTTGATGTTTTGATTGTTGCATATCTACTTTCGTTTTCTTGGTGCTCCGGATCAGATGATTGGTTTCTCTTATTCTTCTTTGCCTTAGGTGTGGATATCATAATGTAAACTATTGATCGCTTTTTGCTAGTACGTAATTTGACTTGAATAGATATCTCCTTTCCTTCTTCTATTTCCACAGGAAAGTTAAGAATTTCTTCTTTTGTTGAAGTCATGACTGTTGTTGCTTGCAGATCTTACAAGTTTTCTTTTGTCTTCCTCTAATAAGACTAAATACATATATAAGAGGGTATTTATATCATAACAACCCTAGTCCTTTTCAAATAAGGACAACTAAAATAAAATCCTAAACCGACAAGGAAATCAAATAACTATATTAAATCCTAAACCAACAAGGAAACTTCATTTAACTAGCATAATAATCAGTAATGGACCTGTAGGCCCAAAATATTAAGCCCGCTATAGATTACACACCTTACCTATGATTCTAATATTTAATAATTTTCTTTCAAAAAAAAAATATTTAATAATTAGTCCAAGGCAATTTCGTTGCTGAGGCTGAGAGGTAATGAGTCCCACAAACAAGAAATCATTTATTAATTTTTATTTTTATTTTTAAAATTATATAGTTGTCAAAATCTACTAAGATTAAATCTATTAGTACGGTTTAGATATCTACTTCCTTATTAATATCCATAAACACCAAACAATTATAAAGGCATCCACTAAAATACATAATCAGTAAATTAAACTATAAACACATTGACCAAATAAGAAAACACTAATTTTAATTGCCTTCAATCGCATCAGCTTGATCTGCACTAAATTTCTCTTTACTAATTTGCTTATCGGTAACTTGATCAAGGGGTTTCTTTAGATGTTTAGTTTTACCATTAAACTTACCAGTACCATCGCCTTCTAGAAAACGTTCATTCCAATATTCTAGAGAACGAGACAGCTCCTCTAAACGTGGAGGAGGAAGTCTACGGAATAAACCAGGGTTGCTTTCTATGTAGCTATCAACCATAATTGGCATAAAAGAAAGTAATTCTTCAACTCCAAACCCTTAAAAAGCTCCATGTAAGGCCTTATGACAGCTGTAGGATCCTCCTCTACAGGACTGAACTCATCGTTCCATTTGATTTCTTTTCTCCATTGAGACTTAGAGTTTCAGCACAGTTGCCTGGAAAATATTTTACAAGGGAGAGATGTTTTGAGAATATTTATATTAAGTTAATAAAAATAGTAATTAAATTCTGATTGTATCCCATACAATTCAAACGTGGAGGAACTAATTATGTTCCGTAGTCAAATTTAGTAAAATTTATTGTCCTTTTTCACAATTCTCATGCAGTCAAATTCAGTAAAATCACCATCCTTTTTACACTTCTTGGTGTAGTCAAATCCGGTGGACGTATTTGGCAAGGAAGCTAATAAAATATGATGTGGCCAAGCTTAAAAAACCAAGCTTTTGTACAAGTTGTGTACCAAAACAGTGCACACTGCACACTTCGAGTAATAAGGTCTGCGTCGTCATCTCCATCACCATTAGGATACTCCTCCTCCTTTTTTAAGTATTGCTCATTGGAGTTCAATATTTTTTACTAATATTTTAACTAATTTTCCTATGTAAAAGGTGACGAAACAACTAGTTTATATTAATATTAAAATTTAAGAAAGCTAAATTTGATATTTTAAGAAAGCTAGAATAAATTTGACAATATGTTGATGCCTCCCTGAAGTCTGAGAATTATTTGGTTGGTTTAGGGGTTGTGATTTGTGATCACAAGGGGCTTTTCTTGGCTGGTTTGTCGCGGAAGCTTGTGGAGTTTGTTTCGATTGAAGTAGCAGTAGCTTCGTCTATTTTGAATGAGATTTACCTTGCTATTGAGTCTGATTTCAACTATCTTGTAATAGAATCAGATGCTCTGAATGTCATTACCGATATTTTTTCTATTTGCTTTAGAGTTGATGTTATTTTTTCGTTTGTCCCTCATTATGCTAATTGTGTTGCTCATTTACTAGTTCGGAATAGTTTTTTCATTTCTGATATTTTTATGTGGTTGGAGGATGCTCTCTTTAACTGGATCAGGATCTTCTATTTGATACCCAAACATAGCCTTGTGTTTTGTCTTGGTTTTGTTTCTAAAAAAAAAAAGAGCTAGAATAAGACTCTGACCAGTATTTATATTAACTTATAAAAAATAATTAATATTAGAAGTCCCTAGTCCGATGAAGTGAACGATTTAGGTTCTGTTGTCATGTTAGAGCATTCTTATAAATTATAATTATTTTTTTATTTAGTCGTGAACAATGATGAAAATATAGGATTATATAATATCTAATAACTATATCTATATGCTATTAAATATTAATATAGTGCAATAAGAACAATAAATATTGTTGGTCCACCTCATGTGGAATAAAGCATGAGATGCTCATCTCATGTGAAATAAAGAATGAAGCACATGAACTCTAGGTGTAAATGCTTCTTTCATGGTGGATCAACATAATTGTGTTTGATTCTTTCTACAAATCCTCACCTATAAATAGGTGAGCTCTTAGAACAATCAATCAAGCAAAATCAAGCAAAAACACAACAATTGAGAGAGTGTGTGTGTTGAGAAATCCTCAGAGAAAAATAGAGAGAGTTTTCTGAGAGAGAAATTGTGAGCCAATTTGTGAGGTTCTATCCACAAATTGAAGTTACATTGTTATTGTAATTTGTGAGAGATCCACCCAAGGGTGAAGTTTGTAATCCCATTATTATTATAGTGGAGTTTTTTAAGCGGCCTACGGGTCCCGTGGTTTTTACCTTCATTTTGGAGGGTTTTCCACGCTAAAATTGTTGGAGTTATTTTTACTCTATTTGTTTTGGGAAATTATCCTGGGGCCGTAAAATTTATTATTTTACAAACACATTTTTCCCAACAAAGTGGTATCAGAGCCTGTATCAGATTCTCTAGAAAATTCTTAGTATGCTCTGTGGTTGCAGTATTATCTGATCTTCCACATCAGAAAAGAATTATTCTTGAGTTTACTGATTTTTGTGATTGCTGGAAGTGTGGTGGTGCGGAAAGTGCATGTCTAGGAAAGATTCTAGCTAGGAAAGATTTGGTATTTAAGTGTGTCCGTTGTGACCCACCTCTCTTTCCTGGGAACTTACCTGGTGTACTGTTCACGACCACGTGCACTATTCAAGCATACGAAGTACTATTCACGAAGTACTATTCATCGCTGAAAAATATCAAACTCGGCGAAACTTGTTGACTAACGATCCAAATGGAGGAGAGCACAGGCAACATGATCAAGTTAACTGCATTTAATTATGCAGTATGGAAGCCAAAGATGGAGGATCTTTTATACATTAAAGATCTGTGGAAGCCGATTGTAATGCCGAAGGAGGAAGCAGTGACTACAGCTTCGACGGATGCCAAGACATCCAGCACTTCGACGTCCACATCAGACATTGAGTGGACTGTGCTAAACCGAAAATGTGCTGCTCAAATCAGACAATGGATCGACAGAAGCATTTTCCAAAACTTTGCTAATGAACACAATGCTTACGTTCTTTGGCAAAAGTTGGAGAAAATGTATGCAAGGACAACCGCACAGAATAAAGCTAATCTGATGCGACGATTAGTCAACTTGAAGTATAAAGATGGAAACAGCGTGTCAGAACACATGAGCGAGTTCCAAGGCATCGTAGATCAACTCAACTCTATGAAAATGACTGTAGATGACGAGTTGCAAGCATTGTTGATGCTGAGTTCTCTACCAAAAAGCTGGGACACTCTGGTTGTGTCAGTTAGTAACTCTGCTCCTGACGGCAAACTTACCATGGATATGGTAAAAGACAGAATGCTCAACGAAGAGTCTCGACGAAAAGACGAAGGGCATACCCCTGAAAATGAAGCACTTGTTACGGAGAAACAAGGCAAGCAAGAATGGAGGGGAAGGAGTAAAAATCCCCATAACCAAAGTCAGCAAAGAGGACGGTCAAAGTCCCGATCAAGGCATGACAAGAAGTGTCACCACTGTGGTAAGCTCGGACATTTCATTCGAGAATGTCGAAAGTTAAAGGCGGAGCGAACCAGAAATCAGGATGCACAAACCCGAACAAATGACACCGCAACAGTCACCGAAGAAGTTGTCGTTGTTCAAGCTGAGGATTATATCAATCTTGCAAGTCAAGATTCTACATGGGTAGTTGACTCAGGTGCATCATACCATGTCACTTCACGACTGGAGTTCTTCTCAACCTACACTCAAGGTGATTTCGGACGAGTGAGGATGGGAAATGATGATGTCTCCAAAATTATTGGCATCGGAAATATCCATTTAGAAACTAACCTTGGATGCAGGCTAGTTTTGAAAGATGTGAGGCATGTTCCTGATATCCGCCTCAATCTGATCTCCACCGGAATACTTGATGACGATGGTTACAGCAATTATTTTGGTGAAGGAAAATGGAAGCTTACCAAAGGCAATTTGGTAATAGCAAAAGGCAAGAAAGATACATCCCTCTACCACACAGAAGCCAAGCTATGTAGAGGAGAAGTAAACACCACCAGGAAAGAAGTTCCCACCGAGCTATGGCATAAGCGGCTCGGCCACATGAGTGAAAAAGGTCTCAGTATTCTTTCCAAGAAGGCGCTCTTGCCAGGAATGAAAGGTACATCATTGCCTACTTGTGTTGATTGTATTATGGGAAAACAACATAGAGTTGCATTTCGTAGTTCACCACCATCTAGAAAGGCGAATATTCTAGATTTAATACACACAGATGTCTGTTCAATGAGTTGTAAGTCACTAGGAGGTGCTACTTATTTTGTGACTTTCATTGATGATCATTCTAGAAAAGTGTGGGCTTTTGCTTTGAAAACTAAAGATCAAGTGCAGGAAGTTTTCAAGCAGTTTCATGTAAAAGTTGAGCGAGAAACTGGCAGACATTTGAAGTGTGTACGTGCAGACAATGGCGGTGAGTACCGCGGACCATTCGAGGAGTACTGCAGAAGTTTCGGCATCAGGCTGGAAAAATCAGTACCAAAGACACCTCAACATAACGGTGTTGCAGAGAGGATGAACAGAACCATTTGTGAAAGGGTCAGATGTATGCTCTCAAATGCAAAACTGCCAAACTCCTTTTGGGGGAAGGCAATGAGAACCGCAGTCGACTTAATCAACCTTTCTCCATCAGTTCCGTTGAACTATGAAGTACCAGAAAGAGTTTGGACGGGGAAAGACGTTTCTTACAAACACTTGAAAGTATTTGGCTGCAGAGCATTTGTCCACATCCCAAAAGACGAGAGGTCCAAGCTGGATGGAAAAGCAAAACAGTGTATCTTTGTGGGAC
Source organism: Xanthoceras sorbifolium (assembly GCA_003430845.1). Lineage (NCBI taxonomy): Eukaryota > Viridiplantae > Streptophyta > Magnoliopsida > Sapindales > Sapindaceae > Xanthoceras > Xanthoceras sorbifolium. The sequence continues at coordinate 5,360,685 of CM010613.1, forward strand.
ATGCCCATGAAGAATTCGGCTACAGACTTTGGGATCCTGTTAATAAAAGGATCATCAGAAGTAGAGACGTGGTGTTTCTTGAAGATCAGACGATCGAGGATTTCGAGAAACCCGAGAGGCCACAGTCAGATGAAATTCCAGTTAATCTGGAACCAGTCTCTCCACCAACAAATTCTGATGAAGGGGGAGCAACACCAGATACTAATGATGCTCATCCACCAGCTCGCAGTCCAGAACCAGAACAAGTTCCTGAACAAGTTCAGCCAGAAGTACAGTTAAGGAGGTCCACTAGAGATCGACAACCAAGTCGTAAATATTCTCCTAATGAGTATGTGATGCTCACTGACGGGGGAGAACCAGAGAGCTATGATGAAGCTATTACTGACCAGCACAAGACGGAGTGGTTAAAAGCCATGCAGGAAGAAATGAAATCCCTACATGAGAACCACACATTTGACTTGGTGAAATTACCACAGGGAAGGAAAGCTCTCAAGAACAAATGGGTGTACAAAGTCAAAAGTGAAGAAGGCAACTCACAACCACGTTACAAAGCAAGACTGGTTGTGAAAGGATTCGGGCAGAAGAAGGGTGTTGATTTTGAAGAAATATTCTCACCAGTGGTAAAAATGTCTTCAATCCGAGTTGTTCTTGGCTTGGCAGCTAGTCTCAATCTGGAGGTTGAACAACTTGACGTAAAAACCGCATTCTTACATGGTGATCTTGACGAGGAGATCTACATGGAGCAGCCTGAAGGTTTCCAAGTCAAAGGGAAAGAGAAATCAGTATGCAGACTAAAGAAGAGTTTGTACGGTCTGAAACAGGCACCAAGGCAATGGTACAAAAAGTTTGACTCGTTCATGGAGAAAAATGAGTACAACATAACGACGGTTGATCACTGCGTCTTCATCAAGAAATTCTCTGATGGTGATTTTATCATTCTTTTGCTTTATGTTGATGACATGTTAATTGTTGGCCAAGATATCGGCAAAATTAACAGGTTGAAGAAAGAGTTGAGCAAGTCCTTTGCAATGAAGGATTTAGGACCCGCTAAGCAGATTCTTGGCATGAGGATTACCCGCAACAGACAAAATCGAAGAATCTGGCTATCTCAAGAACGGTATGTTGAAAAGGCTCTTGAAAGATTCAACATGAGCAAAGCCAAATCTGTTAGTTCTCCACTTGCAAGCCACTTCAAGCTTAATGCAAGTCAGTGTCCTTCTAGCGAGGAAGAGAAATCAGAAATGAGCAAAGTGCCTTATGCATCGGCGGTTGGCAGTCTAATGTACGCTATGGTATGCACCAGACCAGACATTGCTCATGCTGTTGGCGTTGTGAGCCGATTCCTATCTAATCCTGGAAAGGAACATTGGACAGCAGTCAAATGGATACTCAGGTATCTCAGAGGTACTTCCAGTCATTGTTTATGTTTTGGTAATAGTAAACCTGTATTAGAAGGATATACAGATTCAGATATGGCTGGTGACGTGGATACAAGAAAGTCTATATCCGGGTACCTAATAACATTTGCAGGGGGAGCTGTCTCATGGCAATCACGGTTACAAAAATATATTGCCTTAAGCACCACAGAAGCAGAGTACATCGCAATTACTGAGGGTTGTAAGGAGATGCTGTGGATGGAAAAGTTCCTACAAGAGTTGGATCAGAAACAGGAAAGCTATGTTCTCTATTGCGACAGTCAGAGCGCAATTCACCTCAGTAAGAACCAAACCTTTCACTCAAGGTCCAAGCACATCGACGTAAGGTATCACTGGATTCGTGATGTGTTGGAAAATAAACTGTTACAAGTTGAGAAGATTCATACCAATGACAACGGCGCAGATATGATGACGAAAAATCTGCCTAGAGAAAAGCTTGCTATATGTAGAGAGATTGCTGGTATGGAGGAACCCTGCTTCACATGAAGTGGAGGGGGAGATTTGTTGGTCCACCTCATGTGGAATAAAGCATGAGATGCTCATCTCATGTGAAATAAAGAATGAAGCACATGAACTCTAGGTGTAAATGCTTCTTTCATGGTGGATCAACATAATTGTGTTTGATTCTTTCTACAAATCCTCACCTATAAATAGGTGAGCTCTTAGAACAATCAATCAAGCAAAATCAAGCAAAAACACAACAATTGAGAGAGTGTGTGTGTTGAGAAATCCTCAGAGAAAAATAGAGAGAGTTTTCTGAGAGAGAAATTGTGAGCCAATTTGTGAGGTTCTATCCACAAATTGAAGTTACATTGTTATTGTAATTTGTGAGAGATCCACCCAAGGGTGAAGTTTGTAATCCCATTATTATTATAGTGGAGTTTTTTAAGCGGCCTACGGGTCCCGTGGTTTTTACCTTCATTTTGGAGGGTTTTCCACGCTAAAATTGTTGGAGTTATTTTTACTCTATTTGTTTTGGGAAATTATCCTGGGGCCGTAAAATTTATTATTTTACAAACACATTTTTCCCAACAATATAATATCTAATAACTATATCTATATGCTATTAAATATTAATATAGTGCAATAAGAACAATAAATATTAAAAAAATTAAAAAATTATCAATATGAATAACAACTGTCATGTTACATAAATATTTCACATCAAATTAAAAAAATATAAATAAAAATATTAAAAAATATCATCATTTATTAATTTTATATTAATAAAAATATACTTAATAATTCAGGAAACATTTTCTAATATTTCACTTAAATTTTTATAAAATTATATAAAAATATATTAGTATTTTTTTTTTAGGGCGTAAGGGAAAAAATCTATTCCTATAATAAGAAAAAAAAAAAAAAACTACCCACACATATTAAAATAAAAATACAAATGTATTAGTATCTTAAAATATGAGAATTATTAACAAAAATATCAAAAAAACTGTCTGTTTTAAACAGTAGATGATTTTTTCCAATCGCATATTAGATATATAAATTCTTTCATTAAGAGAAGGTTTACAAAAATCTATTGGTGATTTTTGTATAATTGTCTCAAATACATGATAGGAATCACAGTAAACTCATAGATTCCAACCTGTGCATATGAAAATCTTCAATAAGATTCCCCTCCTGATATCCAGACCACAATTAACATAACCAAGCTTAGAAGTTAGAACAAAGCATTATAGATAAATTGGAACTTTTAAATCACTTGAGGCACACTCCCAAGATGAAGATTTTGTCAAAAGAATTATTACATTATTTAGAACAGCAACGAAGTAAACTTTATAAGAATTGGGCAAAGAGTTAGCATTAGCAGACCATTATATCGCATGTCCTGATTTCTAAATTTGTAGAAACCACATGCAAGATAGTCTACATATTTCTAAACAGGACTCAAAAACACTACCATTTTTGTCCATTTAGAAGCTACCACAAATAAACATGGCAAAGAGAGAGACAGAGAGAGATCACACACTTCTGTTGATAAACATCTCATCAAAACACCCACTTTGGAATCCCCAAGTTGAAATGTTGCATTGATTGTGAACTAAAAATATAACACCCCACATTAAATAAAAAACAAAAAATAGACACAATTCTTCTTCTATTAAGCAATTAGAAGATAATCATTTATATTCACAATACTACTCATCAGAATTAAAAACCCTAAAACACTACAGAGAGAAGAACTAAAATGGTTGTTGACTCAACTACTAACTCTTGAAGTTTCAAGAAGAACAACAAAAACTAAAAACTAACAAAGACACTTCTTTTCAATTGTCATCGTCACCGGTGGCCTTGGATCCAGAAGCTCCAGCCTTCTTGGGGAGGAGGAGGTTGTGGATGTTTGGCATCACACCACCGTTGGCGATTGTGACATCTCCGAGAAGCTTGCTGAGCTCCTCGTCGTTCCTGACTGCAAGCTGGATGTGGCGCGGAACAATGCGAGTCTTCTTGTTGTCTCTGGCAGCATTTCCAGCCAATTCAAGAACCTGAGATCACAAAACAGAGACTTTTTTATCAGATAATATAGTTACAGCATATTGGACAACAACACAGACCCTAATTTCACAATTTTGAACAAAAAATGATTAAAAAGTAGTATGTAACATCACAATTTTGGAAAGTCAATCTCAAAAGTGAAAACCTTGAAAACAGACAAGAGCATGAAACACAGATACATACAAACCCTAATTTCACATGGAACTACACAAAAACAATTGAAAATTACATACAATTGAAAATTTGAGACAACAGATATATAGAAACCCAGAAGAACCACGTTGAACGAGTAAAAAAACAAAAATCAATCACAAGAGGCAGCAGATCCAGAAAACCCTATTTTTCACAAGCTCAGATATTCACCTAAATGTATAATCAATAATTTTTAGAAAAATATACGAAATTGAAAACCCTAGATCTAGAAATAAACAATCTCAAACTTGAAACATTAAAAATATTGAATATAGTAATCTCACACGGAGAGCAAAAAATTGCAAGAACAAGGTACCAAAATCCCCTAAAATAATTTCTATAACATAATTTCAAACAATTACACAAAAAAATTTCGTATATATAAATATGGAGAAACGTGTAGAGAAGAGAGAGAGAGAGACAGAGAGAGGAGGGAGAACCGATACCTCAGCAGCTAGATATTCGAGGACGGCGGCGAGATAAACAGGGGCTCCGGCACCCACCCGCTCGGCGTATTTGCCGGCCTTGAGGAATCGAGCAATACGACCGACCGGGAATTGGAGCCCGGCCTTGCTACTCCGTGACGTGGCCTTCTTCGCAGCTCCAGATCCTAGTGTCTTGCCCCGACCCGCCATCGCAACAAGAAATTTCTCAAACAAAAAAGAAGAAAAAAAAAAACCGAAGTGAAGAAATAATTTTGAAAAATAGTAACTTGCAATAGAGAGAGAGAGAGAGATGGGCTCGCGTGTTTTAATGAGGAGGGTGTGACTTGTGGGTCGAGGGTTTATATAGAGAGATAGAGGGGTCGAGAATCCACCAATGGTACTGAAGTACGCGGATCGTTAGTTTTACCCGTTGGATTGGAAATGCAATTGGACGGTCCAGATTTGGCCTTTTGGTTCACCGCTTTTAAGCGGCGTCGTTGTTATTGTTTCGATTGCAATTAGAATTGTTTACGTGTGACGACGACGAGAGGATCGATGCTAGATCTGGATTAAATGACCGGTTTGCCCTTGTAAACTGCCCCTAATTACAGTTTTGTCTTTCTATAAACTTTTTATGGATATTATTCCCAGTTTCCTACAAATTTTATTGATCTTGAAATTCAAAATTAACCCTTTGTAAGGGTTTAAATAAAAATATTACTGTGGTTATTAATAAGTATTTATAAATATGTGATTAAAAATAAATTTTAATAAGTTTATGTGCTCAGTTTTAAGAATTCTCACACTTTATTATTTATTTTTTTAACATTTGACACCTTACGGGTTAAATAATTATCGGAACTTACTGAGTTAAAATACTATCGGGACCTACCGAGATTAAATTTCTATTAACACAGTTCGAACATTTACTTCTATAAAGGAAGCCGTTTACTCTCTAATATTAAAAAAGTCTACCCACATTAATTATATTTTTATATACAATAGTAGTACAAATATATATCTACCTAGGTTTTGGATATTGGTTGCTTGAAGGAGAACCTCCTTTAAACTTCTTTCAAGCCATCAAAGCAAGTAACCCTTGGTCATACTTTTTTTTAAATGATACTTTATTTTTTATATTATTAGGAATTTAGGATATGTTACATTTATATTTCAAATATATATTTTTTTCTTTTTTAAATATTAAATATATTTAAAAAATTCTGAAGGCTCATTTAGTTGTGTGCATTTTAGAAAGAGCAATTATTAATCTGGTCCCAAATTTTTGAAAAATTATTAAATTTTTAATACAGTTTCGTTTAAATGTATCTTTGGGCCCTAACTTTCTGAAAATGTATCATTCTGGTCTCTTTGACTAATTTTCTAACGGTCAAACCTCACAAAATTGGCAAAAAGACGAATTTGCCCTTGACTCTATTTAAATGGGTTAAAAATACAATTTTAATCTCAATTTTTAAAAAAGATTATTAATAATTAGAAGGGTAATATAGTCATTTTATATTAATTTTTTTAAAAAAAAATTAAATGGATCTCCACCGTCTATCAAGATTGATAAGTCTAGATGGACGGTGAAAATTATATTGAAATTTTTTAATTTTTTTTTTTTTGTATCCTTAAGCCTAATCTCATCTATTTGGATGGACGGTGGAGATCCAATCTACATCTCCACCAAGAACAATAAAAAAAATGAAAAACCCATAGCAAATGGAGACTGGGTCTCCATCGTTTATCTTCGATTGCCAGATGCCAATTTTAGACACAAACCCAAGCTAATCAAGGTCGTTAAGCTGTGACATTGTAATAAAAAACATTAAAATAATTATGTTGTGTTTTTATCTTTTGATACTTCTCTCACAACACAATGATCAAAATAAAATTAAGTTATTAAGAAGATTTCCCATCAAAACACAAAACCCATATCAAATTGAAGCAATGCATTCACCAAACCAACTTCTCTCAAAGCAAGCAATTACAAAATTCACTGAAAGAAGAAAAACAAAACTGAAAATAGAAAAAGAGAAAAAGAAAATTACGGTCAGCGATAGAGGTCTTGAGCTGCTTAAGAGCGGAGAGGGTGGAGGCATCAGGAGCCGAAGCAACTTCGCATCGAACTCCTCTTTAATTCCTCCTATCGCTCTGATTTGGTTTGCAAAAGACCCTTATTTGTTGACCCTTTAAAAAAGACGAAGAAGAAGACCAAGACCACGTCGGATTGAACAACACTGTTGTCTCCACCTTTGAACCAACCAAATATGTAGCAAACCCAGTTGAAAACGCCATCCTTCTTTAAAAGAGAAAAAAAAACAATCCAAATAAATCCTGGACCCTGGAATTTATTGTTGGAGAGAGAGATAGAGGGAGAAAGGGTTTATTTGGGTGTTTGAAGAAATTATAAGCTTCGCATAAGGACGAGGAGGAGGTCGCTTCATCTCCAGCGATGGAGATCGATCTCCATCTCCATCGTTGGAGATTCGTATTTTTTAAATTTTTTTTTTTTTTGTCATTGTTGTTCTTGGTGGAGACCAAATTGGATCTCCACCGTCTAGATGGATGGACGGTGGAGAACCAATATGGTATCTACCAAGAACAGCAAAAAATTAAAAAAATATATTTGATTTTCAATTTTTTTTAAAAAATATTTCAATATAATCTCCACTGTCCATCAATCTTGATGGACGGTGAAGATCCAACTAATTTTTTTTTTTAATTTTTAATCTTTTTAATTTATTTTATTTTAAATTTTTAACTAGGGTAGGTATGTCATTTCATTAAAATTTACTGTTAATCCATTGATAGATTTAAAGACAAAAATACCCCTGAAACCGTTAAGTTTGACTAATGGTTGACTCACAGAATAACCAAATTGATACATTACTAGAAAGTTAGGATCCAAGGATACAAATAAACGAAACTACATTAAAAGTTTGATAATTCCCTAGAAGTTAGGGACTAAATTAATAATTTTTTTTTTTTTTTTAAGGATGAAATTTCATAAGCCAACGAGACCAATTATATATTATAAGGAGAGTCAAAATCAACAAAACTCCCAACACATGAGGGATAATCCTCCGTTCAAACTACCTGTTGATTTACAGAAAGAGCAAACTTAGTTAATTGATAAGCTACTCTATTGACTGGTCGATAAACATGCGCGAAGGAAGAATTGAAAGACCGATCACAAACGAAAGATTGAATATCTTGAATCAAATAACCAATTTCACTCAAGGGAACCGAATTGGCATGCACGAGATGCAACACATTAGCTGCATCGGTTTCTACCTCCAAACACTTTAAACCCGATGCGAAAGCCACCTGAAGACCATAAAGAACGGCCATGGATTCAACAATTTCAAGCCTGAACCCCCCAAATAAGTAGCATGGCACTCAATAATGCAAACACCAAGCATCCAAGCATCCAAGCCAGTGTCTCTCTAATGGCAGGGCTGACCTTCCAACTAAAAGACATAGCTGACTTATTAAAATTAATAACTTGGTCTAATGCCACCGCATAAGTATCCAAAATTGACTTGACATTAGTGTAGTCCGAAGCCTTGGCACGAAAGAAGAATAAGCTATCATTTGCAAAAAATAAGTGAGAGACACGAGGCCCACCCCTACCACAACAATGGCCCAAAATATCCCCATTAGATTCAGCATGGCACATTAGAACTGAGAGACCCTCTGCACACAACAAAAATAAATAAGGGGAGAGGGAGTCTCCCTGACAGAGACCTCTGGAAGGCCAAGGATTCCCACAGATGACACCATTGATAAGAAAAGAATAATGAACAGAAGTTACACAATTCATTATTTTATCCATCCACCGAATAGAAAAACCCAATTTAATCATAATTCCCCTCAGAAAATGGCATTTCACCCTGTCGTAAGCCTTAGACATATTTAACTTGAGAGCTGTAAAACCATTCTTACCCAAAATACGACGTCGGGGAGCATGAACACATTTGAAGCCAATAAGAGCATTATCCGTTATAGCCAATAAGATGGCACAGAAGACAGAAGGGATCCTTAGATAAACATCTAGTGACACGCTGCAAATTAGTAAGTAGTTTTCCATGAAGTAAAGTTCATAAGAAGGTCAAAATTTTAGGGGGCAACTTTAGGCTCCAAATAAACCTCCACTGCCAAAGAGTATTCTCACAATCCATCTCAACACCATACGCAGCCTTCACAGAACACTCACCCTTAGAAGACTCGCCCAAATCAACTTATCAATGCCTTTACCCATATGCAAACTAGCAATTTTATGCACCACATTCCAAGGAAGAACACCAAACAGTGTATCAATATCCCAAGTAGCATTCTTCACATACACCTTCACCTTATCAAACAAAAGAGACTCATTCAAAGGAATCTTATAAAAGTTAACAAACGGCCCAAAATCATGAATCCAATAGTCTGTCCAAAACAAAATATCACTATCATTACCAACCCTCCAACTGATACCCTTAGAGATCAATTTTGCACCAAATTTAATGTCTTTCCAGATATGAGAACACACACTAGTACTTAGGGGTGGGCACAAAAACCGATTCAAACCGTATTCAAATTATTTTTTATAGTTTAAGTCGGTTTTGGGTTTGGATTCGGTTCGGTTCAGTTTCAATTTAAAAAAAAACCGTTAAAAAATGGTTCAATTCAGTTTTGGGGGGTCCAAAACCAATTTGAACCGTTGACTCGTCCTATATTTTTTCTTTTGGTTTTTGATATTTATATATAACTTGTTTGATGATTAGAATAGCTTCAAGAATATTTAATTAGCTTCAGATATTTTTGGTTACTTTGATTTCTGGTTATTATTTTAAGTGCATATCAGAAATGTTAAAACATCTCTAATCACAAAACGTTATATAGCAAATTGTATTATGAATAATAAATTCATGAGATTCTCACAGTTAGAGAGCACTAATTAATGAGCTATTCACTAATTATAAATATCTTCCCTCTTGCAAACTGTAAAGAACTAGTGTACATATAACTTCTTATAATCCATACAAAACCAATAGTTCTTGATTTTTCTTTTTATTAGTTAACTTTTATATAATAAACACTCTTTAATTATTAGTTCAAGCCAAAACTAGTCTATACAAACATATTTCTTGTCTGGACAGTGATTATAAAAATTTATTTGAAAATATGATAAAATTTATATTCTGGACAACACAATAGTATATTAAAATTTGAAAATATGACAAAAGCCCATTAAGCCCAAAATCATATAAACCGAATCGAATCGAACTGTATTATTTCAGTTCGGTTCGGTTTAAATCTTCTATTTGGTTCGGTTCAGTTTCAATTTTTCAAAAACCGTGTAAATTTTAAGTCGGTTCGAGTTTGCCCAAAACCGTGCCGATTCGAACCGTGTCCACCCCTACTAATACCATGTTCAACAATTTTCAAACCAGAAAAACGATTAAGGTATTTACCTCTTAACAGCTGGCACCAAACCCCATCCTCCTTTTGTAGAATTCTCTAACCAGACTTGGCCAAAAGAGATTGATTTATCAGCTTCATACTCTTAATGCCAAGACCAACTAAGATCTTAGGCTTGCACACCGTAGCCCAATTCACCAGATGAACAGAACTCCTTTCAGCACTATGCCCCCAGAGGAACTCCCTATTAACTCTATCAAGCTTACAACAAAGATCATTAGAGAGTTTAGCAGACTGCATGGCATAAACAGGAATAGCAAAAGTAACAGCTTTAATTAAGGTAATCCTACCAGCCACAGAGAGAGTAGCACTCTTCCAGGAAGCAAGTCTCCTCTGGATCTTTTCCAAAATCTCACGAAAAGTGTTTTTATTAACTCTGTCATGCAGTAAAGGGAGACCCAGATACTTGCCCAGGTTATCAATGAGAGGAGAACCACAAGCCCTAGCAATACTTCTCACATCCCCAACTCTCACATTCTTAGAACAAAAGACTCTGGATTTGGAAAAACTAACTTGTTGCCCAGAGACATCACAAAAAATATCCATACAGTTACGCATAGTCTCAGCCTGCTGGAGAGAGGCCTGACCAAACAAGATGAGATTATCTACAAAAAAGAAGTGAGAAATAGTTGGACCCCCTTTAGTAATCCGAACAGCTTTCCCGAAACCCCTGTCAACTTTATCAACAATAAGGTGAGAAAGTTTCTCCATACATAGCATAAACAAATAGGGAGAAATGAGATCACCCTGTCTGATCCCACAACCAGGGATAAAGGAGTCAAAGATCTCACCATTAAGAACAACCTTATAGCCCACACTTTTGGCACAAAACATAATTAAGGTAATCAGATTACTACACAAACCCACCTCCATCAGGACCTTCTCAATGAAGTCCCACTGAAGCTTATCATACGTTTTAGCAAGATCAATCTTCCAAGCAACAAAACCTCTCATACTCTTAGCAAATCTAAATTTGTGAAGTACCTCTTGAGCCACAACGATATTATCCCGGATCTGCCAACCAGGAACAAATGCCACCTGATTAGGCCGAATCAAGTCAGTCAACAAACCTCTTAGTCTGGTAACAATAATCTTACTAATAACTTTATAATAAGTGTTACACAAACTAATGGGCCTAAAGCTGGACATATCCTGTAACATCCCGAATTTCGGATAATTAATTTTATATATGTGAATATAAATTTTGTGATTGGAGGGGGTGTAAATGTAATTAAAAGTATGTTTATTTTTATGGTTTCCAGGTGGACCAGATTGAACAGTCGAAAATGATGCATGAAAAATTGAAAACTGAGGCAGTGAGTATCGCGACCTGGTCATCGCGACCACAGCTCGCGATGAAACATGGAAATTTTGGCAGTGAGCATCGCGACCAGTCACCGCGACCACAGATAGCGATGAACTGCTCGCAATGAAAATGTCAAATTCTGGCAGTGAGCAACGCGACCACCAGCGCGACCAAGGTACCGCGAGGTGTGCTCGCGATGAAGGCGGTGCAAACGCTCCAGTGAGTACTACGACCTGGTGGCGCGACCACAGGTCGCGACGACCGAAAAATATAAAAAAAAATTTGGCTTCTCGCAGAAGCCACAGAAAACACAGAACAGAGAGAAGAGAGAGGAGAGACCGAGAAAAAGAAAGAAAGAAGAGAAAGAAGAAGAAGAAAGAAAGAAAGAAGAAGAAGAAGAGAAGCGGAAGGAAAGAGAGAAGGAAAGAAAAGGAAAAAGGTAAAAGAGAAAGAGAAAGGGAAAGGAAAAAGAAAACGTAGGAACGCGATTTGTCGAAAGGAAACGGTATCCAGGTTGGTGTACCTTCGTTTTCGAAAATCTTTACAAAAGTATTCATTATTTTTAGTTTGAATATGCAATTATTTTGATGATATTCAATTTTTATGCGTTTATATTATTTCGTTGAAATGATTTCTATTGTTGACTGCGTTTTGATTCTTACGATTTCCGCTGAAATTGCTTGTTTTCGATTATTGTATAAATAATGTCGATTTTCCCATGAAAAATTTATGTTATTGAACTTGAATGTTTCCGTTGATGGTAAATATAGTGAATATTGAAAATAGTTTATCGTAACGGCCCTAGGATACTTAGACATAGAAATGGATATAGTAGGTTGGTATACCAGCTGGGTTCAGTGAGCAGTACTGCACCGATATTGATATGCTATTGATGCTTATTATGTACCTCCTCATGGATTCGTCCAGGGGTAGGGAGACACGTACCTCCTCACGGATTCGTCCTGAGGTTGGGAGACACGTACCTTCCTAAGGATTCGTTCCTGGGATAGGGAGTTATGTACCTCTCTAGGTTCCGTACCCTCGGTCCTAGAGTAGGGAGATACGTACCACTCTTAGGATTCGTCCTAGGGTGGGAGTTTGACCCATATTCCAGTCCGAGTATGTTGTGTATTCTAGCGGGCCAGATTTGAAGTGAATTGAAAAGTGTATTGAATAACGTTATTGATCGATTTTATATATGTTGATCTTATTGTTGAAATTAAAGTGATTAAAACTGTTTTATGCTTTTATTTTGAAATTAAATTGTTTTGTAAATGATTAGTAACGAAAAGAGATGTATTGTAATTTGTTTCTTAATAAAAGTGATTTATGATTTTCATATTTGAGTTTAGTGTACACCCACTAAGCTATATGCTTAGCGCGTTAGTTTTGTTTCTAACGCGTAAGTACCAGAGAGACTGAAGAGGCCAAAGACTGAAGAGGAGTTCCCTGCAGACAGAGGCGGAGACTCACATTCTTGGGTAGATATTTATGTTCATGTGTAATATGATTGACAAGCATGCATATACAGAGAGTCTGTAAATATGTTTTGTAATTATGTCCTGTAATTAATTATTTTACGATTTCTGTCTTTCATTATTAGAATGTTTGTAAAATATTAACTTCTGAATCGTTTTATTTTATAAACTGTATTGGAAAGTCGCACTAAACGGCAGAGTGCGCAATTGTTTGAAAATGATATTTGAAGTGTTGATATGAGTTGTGTTTGATTGAGTTGGGAAAAACAGGTTTTGGGAAAATCCGAAAAACAAACGAAACTCTGCCGAAATTTTTGTAAAAAGTTTATTTATTGGGCTCACTTGAAAATGGTTTTAAAACTATCAACTATTTGGTTTTTCCAATGGTTTGAAAATCTATCGATGGGCTCACAACGGTTTTCGGTTTATAAAATGAATTTGGAAAGTATTTGAAAACCCGGTAGCGCTCTCTGGGTCGGTCCAGCAGGGTCGGGTCAGGGGGTGTTACATATCCATGGGACTAGGAATCTTGGAAATGAGAGTGATAAGTGTTTGATTGAGCTCCACCGGAAAGGAACCCTACAAAAAATTGTCCAAAACCAGCTTATACAAGTCAGTACTACAAATAGACCACTGATTCTGAAAAAAGGCAATCGGAAAACCATTGAGGCCAGGGGCTTTCAGGCCTCCTATATCAAACAAATAAGACCTGACATCCTCCAAAGCAACACCATTACACATATTATGTCTGGCATCCTTACAAATAGCAGGAAACAAGGTCGATAGCGAAGAGTAATCAACACTACTAACCTTGCTAGCAAATAAATTCTGAAAATACTCAATAGCGATACTTCTCATCTCAACTTTATATTTAGTCCAAACACCCTGCACATCTTTAAGCCCTTCAAGCTTGTTGTATCTTCTGCGGATTATAGTAGATAAGTGAAAAAACTTTGTGTTTCGATCCCCACATTTAAGTCAGGTATTTCTATATTTCTAAAGCCAAAATAGCTCTAATATTTATTATTTAATATAGTAGTATATGGTAGGTGATAGCCACAGTCCTTGGGGTTACACATGGCAGTTTATTTCTTTCAAATTTTATAAATAATTTAATTGATCAATCATATTTATATTTTTATATTTTTAAACCACTAAATTATTATAAATTTATAATTTAATTCATAAAATCAAAATTTTAATGGTCAAACATAAATAAAATTTAAAATTATTTACTATTAAAATAAAAATTAAAAGTAATAATAAAATTAAAATTGAAATATTAAACAAAATGTTTAAAAGAAATTATCAAAATTATTTTTATATTTATTAGTTTATGTATTAAAAAAATAAAAATATAGGTGGTCTCCAAACTAGTAAGACATCGCTTCCTCCGCTGCCAATATTTTATTTTTATATTATTTTATAATTTTTTATATTTAATTAGATATATATATCAAAATACAATATAATAACATGTATTTTAATAAATATATCTTTTAATATTAATATTCTATCTTTGAAATAAAACAGTTAATTTTAAATTTATTTATATTTAATTATTAAGTATTTGACCATTAAAATTTTAATTATATAAATTAAATCATAAATTTATAATACTTCATGTTCCTGAAATCTGTAAAATAAACATAAGTGATTAAAATAAAATTATTATAAAAAATTTTAAAAGAGTAAGTTGCCGTGATTAGCCCAGAGGGGCGACTGTGGCGACACGCCGACACCTCCTAGTATTTCTCTTTATATATAAGTTTCTTTATAATAAATAATGAAAAGGTTTTTTTCTCTTTTTTTTTTATAGTTGTATCTTAATAAAAAATAATATTTTTGCTATTTATTAACTAACTTTATAACGAATAGTGTTTGAAGCACCACTTTTCATGAGTTGAGCCAAATTTTAAATACATTAATTTTACATATTTTTTTAAAAAAATTATATAATTATAAATATTTCCGTACTTATCGAGATTTATATCAAATTTTGTTTGTGAAAAAAAGAAAAGGAGAAGTTTTGTTGATTGAGATATTTCAATTAACATCTAGTATCAGCAACCTAACTTTGGATTTTGATGGATCTTCCTTTCTAGCATTTACTAGACTTAGTAAATTTTGCTTTTCTTAAATGTTTTGATTATTGTTTATGGAATATTGTTACGTTGATATGTTTCTTAGGGCACATTAATTATCACAAGAATTAAATAAATAATTCATTTATATTTTCAAGATACGGATAACTATGTATTATTATATTTAAGGAACAAATTCAAGTTAAAGAGAGTTTTTAGTATGAAATTGAATGTATAAACTCAGGTTATTAACTTCACACTGCGTAGAGTGAGACTATCATGTGATTGTTTGCTCAAGCATACGGTGAAAAGTTACTCGCCAATATTTGCTGTTGCCTCGTTGTAGTTCTTTCGCAAGTTACCTCAATATACTCTTTTATGGTCGTAAATATAGTCTGATGGTAACCACACTTCTCAATGAAATTAAAGTTGCGAATTCGAATCCTATCTTTCACAAGTAGAAAAAAAAAAAAAAACTTATTTTGACAAGGGATTCTATATTTCTACACCCACAAAATGAAAAACTATATATGGAGTTTTTTTTTTTTTTTTTTAAAGCACTATATATGGAGTTAATTTGTGTTAAAGTTTGTGAAAAGGAATACATGGATTATTGTATTAATTCCTTCTGGATTTATTTGAGAAGCAACAAGAGGGTTTGTCTAAACTTTTTACAAACATTATTATTATCAGGGATGATGACTACTAATCTGATCAAGTGTATTATTGGTTTCATTTGCAAACCTGACGGTAGTAGCAGAAACATAGAATGCAATGCAGAAGAGGCTGTGCAGAAAGCAGAAAAGACCGCCAATCAACAGAAAATGATTGTGCAATATCCCACATGATTCTCTTGATATTGAGTTCTCTAACATGCCTATTACCAGCATTGGAAATCCAATGGCCACCACAATCCTGAAATATGTGTTAATTTATTCATGAAATTAATCTTTCTAAAAGGAACTAATTGCAGTGATTAGTGATAATAATCACTGTATGCTGTAAAAAAAAAACACATACCATGATAAAATCAAGCAAGCAAACCATAATTGCCTGTTGACAGCAGATCTTTCAAGCTCTTCTGTGCAGCAGATACACATACACCCTCCAAGCAAATTAGCAACAATGTGAGCTAGAGCCTGTAATGCAGCTGCTGCCAAACCCAACTTGAATGCCTCAAGGCTTGGTTCTTTACACCCAGAATTTCTCGTCAGCCTCATATGTACTGTTACCTACATATATTCAATGACAATTATTCAATCAAAATGAGAAATTATATGTTCTACCAACTTAATTTTAACAATTTTTTGTTGTTGTTAATGTATTAGTACCTTGTTTTTGGCTACTTCTGCTTTAATGCCTAGAATACCAGCAACAGAATCCATGGCCACAATCACTAGACAGACAAGATCACCAACTTTTGTCATGACTTCTCTCTGCAACTTCTTTTGTTGAGCTACAGAGAGAGAGAGGAATACATGTGAAGAAGATGGTGACAGAGAGAGCAAAGAGGGAGAGAGAAGGCAAAGATACTTTTTTCTACAGAGAATTTCCACTAACTCCAGTCAGATGAAGAGAAAAAAAAAAGTGAGAAGAAAAAAGGTCATTAATATTGTGGAAAATTGTGCTAAAGTGTGTATTTTTATATTTTTATTTAAAAGCACATGTGGCACCTGATTGGACCCCTTTATTTTGTATAAATTTTGAGTAATTTTAATTTAGTCCCTACTTATTCAGGATCTTCTCATTATCTAATATATACTCACCTTCTTTTAATCTCATAACATATAAGCAGTATAATAAATAAGTGGTTAGTATATGATTACTTTTCACTATTACTTTATTAACATCCAATCACATACTTCAAAAAAAGTGAGAAACAAAGGTTAGGTGAGGAAAGAATCCAAATTCATTTAAGAAACCTTACTTTTTTACTCAAGTTTTACTTTTTAATTCTCATGGTCCCTAACGTTTATAAAATAGATCAAAATAGTACTTCTGTTAAAACAGAGGTTAGTCAAAATAAGTTGATTGAGAGTATAATTGTCATTACATTAAGAAACCGTTAGGATTGTGACACGTGTATTTAATTTTAAAAATAAAAAAAAAATATTTTAAAAATTAATTTTTTAAAAAAGAACAAATAATTTTTTTAAAACAATATTGATGGATGGATATTCAAGGAGATCTCGATTTCCACTTACCCAAGAAATTTTTTATAAAAAAAATGGTTTAATCTAGCGATGGCAGTGGCCATCGCTGGAACCACCATCGCTAAATCGCTGGAGATCTAGCGACAGCCATCGCTAGCGATGGCCAGGCCACGGCCATCACTGGAGATCTCCAGCAATGGCCGTCGCCTAGCCATCACTGGCGCTAGTGATGGCTATCGCTGCATATTTCCAGTGATGGTCATCGCTGGAGATCTAGCCACCATCACTGGAGATCACATCAATAGTGGCTGAGTTCAGTTTCCTTTTTTTGTTTTTGAATAATTACGCTTAGTGCCTTAATTTTATTAACAGAGCAACTAGAATTATATACACAACAACTAGAGCAACACATTAACTAGAGAATCAAATCCCTCTAATTTAGCTCCTAACTATGGAAAGGAAAAATACATCAAATCCCTCTAATCTAGCTCCTAACTAAGGAAAGAAAAAAAAACAGAATAATCAACATTAGCTATATAGAATAATCAACATTAACTCTATACAATCTTTACAATCAACACCCCCCCTCAAGTTGGGTTGTAAATATTGATCAAACCCAACTTGCTACTTAATTCATCAAATCTGGCCCGTGGGGGAGGTTTAGTTAGAATGCCTGCAAGTTGTTTGCTGGTTGGAGTATAAAATAACTGCAGAATGCCTCCATCAATCTTCTTTTTTATGAAGTGTCGGTCTATCTCAATGTGTCTGGTCCGGTCATGATGAACTGGATTTTTAGCAATACTAATTGTAGCTTGATTGCCACAGAACAGGTTGATAGACCCTTCAAATGGTATCTTTATATCGCTTAGAACACGTTTGATCCAAAGACCCTCACATATTCCATGTGCCATTGTGCGGAATTCAGCTTCAGCACTACTTCTAGCTACCACTAACTGTTGTTTACTTCTCCAAGTGGTTACATTACCCCAAACTGTAGTGCAATAACCTGAAGTAGACCTACAGTTTGTGATAGAGCCTGCCCAGTCAGCATCAGTGAAAATAGACACATCCCTGCTTGCGAATTTCTTGAAAAATAACCCTTTTCATGGAGTCAGCTTTAGGTACTTCAATATTCTCTGGACAGCCACCATGTGTTCCTCCGTAGGGTTGTTCATGTATTGACTAACAACACTAACAGAAAAGGCTATAT
Source organism: Xanthoceras sorbifolium (assembly GCA_003430845.1). Taxonomy (NCBI): domain Eukaryota; kingdom Viridiplantae; phylum Streptophyta; class Magnoliopsida; order Sapindales; family Sapindaceae; genus Xanthoceras; species Xanthoceras sorbifolium. The sequence continues at coordinate 5,378,955 of CM010613.1, forward strand.
ATAGTCTTGTGAGTGAGAGATAGATTAGCTTCCCAATAAGTCTTTGATATCTCCCTTTGTCCACCGGAGGGCTATCCCTATCCGAATCGAGCTTCACCGTGGTATCCATGGAAGTTTCGGTTGGTTTGCTTTCTTCCATTTCAGTTTCTTGTAACAAATCAAGGACATATTTCCTCTGGGAGATGAAAATACCCTTTTTTGAGCGGGCTACTTCCATTCCTAGGAAATACTTTAGGTGTCCCAAATCTTTTATCTCAAATTTTTGGATGAGGCAATTCTTTATACGTGGTATATCCTCTATAAAATTCTCAGATAGGATTATATCATCCACATATACTATAAGTATAGCCCGCAGCCCCTTTTCTGAGTATTTGGTGAACATGGTGTGATCGGATTGACACTGCTCATAACCATATTTCTTGAAAACTTGAGAGAACCGTTCAAACCAGGCCTGAAGGGACTGCTTCAACCCATAAAGAGATTTACGAAGTCTACAAACTTTATTAACATTTGCTGCAGTTTCAAAACCATATGGGATATCCATGTACACTTCTTCTGCGAGGTCTGTTTAGAAATGCATTCTTCACCTCCAGTTGGTGTAGGGGCCAATCCAAGTTTACTGCCAGAGATAATAGTATCCGGATTGTATTTAGCTTAGCTACTGGTGCGAAAGTCTCATCGTAATTAATACCAAAGGACTGAGTAAATCCCTTTACAAATAACCTTGCCTTAAATTGTTCTACACTTCCATCTGCTTTTGTTATGACTGTAAACACCCACTTGCAACCCACTGAATTTTTTCCTTCTGGCAGAACTGATAGTTCCCATGTCCCGGTTTTTTCTAGTGCATGAATCTCATCCTCAACTGCCTTTTTTCCACTCTAGTATATTCAATACTTCCTGTATGTTTCTTGACACTGAAATGTTAGAGAGTTTTGAAATAAAGGCTATGAAGTTGGGTGAGATACCTTCATACGATACATATTTCGACATAGGACAAAGAGGCCTATCTTGACATTCCCTGTATCCCTTTTCTTACTGCAATGGGCCAATCAAGATCAGGAATTGTAGTAACTTCAGTCTCTGCTGCATTTTGGTCAAATTCTTGGACTGTAGGATTCAGTTGGGATTCTTAACTAGTGTCATTATCAGTCTGAATTCTATTTTCCAGCTTCTTCTTTATGTGGCAGGTAATCACTTCCTTTTGCGAGTGGTTGGGTTGACAATTACTAGGAGTTTGCTGACTGGAGATTCTAAGACTAGCAGGATTGTTGTTTGATTGAGAGTTGAATATCATATCTTGACTAGGAGAACTAGGAGACTGTTTAGGGGAATTAAGACAAGATTGAGGCTGCTGATTCTTAGGAGTACTAGGAGGTTGTGTTTCGGGTTGATTATGAGGCTGCAGATTGTGCTGACTTTTAGAAAGAGGTTGACCAGATTTAGATTGCTGATTTTCGGATTCAAAAGGAAGAATTAGATTTGGATTAGAATCCCAAAACAGATATTCATGATTTGAGGTTGAATTCCCCCCTTGAATATCGGTTTTGGAGAAAAAAAGATTGATTTTAAAAAAATATAGCATCCATAGTGTGATAAATACGTTTAGTAGAAGGGTAGTAACACTTGTATCCTTTCTTATTAGGAGAATATCCAATAAATATCCCCTTAATAGCTTTAGGATCCAGTTTACTACGACTATGAAGGTACACATGGAAGAAAATAGTGTATCCAAAAATTTTAGGAGAAATATCAATTAATAACCGATTTTGAGGGTAGAATTTTTGAAGAATCATTTTAGCTGTGAAAAAATTTAAAGCTTTTGAGGGGACCCTGTTGATAAGGAATGCAGCAGTAAGTACTGCTTCACCCCAAAAATGTTTTGGAACATTGCTAGAAAACATGAGGGATCAGGCAACCTCTAATAAGTGACGATTCTTTCTCTCAACAATCCCACTATGTTGAGGTGTATCTACACAAGTACTTTGATATATGATTCCTTCATCAGAAAGGTAATTACCAAGGAATGAGTTAAAAAATTCTTTTCCATTATCAATTCAAAAAATTTGAATCATTGTGTCAAATTGAGTTTGAATTATCTTTTTAAAACATTTAAAAAATTTTGTCACTTCTGATTTTTCCTTCATAAGATAAATCCAAGTGAGCCTAGTATGGTCATCTACAAAAGAAATGAACCACCTAGCCCCTGTGATATTTGGAACCCTGGAAGGTCCCCAAACATCACTGTAAATGAGTGAGAAAGGTTTTGATGGTTTGTATGGTGAAATAGAATAAGTGCTCCTAGTTTGTTTAGCCAACTGATAGATCTCACATTGAAAAGACAACGGATTTTTATTTCTGAACAAACTAGGAAATAATTTGGACAAGTACATAAAGTTTAAATGATCTAGACGATAATGCCAAATTAAGATATCTTTTTCACTGTAAGAATAGAACCTGAACCTCTAGAGACGCTATTGCAACCGGCTCCACAAGCTATTGGAATAGATGGTGCTCCCACATAAGGTTCTGTTTTAAGATAGTAGAGTCCAGAACTGACTTCAGCACTGTCAATCGTCTTCCTCGAACCCAAGTCCTAAAAAAGACACAATTTAGGAGAGAATTTAGCTACACAATTCTTATCGTGGGTCAATTTTCTCACTGATAAAATATTGCAATCCAATTTAGGCACAAATAATACTGAGTCAAGAGTGATGGTGCTAGTTATTGCCATTGAACTGACCCAAGCAACCTAGATAGGGACCCATCTGCTATGCGAATATTAAGATTATTATGACAGGGAGTGTATGTTGCAAAAACTTTAATATCACCTGTCATATAGTTTGATGCGCCCGAGTCAACGATCCAATTCTCATTGTGGACTTGTTTTGCATTAAGGGCAGTCAGATGGTTACCTGAATGTGCTAAGGATCCTGAAACAATGGACTGTTGGTGGATCAAGTTTGGGAGGAGGTCTGGATTGTCTATCGAAATGGAAGAGGTAGACATGTTTGGAAGAAAAAAAAAACACTTACTGCCGGAATGAGCAGTAAAAAAAAACTGTATGTGTTTTGGTGACTGCCGAAATGAGCAATAATGAACATATGAGTATTTAAGGATTTTGACGCTGCCGAAAAATGTAATCAGACTATCGGAAATGTATTTAGGCTGTTGGAAGGCTACCGGAAAGAATCTTAGACTGATTTGTGACCGGATGCTGTCGAAAATAGCAGTAGGAGGCTGCTGTAAAGAGTCTTGAGGCTGATTTACAATCGGAAATAACAGTAGGAGGCTGCCGGAAAGAGTCTGAGGCTGATTTGCTACTGGAATTAAGGTTTCGATAGGAAAAAGGGCAGAATTTTGGCCGAAAAAGGAAGATTTAGGGTTTCAGCCAATTAGGGTTTCGATTTCGGTCGGAAAATTCTAGGTTTCGGTCGGAAAAGGGTTGGGTTTCTGCAGGAATAGGCAGATTTAGATTTTCAGCTGGAAAAAGCGTTTAGGGTTTGCTGACTGCTTGAAAAGAGAGGTTAAGGTTTTTGGCCGGAAATAGCTTTAGGACATTTAGGGTTTAAAGGATGCTCTGACACCATGAAGAATTAGGCTTAGTGCCTTAATTTTATTAACATAGTAACTAGAATTATATAAACAGAAGCTAAGGCAACACATTAACTAGATAATCAAATCCCTCTAATCTAGCTCCTAACTATGTAAAGGAAAAATACATCAAATCCCTTTAATCTAGTTCCTAACTAAGGAAAGAAAAAAAGTACAAAATAATCAACATTAACTACAAAATAATCAACATTAACTCTATACAATATGTACAATCAACAGTTTTTTGTTCTTCAATTGGTTTTTTTTTTTTTTGTTCTTCATTTGATGGAGATCCAATTCCAGATTAGATCTTCACCTAAAGGTTTTTTTTTTTTTTTTTAAATTTCCTTTTAATGTTTTTTAAAAAAGAATATAAATTCATTAAATTTAAATTATTTAAAGAGCAAATCAATCTTTTTGTTAGTTTATTGAGGGGTAAAATTGACTTTTCATTAATTCTGTCACAGTTGACCAACTAAAAGTTTGTCAGAAGGACTATTTGATCTATTTTCCAAACGTTAGAGACTACGGGAACTAAAAAGTGAAATGTAAGTAAAAAAGTAAGGTTTCTCAAATAAGTAGAGACTAAATTAAAATTTCCACATAGATTTTTTAGTGTATTTCAGGCGGTGGAAAGCCACTATATACACCACCCTTCTCTCATTTGTAAAATGCACCAGAGAGAGAGAGAAAAAAAAGGTTACTTCTCTCCTTATAATATTACAATTTGAAAATTATAAAATAAATAGAAAAATTAAAAACTTTAAATATTAAAAATTTGAATTCAGTAACAATATGAAGTTTTGGATATAATAATATTTATTTAATTTATTATTTATATATTTAATTAATCCAGTAAGAACCTGAAGTTCTGGATCTAATAATATTAATTTTAATTTACTGTTTATATATTTTATTTACTATTTATACATATTTATTGATTTATATTTAAATTGGCTATGCCGACATCGTTTACTGTTTATACATATTTATTTACTATTATGTATTTAAGTTGGCTATGCTGACGATATTTATTATTTATACATATTTATTTACTGTTATACATATCAAATTGGCTATGCCGACGATATTTATTATCTATACATATTTACTTACTGTTATACATATCAAGTTGGCTATACCGACATAATTTATTATTTTTGTAATTTATTTACTGTTGTGCATCTTAAGTTGACTATGCCGATATTATTTTATTTATACATTTTTATTTATAATTATTTACTTTATTGCTCTTAATTTTAATTAAATTTTGCACATATATATATTGAAATATATATGGTAGAAATTTAAATTTTATCATACTATAAGTTCTGATTCTACATATGATTTTCATATCAAAAGCTCTGGTTCCATTTGTGATTTTCAGTCCCACAGTTCTGGTTCATTTCTGATTCTATATGTGATTTTTAAATCCAGAAGATCTAAACATGATAAACCTTGCGGATTAAGATTTGATGTACTTTAAATTTTTGGAGATAATTACATGTTATGGGTCATAAATGCTGAATTGCATCTAAAATTTGAAGACCCAATATATTACTATTATAGAACCAGAAGTTCTATGGCAAGAAGTAACAACAAATGTTACCACGAGAAAGAAATGGTTATTTCTACTACTTAACCGATTCCGCAATATTCCCAGGAGTGAATGCTAATATCTATAAAAATTTTAGACATGGCTATAGTCGTGGTTGTGGGCATGAATATGGCGGTTATTAATTCTTAAATTACCATAAAATCAAAGACAATTTCTCAGAAGTGGAATGTCTATAAAGTCAACGAGATAAGGGCAAAGGTTTATAGAATAAACCCGTAAAAATAATAAAGATGTTTGTTTTAAATTTGCGGCAAAAGGAATCGTACCTGTTGTACACCGAAATACTTGATAAAGATTTATTATGTTTTTACTTACTAAATATTTCTTCTATCTTCATACACTTTTGTTTTATATTGGTGTAATATATTTCATTTTTATTAATTTATTATCTAACATGATTTTTCTTTAATCAGAAAAATATGAATCTAAAAAATGAATTGTCTACTATTGATAAACATGACGGAGATATATGTCTTGCTGATAGTGCAACGACAAATATAATCCTACGGAATCAGAAATATTTTCGGAGTATGAATTTGCTCAAAACAAAGATTAATACCATATCAGGTCCAACAGATCTGATTAAAGGCTCCGGAAGAGCCACAATATTTTTACCAAATGGTACTCAATTATGTATCAATGATGCTTTATATTCAAGCAGATCCAGAAAAAATCTGCTTAGTTTTAAAGATATAAGGCGTAATGGATATCATATTGAGACTATAAACAAAAAGAATGTTGAATATATATGTATTACTTCTAATGATTCGGGCCAGAAGCTCATTGTAGAGAAGCTACGTGCTTTATCATCTGGATTATATTATACGGTTATAAAACATGTAGAGATTTATGCAGTTATAAACCAGAAGTTCTCAGATCCAAAAATATTTATGTTTTGGCATGACCGTCTAGGTCACCCAGGATCTACGATGATGTGTAAGATCATTGAAAATTCTTATGGACAATCATTAAAGAATCAGAAGATTTAGTTGTTACGTGAAAATATATGTACTACATATTCACAAGGGAAGTTAATGACCTGACCATCTTATTCTAAAGTTGATCTTGAATCCCCATCATACTTACAAAGAATTCAAGGGGATATATACGGATCTATTCATCCACCAAGTGGATCATTCTGCTATTTTATGGTTCTAAATTGATGTATCTACAAAATGGTCACATGTTTGTTTATTATCTACTCGTAATGTTGCTTTTGTCAGATTACTTGCACAGGTTATTAGGTTTCGAGCACATTTGCTAGATTATCCGATAAAATCAATACGCTTTGATAATGCTAGTGAGTTTACATCCAAAACTTTTTATGAGTATTGCAAAGCCGTTGAGATTGATGTTGAGCATTCAATTCCACATGTGCACACCCAGAACAGATTAACAGAATCATTTATCAAACGTCTTCAGGTAATTGTGAGAACTTTATTATTAAGAACACAATTACCAAGTTCTGTATAGGGGCATGCTATTTTACATGCTATTGCATTAATTCGTCTCCGACCTACTGCTTATCACCAATATTCACCATTACAACTTGTGTTTGGTCATCAACCTAATATATCTCATTTACGTACTTTTAGTTGTGCTGTGTATGTCCTCATTGCCCCCACTTAAAGAACTAAAATGGGTCCCCAAAGATGTTTAGGGATATATGTTGGTTTTGATTCACCGTCATTTATTTGATATTTGGAACCTTTAACGGGTGTTTGGTCATCACCAATATTCACCATTACAACTTGTGTTTGGTCATCAACCTAATATATTTCATTTACGTACTTTTAGTTGTGCTGTATATGTCCTCATTGCCCCCACTCAAAGAACTAAAATGGGTCCCCAAAGACGTTTAGGAATATATGTTGGTTTTGATTCACCGTCAATTATTAAATATTTGGAACCTTTAACGGGTGATCTTTTTACCGCACGATTTACAGATTGTCATTTTGATGAGACAAATTTTTCATCTATAGAGGAAAAAAAAACTTCTCCTGAAGAGAAGCGAAAATTTTCTTAGAAGGTTCCAAGTTTGATTCGTTTAGATCCATACATATCTCAGTGTGAGAATGAAGTGCGAAAGATAGTGCATCTTCAAACATTGCTAATCAGTTACCAGATACATTTACAGATGCTAATAGGATAACAAAATCGTATATACCAGCTGCTAATGTACCACCCCAGGTGATTGTTCAAGAAGAACGATATAAATAATCGGCAGCAATTGAACCATTTGTTGCATGACAGAAGCGTGGCAAACCACTTGAATAAAAAAATACAGTTCCTCGGAAGAGGAAAGTAAATTATCAGGATTCTAATGTAAATAAAACTCGAGTTACCAATAAATTTACTTTCTCTGGATCAACTCTAGTAGAGTTAGATGTCCCTGAAGAGATGCAAGTCTCTGAAGCGACAGAAGCCCCTGAAGTGGCAGAAATCCCTGAAGAGAAACAAGAAACTAGAAATGAAGAAATATCCATAAATTATACAAGAGAAATGTGGAATTGAGAAGAAACAATCATCGATGATATATTTTCATACACAGTAGCTACTAAAATTATTAATGATGATTATGAACCTCATGGTATTGATGATTGCAAACAAAGGCATGATTGACTTAAATGGAAAGACGCAATTCAAGCAGAATTAAATTCTTTAACCAAACGTGTAGTATTTAGACCTGTAGTCCAGACACCTGAAGATGTCAAACCCGTCAGATATAAATGGGTTTTTGTTCGAAAACATAATGAGAAAAATAAAGTCGTGAGATATAAGGCACGACTCGTAGTACAAGGTTTCTCGCAAAGAATTGGTATTAATTTCGATAAAACGTATTCACCAGTAATAGATACAATTACATTCAGATTTTCATTATGTATGGCTATTTCAGAAAAGCTTGAAATGCGTCTAATGGATGTAATGATTGCTTATTTATATGGGTCACTCGATTCAGATATTTCTATGAAAATTCCTGAAGGATTTAAAATGTCAGAAGCATATAAATCGAGATCTCGTAATTTATATTCGATAAAGTTGCAAAGATTCATGCATGGATTAAAACAATCTGGGCGGATGTGATATAACCGTGTTAGTAAATATCTGATTAAATAATGGTATATTAATGATCCGGTATACCCATGTGTTTTTATAAAGAAATCTGAATCTGGATTTGCTATTGTAACAATATATGTTGATGATATGAATTTGATTGAAACTCCTGAAGAACTCCTGGAAACTGCTGAATATTTGAAAAGGAAATTTGAAATGAAAGACTTAACAAAAACGTAGTATTGTCTCGGCCTGGAGATCGAGCATAAACCAAACAGAATATTTGTCCATCAATCCGCATATATTGAAAAGATTCTAAAAATATTTAATATGGACAATGCTCATCCGTTAAGTACTCCTATGGTTATTAGATCTCTTGATTCTAAAAAGGATCCATTCCGGCCTAAAGAATATAATGAAAAGATACTTGGTCCTGAAGTACTGTATCTTAATGCGATTGTTGCTCAATTATATCTTGCACAATGTACTAGACCTGATATTGCATTTTCAGTAAACTTATTGGCAAGATTCAGTTCAGCACTAACTCGAAGGCATTAGAATGGGATAAAACATATTTTTCGTTATCTTCATGGTACAATAGATTTGGGATTATTTTTTGTATCTGACAATTTTTTAGGTTTAGTTGGTTATGCTGATGTTGAATATTTATCTGATCCTCATAAAACTCGTTTGCAAACAAGATATGTTTTTACCTATAATGGCACATCAATCTCATGGTGATCCACAAAATAAATTTTTGTTGCTACATCCTCTAATCATTCTAAGATTCTTGCGCTTCATGAAACAAGTCGAAAATGTATTTGAATAAATTCTATTATTCATCATATTCGAAGTACATACGGATTTCCATCATCCACAAAAATGCAAACACCAATATTTGAAGATAATGCAGCTTATATTGCTCATATCAGAGGAGGATATATCAAAAGACATAGAACCAAACATATTTCTCCAAAATTCTTCTATACTCATGAACTTCAACAAAGTCGACAGATTGATGTCAAACAGATACAGTCTACAGATAATCTTTCAGATCTGTTTACTAAAATATTACCGACGTCAGCGTTTGAGAAATTAGTATATGGCATTAACATGTGTCGACTTTGCAAACTACATAATTAATATAAAAGAATTATTTTTGTCAGGGGGAGCAAATTTTTGAAGAAAGCAATATATGTGCACTGTACTCTTTTTCCTTTTGATCGGATTTTGTCCCATTAGATTTTACCGGTAAGGTTTTTAATGAGACAGTTTAAGCGTATGAAGTACTATTTATGATCCGAAAAATTATGATATATATATTTTAAAAGATAATTCAGAAGATTATTGTGTATAATTTTAAATATAAATAAAATAATAAAAATCTAAGGGGAATATTGTGGAAAATTGTGCAAAAGTTTATATTTTTATTTAAAAACACGTGTGGCATCTGATTGGACCACTTTATTTTGTATAAATTTTTTAGTGTATTTGCCATATATATATATATATACCACCCCTATCTCATTTGTAAAATGCACCCGAGAGAAAGACCGAAAAAGGTTACTTCTCTCCTATTTAGCCTTTCTCTTTATTGTGTGTATTTGTTTTTCTTCAGTTGTTTATGCGCACACTTCTTTCTTTTATTACGGCTGCTGAGTATTACTTCAGTTGTCATTTATTTTTATAACGTGTTATCAACACCATTAATTTATTATTATACTTTGTAATTATCACTTTATTAAATTTTTTATATTAAAAAATAAATCTAATTTTATTTACATTTATAATATTACAATCTAAAAATTATAAAATAAATAAAAGAGTCAGAAGTTCTAAATATTAAAAATTTAAATTCAGTAAGAATCTGAAGTTCTGGATATAATAATAATATTTAATAATATTAATTTTAATTTACTGTTCATATATTTTATTTACTATTTTTACATATTTACTGATTTACATTTAAGTTGATTATACCGACATTATTTACTATTTATGTATATTTATTTATTATTATACATTTAAGTTGATTATACCGACGATATTTACTGTTATACATATTAAGTGGGTTATGCCGACAATATTTATTATATATACATATTTACTTGTTGTTATACATATTAAGTTGGCTATATCGACATAATTTATTATTTATACAATTTATTTACTGTTGTGTATCTTAAGTTGGCTGTGCCGACATTATTTTATTTATAATTATTTACTTTATTGTTCTTAATTTTAATTAAATTTTGTATATATATTCAATTTTTGTTTGTGAAAAAAAAAAAGGAGAAGTTTTGTTGATTGAAATATTTCAATTAACATCTAGTATCAGCAACCTAACTTTGGATTTTGATGGAAACAGCCTCTTCCTTTCAAGCATTTACTAGACTTAGTAAATTTTGCTTTCCTTAAACGTTTTGATTATCGCTTAAGGAATAATGTTACGTTGATATGATCCTTAGGGTACATTAATTATCAGAAAAATTAAATAAATAATTATATTTAAGGAACAAATTCAAGTTATTATTATTATTATTATTTGTAACAGACTTATGATACAAATTAAAGAGATAGTTTTTAGTATGAGATCGAACGTATAAACTCATGTCGTTTAACTTCACACCACGTGGAGTGAGACTATCATGTGATTGTTTACTCGAGCATATGGTGTGAAGTTACTCGCCATTATTTGCTATTGCCTCATTGTACTTCTTTCGCAAGTTACCTCAATGTACTCTTTTATGGTTGCAAACATAATATGATGGTACCCATACTTCTCAAGAAAGTTAAAGTTTCGAATTCGAATCCCCTCTTCCCCAAGTTATAAAAAAAAAAAAAACAACTTATTTTGACAAGGGATTCTGTATTTCTACACTCACAAAATGAAAAACTATATAGAGAGTTAATTTGTGTTAAAGTTGTGAAAATGAATACATGGATTATTATACTAATTCCTTCTGGATTTATTTGAGAAGCAACAAGAGGGTTTGTCTAAACTTTGAATTTTTCCAAATCCAAAAACTTTTTACAAAGATTATTATTATCAGGGATGATGACTACTAATCTGATCAAGTGTATTATTGGTTTCATTTGCAAACCTGACAGTAGTAGCAGAAACATAGAATGCAATGCAGAAGAGGCTGTGTAGAAAGCAGAAAAGACCACCAATCAACAGAAAATGATTGTGCAATATCCCACATGATTCTCTTGATTTTGAGTTCTCTAACATGCCTATTACCAGCATTGGAAATCCAATGGCCACCACAATCCTGAAATATGTGTTAATTTATTCATGAAATTAATCATTCTAACAGGAACTAATTGCAAGTGATTATTGATAATAATCACTGTATGCTGTAAAAACAAAAAAACACATACCATGATAAAATCAAGCAAGCAAACCATAATTGCCTGTTGACGGCAGATCTTTCAAGCTCTTCTGTGCAGCAGATACACATACACCCTCCAAGCAAATTAGCAACAATGTGAGCTAGAGCCTGTAATACAGCTGCTGCCAAACCCAACTTGAATGCCTCAGGGCTTGGTTCTTTACACCCAGAATTTCTCGTCAGCCTCATATGTACTGTTACCTATATATATTCAACGGCAATTATTCAATCAAAATGAGAATAACTTAATTTTAACAATTTTTTTTTTTTTTTTATGTTGACGTATTGGTACCTTGTTTTTGGCTACTTCTGCTTTAATGCCTAGAATACCAGCAACAGCATCCATGGCCACAATCACTAGACAGACAAGAACACCAACTTTTGTCATGACTTACTCTCTGCAACTTCTTTTGTTGAGCTACAGAGAGAGAGAGAGAGAGAGAGAGAGAGAGGAGAATATATATGTGAAGAAGATGGTGACAGAGAGGGAGAGGGAGAGGGAGAGGGAGAGGGAGAAAGAGGAATGTATGTGAAGAAGATGGTGACAGAGAGGGAGAGGGAGAGAGAAAGCAGAGACACTTTTTTATACAGAGAATTTCCACTAACTCCAATTAGATGAAGAGAAAAAAAAAAAGCGAGAAGGAAAAAGGTCAATAATACTGGGTTTGTACCAACACACCACATTCAAAAAGTTTGAAATTCTTTTTATACGGAAAAAGTTGTTGGAGGGTGTGTGATAAAGAAATCCCACCTTATTTTTGTCCATAATCTTCTTTTATGCAGTAATTTCTGATGTCTACATAGGGACAACTTCTACTATTCACATTGATAATTAAATGTGAAAAACTTTCACATCAGTATTGTAATTAGGTATTCGAATTATAATGTGTACTTCATTTCGATAGATTTCGATAATCTCTTCACCCATTTGATATTAAATTTTAAAATAAAATAAAAAATTAAAAGTCTTCTATTTACTAATTAACTAAAAAAAACTCAATTGGTTTAATGTTTTGGTGATTAGTTCTTCCATAAGGGCCATTATAGTTGAAATGATAAATATGTTTTTAGTTTAGTGAAATTAATAAAATTGTACGTTCACTCTTTAGCTTAACAATGT
>CM010613.1:5391835-5491835 GCA_003430845.1 Xanthoceras sorbifolium
ATATTCAGCTGTTTTCAGGAGCTCTTCAGGAGTTCCAATTAAATTCATATCATCAACATATACTGCTACAATAGCAAATCCAGATTCAGATTTCTTTATAAAAACACATGGACATACTATATCATTAATATACCCTTCCTTGATCAGATATTGACTAAGACGGTTATACCACATCCGTCCAGATTGTTTTAATCCATACAGGGATCTTTGCAACTTTATCAAATATAAATTACGAGATCTCGATTTATATGCTTCTGGCATTTTAAATCCTTCAGGAATTTTCATATAGATATCTGAATCGAGTGACCCATATAAATAAGCAGTCACTACGTCCATTAGATGCATTTCAAGTTTTTCTGAAACAGCCATACTTAATAAAAATTGAAATGTGATTGTATCCATCACTTGTGAATACGTTTTATCAAAATCAATACCAGTTATCTGCGAGAAACCTTGTGCTACGAGTCATGCCTTATATCTCATGACTTCATTTTTCTCATTTCGTTTTCGTACAAAAACCCATTTATATTCGACGGGTTTGACATCTTCAGGTGTCTGGACTACAGGTCCAAATACTTCACGTTTGGCTAAAGAATTTAATTCTGCTTGAATTGCTTCTTTCCATTTATGCCAATCATGTCTTTGTCTACAATCATCAATACCATGAGGTTCATAATCATCATTAATAATTTCAGTAGCTACTGTGTATGAAAATATATCATCGATGATTGTTTCTTCACGATTCCACATTTCTCTTGCATAATTTATGGATATTTCTTCATTTCCATTTTCTAGTCTCTCTTCTGGGATTTTTGCCACTTCAGGGGCTTCTGCCACTACAGGGACTTCTGTCACTTCAGAAAAATCTAACTCTACTGGAGTTAATCCAGAGAAAGTGGATGTATTGATAACTCTAGTTTTATTTCCATCAAAATTCTGATAATTTATTTTCCTTTTCCGAGGAACTGTATCTTTTGATTCAAGTAGTCTACCACACTTCTGTCGTGCAACAGATGATTCAGTTACTGCTAATTGTTTATATCGTTCTTCAGGAACAATCACCCGGACTGGTACATTAGCAGCTGGTATATATGACTTTGTTACCCTATTAGCATCTGTAAATGCATCTGGTAACTGATTAGCAATTGTTTGAAGATGCACTATCTTTCGCACTTCATTCTCACACTGAGATGTGTATGGATCTACATGGATTAAACTTGAAACCTTCCAAGAAAATTTCCGCTTCTCTTCAGGAGAAGTTTTTCTTTCCCTGAAAGATGGAAAATTTGTCTCATCAAAATGACAATCTGCAAATCGTGCGGTAAAAAGATCACTCATCAAAGGTTCCAAATATCTAATAATTGACGGTGAATCAAAACCAATATATATCCCTAAACGTCTTTGGGGTCCCATTTTAGCTCTTTGAGTTGGGGCAATTGAGACATATACAGTGCAACCAAAAGTACGTAAATGAGATATATTAGGTTGATGGCCAAACACAAGTTGTAATGGTGAATACTGGTGATAAGCAGTAGGTCGAAGTGTAACATCCCTAATTTTGAATAATTAATTTTGAAAATGTGGATGTAAAAAGTTATGATTATAGGGGTATAAAACGTAATTAAATGTATGTTTATTTTTATGATTTCCAGATGGACCAAATGGAGCGGTCCAGAAAGATTGCATGAAGTGAAGAAAAAGTGACAGTGAGTACCGCGACCCTCACTGCGACCAAAGATCGCGATGAGCTGCTCGCGGTGAAAAATGGCATTTTCTGGCAGTGAGCACCGCGATCACAGATCGCGATGAGCTGCTCGCGGTGAAAAATATCAAATTCGGGCAGTGAGCAACGCGACCACCAGCACGACCATGGTACCGCAATGGGTGATCGCGATGAAAGCTGTGGAACCCTTCCAGTAAGTACCGCGACCAGGTGGCGCGACCACAAGTCGCGATGACCGAAATGATAAAAAAAAAATTAGCTTCTGTGAGAAGCCATCGAAACAGACAGAAAAGAGAGAGAGAGAGAGAGAGAGAGAGAGAGAGAGAGAGAGAGAGAGTATCGTGAGAAAAGAAGAAAGAAAAGAAGAAGAAGAGGAAGAAGAAAGAAAGAAGAAGAAGAGAAGAAGAAGAGGAAGAAAAGAAGAAGAAGAAGAGAAGGGAAAGAAGAAGAAAAGAAAAGAAAGAAAAGAGAAGGAAAAAGGGAAGAAGAGGAAGGAAGAAAAAAGGGAAAAGAAAAATCCAGAAAGAAAACTATTGTTAAACAGTATACAGGTTGGTATACACACGTTTCTGAACTTATTTTCGATAAATGTTTTGATTTAGTACGTCTGGGAAATATAGTTATGGATATTATATATTCGTATTGATTTGTTTATATACTCGTATTTCATTTTTGCATATTGTTGGAACTATTTGTGCAATATTCTGCTATTATAGAAATTCGAATAAAGGCGTATGTTTTCAAAACCTGGTTTACAACTATTGTTTGGTTTTCCTATTTATGGATTTTGATTGAAATTGATATTTGTTGATTCCTGAAACCAAAGAACGAATTTGTTAGGATATTTGAACGGCCCTGATATATGTATAGGGATATATGGATATAGAAGATTGACATGTCAATTGGGTGAATATATGGCAGTACTGCACCGTGATTTATGATGCCTCTGATTGTTAATTATACGGATACCATTTTCTCGTGAAATGGGAAACCGACTGTTAAACACGGATATCATTTCCTAGTGAAATGGGAAACCGGCTGTTTATATAGGGATACCATTTCTTATGAGATGGGAAATCCGACTGTAAAACCCATAATCCAATCCTGTAAACCTTGTTATGTGTATTAAGGGCCCAATTGAGAACTGATAACCAGAAAATGTTATGGAAAATAAAGAAATGATATTGAAATTGAAATCCTTAAACTTTTAAAATACTTTATTTTATATATTTTCAGTAACTGAAATCTAATGGTTGTTTTATATCTAAATCTGTCTGAATTTCTGAATTTAAGCTATATTGTTTATACATCTATCTGAAATTCTGAATTTAAGATATATATATTGTTTTATATTATATTGCAATTTATTTTAGTGTACACCCACTAAGCTATATGCTTAGCGCGTCGGTTTTTATCGCGCGTAGGTAACAAGGATACTGAGGAGGCCAAAGATTGAAGAGAGAGTTGCTGACAGAGAGCCAGAGTCACTACATTTGGGTAGTTATATATGTATTCCTGTATAATGTAGTTAGATATGCATGCATATACAGAGAATTTGTAATTATGTTTTGTAATTATGTTCTGTAATTAATTGTTTTATGCTTTCTATTTTTCATTTTCGAAGAACCGTAATTAATGAATTGTTTTATAAACTGTTTGAAAGTCGCACTAAACGGCAGAGTGCGCATTTGAATAAAATGATATTTGGAGTGTTGTGAATTATATTTGAATTGAGTTTGATTTGAAACAGGTTTTGGGAAATCAGAAAAACAGAGGAAACTCTGCCGAAATTTTTAAAACTAAATTTTAATGGGCTCACTCAAAAAGGTTTTGAAATTATAACTTATATGGTTTTCAGTTTATAAACAGAATTAAGTAAAGTTTTGAAAACCCAGTAGCGCTCCCTGAGTCGATCCAGACGGGTTGGGTCAGGGGGTGTTACACGAAGACAGATTAATGCAGCAGCATGTAAAATAGCATGTCCTCATACAGAACTTGGTAATTCTGTTCTTAATAATAAAGTTCTCGCAATTACCTGTAGGCGTTTGGTAAATGATTCTGCTAATCCATTCTGGGTGTGCACATGTGGGACTGGATGTTCAACATCAATCCCTACTGCTTTGTAATACTCATAAAAAGTTTTGGATGTAAACTCACCAGCATTATCAAGGTGTATTGATTTTATTGGATAATCTAGAAAATGTGCACAAAGCCTAATAACCTGTGCAAGTAATCTGTCAAAAGCAATATTACGAGTAGACAATAAACAAACATGTGACCATCTTGCAGATGCATCAATTAGAACCATAAAATAGCGAAATGATCCACTAGGTGGGTGAATAGGTCCACATATATCCCCCTGAATTCTTTGTAAGAATGATGGGGATTTAAAACCAACTTTAGGATAAGATGGTCTAGTTACTAATTTTCCTTGTGAATATGCAGTACATATACTCTCATGTAACAACTGAATCTTCTGGTTCTTTAATGGATGTCCATGAGAATTTTCAGTGATTCTACGCATCATCGTAGATCCCAGGTGACCTAAGCGATCATGCCAAAGCATGAATATTTTTGGATTGGAGAACTTCTGGTTCATAACTGCATAAGCCTCAATTGATTTGATTATCGTATAGTATAATCCAGATGAGAAAGTACGAATCTTTTCCAAAATCAATTTTTGTCCTGAAACAGCATAAGTAATATAGAGATATTCTATATTATTTTCACTTATTGTTTCAATATGATATCCATTAAAATGAATATCTTTAAAGCTAAGTAAATTTCTTTGGGAACTGTTTGAATATAAAGTATCATGGATACATATTTTTGTTCCATTTTCCAATAAAATTATGGCTCTTCCAGAGCCCTCAATTAGGTCTGCAGGACCTGATATAGTATTCACCCCAGCTTTAAGTGATATCAAATTTGAGAAATACTTCTTATTACGAATAATAGTATGTGTTGTTGTATTATCAATCAAACATATATTTTTATCTTCTTCACTGGAAACAGATGGCCTATCCATATCATTTATTTCATTAAACAAAAATATATATTAGTTATTAACGAAAACAAAGGCACAAAAAATACATCATACTTAATTGCAGAGAAAAAGAAAGGATAAAAACAAAACAAAAAACACAGAACAAAAACACATATACAAAACAAATCGATGATTGACATATTTTAGTTGGCATGGACATCCCTTTGATGATCATATCGATCTTTTAAATTTTTCCAAAATATTAATGGATCTTTCACTGTGAGATATTGGACTTTTAGATTCTCATGTAGATGATGTCTAAGAAAGATTATGGCCTTGGCCTTATCCTGTAGGGATGTCTCATTTTCTTCCTTAACCGTGTCTTACAAATTCATGGCTTGTAAATGCATTTCAGCATCCAGAATCCAGAAAAGGTAATTGTTTCCAGAAATATCTAGGGCAAAGAACTACAAGTTCTTAAGGTTTGACATTTTTCAACAGCTTTTATTCATACAAAACAATAATAATAATTAGTTTTGAGTAAATATATTAAGAATGGTGCATAATAAGTATAAATCATATCTAATAATTAAATAGGCATATAAACGTAATATGTATAGAAA
Source organism: Xanthoceras sorbifolium (assembly GCA_003430845.1). NCBI lineage: Eukaryota > Viridiplantae > Streptophyta > Magnoliopsida > Sapindales > Sapindaceae > Xanthoceras > Xanthoceras sorbifolium. The sequence continues at coordinate 5,397,168 of CM010613.1, forward strand.
TAGCTATAGATAAGTAAATATTGACTGGACCGTACATATGCAAATTTAATTAAAATAAAGAGTACTGAAGTAAAATGTATTAACAATAAATAAAATGCATAAATAGTATATATTGTTGGCATAGCCAACTTTAAGATGCGTAATAAATAAATTGTATAAATAATAAATATGGTCGGCATAGCCGACTTGAGATGCATAACAATAAATAAATTACATAAATATAAACGTGGTCGGCATAACCGACTTGAGATGCATAACAATAAATAAATTACATAAATATAAATATATATATATATAAACATTAAATTAAAAATAATAATATTATTATTATGTTCAAAACTTCTTACTTGATTAAAGTTTATGATATTTATAGTTTCTAGCTCTTTTATTTATTTGTGCAATCATCTGGTAGTAATATTATATAAGTAAAATTAGATTTATTTTTCTGATGTGAAAGATCTAACAGAGTGACAATCACAAAGCATATTAATAAGCTAGTCGTACTGATAACGTGTTGTAAATAAAAGAAATAAAACTAAGTAATAATAATAAACAAAATAATTGATAGAAAAAACAACAAACCAAATAATGTAAACAAAAAGAGAGAGAGAAGCAATTGGGAGAGAAAAAATTACACTGCTCACATTTCTCGTTTTTTCTACTTACAAGGCAAATGGGCACACATATATATAGAAGTTAATCCACCTACTTCATTCTACTTACATATTAAAATATAATTAAAAATATGCAATTATTGAGTGGTGTAAATTCACCACTTTACAACATACAAGAATATGTACCAAATTTTAAAAAAAAATGATAATATTTTTATTACTTTTTTATTAAACTCTCCCTCATCACTAATAATTTTTTATCCCTATGTATCTCCTATAACACATTTTTCTCTCATTACCTATTTAATTAAAATTAATAATCATTAATATATATATTTTTTAATCTTTTAATAATATACTTTTCATTTTTAAAAAAATAAATTAAAGTGAACTTTTATTTTTAAAATTTAAACTTTCATTGTAGTTTTTAATAAAATTGAATTAAATTTATAATTTTTTTTACAAATTTAATTTACCAATATATTAATATTATATAGATTAAATTTTTTTATTTTTTATTTTGTTTTAAAAAATAAATTTATGTTTTTTATTCAATTATTTTTATTTTGATTTAATTATAATTAATATATCTATTTAATTGACCAATTATATTTAAATTTAATTATAATTTAGTAATATAATATACATTTTATTATTACTTTTAGTCCAATCACAAATCATTCCAAACATAGAATTACACTATTTTAGTCCTATCCTATATTACACCAAACGGTGGATAGTATTATATTAATCCAATTCAATCCAGTTCAATCCCAGTTCAATCTAATCCTATAAAATAATCCAATCCAACCCCGCATACCAAACGGGGCATAATTCCTGTCTTTGCCCAGAATCACAAATTTCGCATCTCCTCCATCTTCGAAACTCCGGCTTCCAAACCATCTCAGCTTCCTCCACAACCGGTGAAGATTTCGAAAACTCCAAATTAGAAGGTACTTTTTTTTATTTTTTGATTTATTTTTTGGGGTTTTGTTTTTCAATCTCTAAATTATATTTGATTTTCTGATTTTTTGGATTTTTTTTATGTTCCTTTATCACTGTTTGAATTTTATTTAAATACCAGCATAAAAAGCTATGTGATTCATGTTTGAATTTTAAAATTCAAGCGTACCTTCTAGGCAAAGATAGGAATTATAGAGGAAGAGGAAGTGACTGTTTAGATTAAATATTAGTAATATTTTTTATTTTATTTTATTTTTTTTATAATTAGTATATTAATTAGCATCATTTTATAACAACCCTTGAATTAATCTAAGGGCTATTAATAAATGATGCTAATTGTATTACGGTAAAGGAGTCCTCATACAATCTCCCTGATAAAATGAGAATTAGATTTTATAGGATAAGGTTGCTCAAATCTTATCCAAAGACACACTTCACAATTTGGTCTAACCCAATCACGACAATGTTTGGGGTCATCAGTAACCAGACCAGTGCACTATTGGACGATATCAATAGCCCAAACTCTCAAAAAAAAAATGTATATATCCGTAAAACTATTATTTATGTAAATCTGTCTTGTTCAATTAATAATTTATAATATAAAAATAGTTAATCCACACCTTACCTTAATAGTTTGGAGGAGCTCAACACCTTATATAGGTATATAAATATACATTTTTATCCACTATTGTTCATAAAATCGTAATTATACGAGTAAATTTCTCCCTCATATTGATAGTAGATGTTTGGACCTCTCAGTTGATCATCTCTAAGGTACTAGATTTAAAATATATATATATATATATATATATATATATATATATATATATATAGCTAACGAGAGGCCTAAGGGTATAATTATACTTTAGAACACATATTAAATTTGTTTTATTCAGTTTTTTTTAATTTAATTTGTGTTTATGGAATTAAGAACACATGTCGATAAAGAAGACCAAATTTTCAAGTACAAAATAAACGTTCTTCTATCACACCTATAATTATAAACTAAGAACGCACCTATTAAACTTTCTTCTATCACTTGATGAAATGAGGTTCTTTATATTTCTTTGATGTAATGTTACATAATGGCAAAAGTTTTTTTTTCCCCAAATCTAAGTGTGCAATTTTATTTTATTTTTTACTATTATTATAGTAATTTTTTTTTTACAACTATATATAACGCTATATAGTTGCTTACTATGTGCCTTTAGTGCCTACTTTAACATAAACCTATATGTGCGCAAGCAAGTAAACGTTCATGTCTCCAGAGGCGATAGCGCAGTGATAAAGGGGGTAATCCTCAAGCGTCTAGAAAGCACTTAGTGTGGGGTTCGAATCTTATCGCTGTTGTGCGAGTTCCTGATTTACCATATTCACCTACTGTGGGACTGAGAGGGTAGGTTCAAGGGTTTTACCATCTCCACAAACGGGCTTAGGACCTAAGAGCCCAATGAAGTGAGTGGCCCAAAGACAAATTTTCCTTGGTTATCCAAAAAAAAAAAAGTATGCATCTCCAAGTCATTTACAAAGAAAACTAGGAACAAAATTACTATAGAAGAACAATGATGACAGCCCTATAATGGTACAAGAACATAATACATGACAATCTGCAGCCATTTCTGGGTTAAGTTTTAATTTAATTTTTTAATTTATTTAAATTTTTAATTATGGAGTAAGTTAGAAGACAAAAATATCCCTAAAATAGTTAAGTTTGACTAACGATTAACTCACATAAGAATCAAATTGATATATTTTCATAATGTTATGGCCCAATTATAATACCAATAAAATTTATTTAAAAAATTGATAATTTCTTAAAAATTAAAGATGAAATTGAAAATCCCCCTAAAAAATAAAAAATAAATAAAATAGAACAATAATAATATGAAAGAAAATCTGAACAAATGAAGGAGGCTAATCTATTGGCCTCCTTCAATGGGAGGAGACAAAGAATCCATTAATATTATTTTTTTAAGAGTTTATTTTATTTCATTTTTTTATTATTGTTTTATTATATTTATATTTTTAAATAGTAATTTCATTAATTTGATACATGGTAGTTTACATTAAAAAAAATATTATATTATTTATACTAAATATAAATATATAAAATAAAATAAATATTAATATATATATATATATATAATATGTCTTGTTACAAGTTTTCATATGTTTATATGCATATATTATATATTAAAAAAATAAATATGTTGTCAACGATTTATTTGTTCCGACCTTTTTAGACTTTAGTTAAATTCAAATTTGTCAAGATTTTAAGGGAAAAAAACAAACAAAGAAACTCGACATTAAGCTAATATTTAGAGTTGAGTTATGTAGTATTACTTTATATAAAATAGGAGGATTTTTGGTATTTAACTTGTTACATCGAAATTAAATTATTTTTATTAACTTCTTTTTTTTCATAGCTAAATTGTATTCAATTTGTAATTTAATTGTTCTTATCAAAAGAAACGGCTAATAACCACATATTGCTAAGATTTATTGTTTTAGCACTTAAATACCACTTTAAATGTTAATAGGACATTATTCAAACACATAAATTTATTGATGTGGGAGTAATAGATTTATCACTGGACTATATCAACTTTTTCAATCGAGAATCAACCATTGATTATTAAACGAAAATTATTTTGGTCCTCAACTTTTTTCGAATTATCACTTTTGAATCGATGTTTGATGTTTTTGCTCCCGTGATCCCTAATTTTTCTAAAATCAAACAGTTTACTCCTTCCGTTAGTCAACCGTTAGTCAATTTTAACAATATTAGAGGTATTTCGGTTTTTACAACAAAAAAAACAACTATTTAGGTTAAAAAAATAAAGAAAAATAAAAAGTATTAAATTTTAAATAAAAAAATTTTGAAAAAAATGATGGTGATTAAAAAAATAAAAAACAAAAAAAATTATTTTTTTATTTTTATAATGTATAAATTTTTTAGTTTTTTTAAAGGCAAAATCGTCAATCTATAAATTATATTAGGTTTGACTGTTAAAAATTTAATTAGAATGACTAATTTGATTAATTTAAAAAAAGTTGAGGACCACAATAGGTAAAACATTAAATATCGATTAAAAAATATTAAGGACTAAAATAATCTTCACCCTTAATTATTTAAATAATAATAATAATAAATAAATAAATACATCTTAACAATTCACTAGTGACTATGATTATTGATTAATGTCTCTCAAGATCTAGAAAATCTCTTAATAGAGACTCTGGATAACTGAGATAAACTTTGTCTATAAAAAGAGAATCAGATTTAATAGGATAAGGTTGCTCTTATCTTAACCACAGACACACTTCACAATTGGGTCTAACCCAACCCAATCACGACAACGTTTGGGTCCTAAGTAACCAGACCAGTGCACTATTGGACAACATCAATAGCCCAAACTCTTAAAATATATATATATATATATATATATACATATATATATATATATATATACATATATATATATACATATATATATATATATCACCTATAAGGTATTAGATTTTAAAAAAAATATAAAAATAGTTAACGAGAGGCCTAAGGGTATAATTATACTTTAGAATACATATTAAATTTGTTTTATTCAGTTTTTTTAATTTAATTTGTGTCCCTAGAACTAAGAACACGCGGTGATAAAAATGACCGATTTTTCAAATACAAAGCGATCGACAATATGAACCTTGACCCAGAAAGCTACTCGTGTTTCTGCTTTTAGCCCCAATTAGTAAATGAATTCCCACTTCATTTCCAAGTAAACTCCACTCAACACAGACTTTTTTTGGCTTTTTGGCTTCGGGTCAGAGTCAACACTTGATGAAATGGGGTTCTTAATATTTCTGTGATGTAATGTTACATAATCGCGAAATTTTTTTTTTTTTCTTTTTTCCCCAAATCTAAGTGTGTAATTCTAGGTTTTTTCCCAACTATATAACTTTATATAGCTGCTTACCATGTTCCCTTAGAGCAATTCTAGGTTTTTTCCCAACTATATAACTTTATATAGCTGCTTACCATGTTCCCTTAGAGCCTACGTTAACATAAACCTATATGTGTGCGCACAAGTAAACGTTCATGTCAATCAAAGAATTGTTTTTGTACCACTTGCTAGTCAAGCAAGTGGATTTCAGGTCATGAACTGCATGAAAAATGCAATGTGATTACTGATTAACCAGTTTTAGCTCTCTCAATCACAAAATGAACATAGAAAGAATATCATTGCATCTCCAAGTCATTTACAAAGAAAACTAGGAACAAAATTACTATAAAAGAACAATGATGACAGCCCTATAATGGTACAGGAACATAATACATGACAATCTGCAGCCATTGGATCACAAAACAACATCATTCAAACATATCCAACGGCTGCTACTGCATACAGTATTATCATCTGCTAAGACCAAGACCGCGACTATGGGGCTAGGACATCATCTCAAACCTTTAAAAAAATGCAAACTTTATTTCTATAACTACCTCTGTATCCCTACCTCTCAGTACAGTATATATCTCTTCTCTCAGTGCCAAGCAGAAGCCGATATCAAGGCCCTATCTTTCCAGCCTAACAGCATAGCTCCATCCTTCTCCATTAGCGTATAGTGTTCTGAGTAACACCTCAGCAAGCTCTTAATCACAGAGTTGACATAATTACTTAACGAGCACTGCTGGAAGCCTGCCATCATGAACCTAGACTTCCACTTGCCAAACAGCTCATGTCGTTCCACCCTCTCCTTCCCCTCACAAGCAACAACATTCACAATATCCCGTGCCAAACAATGTTGTTCCACATCAATTCGTTCCTTTTGGTCTCTTGGCATGGTCACATCAATTGACTCGAACATTGCTAAGTAGTAGTTCAGAGTTTCAACGAACCTCGGGACAAATGCAGCAGTGTTTGTGTTTGATTCTTGCTCCACCAAAGTGACCACCTTAGGATTCAGTGACTTTATCATCCTCAGAAGCCCATCCCTTGGATTGTTAATATCAACACTTTCATCAGGGGTGTGGTGGAGTTGCAGAGGGAAGTTGACAGCTAGAGCCTCCCCTGGCCTGACATCAAGCATTCCCAGTGTCACATCTGGTGCAAAAACTGGCACCGGATGAAACTCAACAGGGATATTGAATTTCTTAGAGATATCTGCCAAACGTTTCCCAACTGCGTCCAATCCATCACCACGGGCATATTTTGAAACAGGGTCATCAATTCCTGTGATTCGCACATGCGGTGCCCCAGATGGTTTAGCTGCAAGAGCCTGTAAAAGAGTCATCCATTGTGTGCCCTGAGCTATTTGGAAGTCGACAATATGGATATGATCCTCATTTCTGCATGCTTCAGCAATGGCCCCGTTGGCTGCCATGTAACCAAACTTCAAGTAGGGGCAGATTTCATACAAGATGTGCATGTATGAAAGTAAGTCCTTGCCTTCAGGCTCCCTGCAGCGAAGGGCACGGTATATATTAGAGCCTGATTTCTCCTTTCTTGCAACTAACCCTTCTACCAAGTAAGCACCAAGACGCTGGATTGGTTCTCCACTAATAGACACAGCACCTCTAGCCTTTTCAATTAACTTATCAAAATCACTAAAGTTGTTTTCGGACAGAGCTTTAGCACATGCGATCAATAACTGCTTCAGACTGCCTGAAAGAGAACCCTGCAAAGATAGTTCCTCCATTGCCTTCTGACGGTTCTCAATTTGAGCACCTTCACCAGACTGCATATATCTAGAAGTAGTGGAGGGATGTGACTGAATCGCACGTGTACTTTGACGTCCCTGGATCCCTGCTCTAGATCTCTGGCCAGGTGCCTGCATCCTAGTATTTGCCTCCGGAGTAATCGGAGTGGTTACTTCTTCATCTTCATCAGGCCCCATTAGCACAGTCTCCAATTCCTGCAAAACGTGTTTTACGTTCGGGCTACAATTTGCATTCTGCAGATATGTAGTCCCACCAGAGCAGAGAACTAGCTTGTCTGCAAGAGGGCTTAACCGATGAAAATAAGAGCTTGATTCCAGTGATGAAGAATTACAAGAAGGGCTGAGCCCAGAAAGATTCTCCGTGGAGCTGTGCTGCTCCTGGCTGTCACTCAATGTTGTAACAGTATCACAATCAAATTGAGTTGAAAAGGGCGAGTTTGGTGAGTTTCCAATTTCAGATTTTAGAGATCCAAACAACCTATTAGGTATCGAAGGGACAGGGGAATAAGAAGATGAGTAGGAGTAGGATATGCCAGCACCAGTAACACCGTATCGAAAAAGCTGGCTCGAGTCCATGCTATGTTAGCATCAGCCCTTCTCCACAGTAAGATATTCAAAACTTCTTCTCAATGGTTCACAAATAGATCACTTTTTGTCAATAACTACAAGCAGCTTTACAATTCCCAGCGAAAAAGAAAAAACCAAACCTTTCTACCTTCAATCAACCTGCAACAGCAAATCAAAGCAACAATTAAACTTCTTCCACCAATCTATACACCCTATTCAAGACTCCAAGAAGATAGATTAAAAAAAATTCAACACAAAAGCATGCATGAAGCCATTGACACAGCAGAAAACAAACTGGTTCAACTATTCACATTATTCAAACTTCTAAGCCAAACCAAGATCAATAACTTGCACACAAAAAAAAACCCAAGACAGTTAATTTATCAATTTCCAGGTAGATAATCCACAGCAACATATTATAATAATTGGTGCTAACAAAATTGGTAACCTATTCATTTCCTTTTTCTGGTAAAACAATCAACACGTAAACATCATACAAAAAGAAACCGCTATTTTCAAGAACAATCCAAACAATTCCCACAAAAAAATCAACAAACAACTCTTCGACAGAAGAAAAATCTACACAACTATCAACATTACTTTCAGAGCTAAAACAACAAAAATGATAATTATATTCATATACAAACTATATATATATAATATAAATTTAATAATGGGTAATATTTTGTTTTTATTTATATAATAGTTACCTGCTGAGCTTCGCGTGCAAGAAATGTGAGTTTCTTTCGAATTTGAAGAGTTGAGAATCGAAAGAAAAAAGCAGTCGAGAGAGAGGAATTTATAGAAGAGACTAAAGTGGTTGGAGACGGTCTTCGATGTACGGCGGACATGACGGAGACGAGTAACGCCGTTATGACGGATGACCACGCCGACCACATGGATAGACTAATGCGCAGAACATTCTATGCTGATGCCGGTTTGGTTTTCTGGGGAATGTTCGAGGTAATTCATATTTGTTCCTCCACGTGCCTGTTAAGGGAATTTCACGTGACCTCTTTGATGTGTTTTTCATTTTTTTTTTTTCTTTTTAAATTATCTCGTTTTGACAAATAATGATTTTTAATATTTTTCTTTTAATTCTACTTGGACCCCGCCATTAGATTTTTTTTTTTAATCCGTGAGCTACTATAATTTATGTTGAATTTAAAGAGAGTAAATATGAATCGAATTTAAAACTTTAAATATAAATATAAAGAACATATTATAACCAAAGAATGTTAGTTCAGTTGGTTGAATATTCACTAATATCTTAGTAAACACTAACGTTCGAGTCTCATTAATAGTTCTTTCTGATCCAGGAGTGGGTAGCCTTCCCTCACCTAAATTTTTTATTACCAAAAAAAAAAAAATACTAAGCTAATCTCATCTTATTTATCACCATTAAAAAATTAAGTGCCTCTTAAATCCTATTGAAAACCTCTAATTAAATTATAGGATATATTATCAACTAAATGATTTGATGCCAAAAACTAGAAGGTTTTCAATATTTTTTAATCAATTAATTTCATTTAAAAAATAATATTTTAGATTTTAGATTAAAAATAAATGAATAACATATTCTTTTTTTATAACTTCATATGGTATAAAGATGTTTTATAATAAATTTTTGTAATACAAAAAAAAAAGGTTTTATACATTTTTCAATTCTCAATTTGTACAAAATGTATAATAATTTAAATTTTTGAATTATATAATTTTTTTTAAAGATGAGTCATGCATTCTATAATTATTATCTACTTCAAAGGTTATTAACATAATATTAACTTATAGTCCTACTTTGGTAAAAAGAAAAAATAAGTTCAGGATTTTAGTTTCACAATAATGTAAAACTTTTCATAATACTGTAGAATTATTTCAGAATTGATTTTATAATGTTATAAAATTAAAATTATGAAAAAAAATATTTGAGAACTATTCTAATTAGATAATTATTTATTAATTTAAATTTTAAAACTTTTAAAGTCAGCATAAAAAGAAAAAATAAAAGGTGACTTTTGAGTTCCATGTTAGACTAAATAATTCTTGATTGTCCTTATATGAGAAAAGAATATATTATTCTTTTCAATTAAAGTCATCAAATCATTGTAATATCAAATCATTCAAAATATTTTACCAAGATTATCAAGGTTGACATTGACAATTGTCATATAATTTATAATTTTAAATGACAAAATAAAAAAGTAATGTTGCCCGTCAAACCTTAATTGAATAGTTAGTAAAACTCTCTATTTGTTTTAATCATGAGAGTTCTAGTTCGAGTTGTGTTAGAAAGAAAGTAAAGAGGAAGAGATTTATCTTTTATTGTATTAAATTGAATCACTTACCAATAGTAATGGATGTGAATACTAGAAATGAATAAATTTTTTATTTATTTAAATAATATAATATGTGAATTGTAATTTTTATATAAATTATACGTAATAGCATAGATTATGTATTTATTTTAGCTTATGACTTATTTATTATATTATTTGGATATGATTCCATAAATAATTTAAACGGTCTAGTATTATATTATTATTATAATATTATAATAAAAATAGAGCGTGGCTCAAGCAGTGCGTGCATATCTAAGGGGAGCTAGGGAAATTAAGGCCGCGTTTGACTGAAGGACGGTTACGTGATATGGAGGACAGTGTTGTGCAATATTTTGACGTTTCAACTCAAACCATACGAGGCCAGCTAATGCCACGAATCATGTGTAAGTGGTGACACGTGGACACTATACATTTTTGTTCTGTTTGACTCATTTGACCTGACGTGGCACGCGTTGGCATATCTCTATAGACCTAGCCCAACTAATTTGTCAAGTTTTTTGACTTTCTTCCAAGATTATTAATAATTAGTTTTAGACTATATATAATTTATTTGCAGATTAATCACATGGTTTAAAAAGTCAAATCATTTTTTTAAAAATAATGCAAAATCTACGTTTAAAAATACATTTTTTTTTGTTTCTATATTTTTTTTAAATTCATAAAAGAAAAAAAAATATGTACATGAATAGTCAAGTGACACATTTATATTTTGATCGAATTGTCATTTTAAAGTTTCTCATCTAAAGTTATTAACAATCTTATCACAAAATATCTTTATAGTTCAAAAGGAAGATTTTTTGATAAAGTTATTTACAATGTTTTTTGGTTATTTTTATAGTAGTTTTATGATAATTTTTAAAATTGTCTAGGAAGTAGGAAGTCTCCTTCAAATTTTAATATTATTTAAATTATGTTTCTTCTATTGAACTTTATAGAAAATTATTTTTTAACAAATTAATAAAAATTTCTCAACTTTTGAATCATAATTTATATATATTGTTTATTGAAGCTCATTTACATCTTTTAAATAAGCTTATTTAGTAAATTTTATTATTACAAAAAAGAGAAAACGAAGTCTTCTCTCTCTCCTTTGGACGTTTCTGAGAAATGATCTAGGGCAAGGGTGTAGAAGGAGTTCTCATGCCTTGTGCGTGTCTTTCTCACTCATTTTGGGTACTGTTTTCCTTTTTTCTTCTTCTTCTTCTTCTTTTTCTTCTTCTTCTTATTGTGGTTTTTATGGAATTTGCTTTATGGAGGAGATTGCGAAGATTCATGAGCGGCTTTCTCTATCAGATGCAAATGGTCATGTGGCTAGATTGGGGGTGGGTCTTCAAGAGGAAGGGATGAAGATGGTTTCGCTAAGCTTGATTGGGCGGATTATTGCAAATCGGGAGATCAACAGGGAAGCTTTCAAGTCTATAATTCCAAAGATTTGGAAGATGAATGAAGGGTTTAATATTGAGCTGATTGGTACAAACAATTTTGTCTTTCAGTTTATGAGTTTATGGGATCGAAAGAGGGTGTTGGAAGGAGGGTCGTGGTGTTTTGACAAAAACCTTATTGTTCTCCGATGAGCAAAAAGCATGGGCAAAATTTCAGATATCGAGTTCAATACTACACCACTATGGGTTCGAATGCATAATTTATCGTTGGCGTGTATAAGTAAAGAGGTTGGGTGTTTTTTGGGGAATTTGGTGGGCAAGGTGATAGATGTGGATATTGGTTCAGGTGGATGTTATATAGGTAAGTTTCTCAGGGTGCGAGTGGATGTGGACATCACGAAGCCTTTGCAGAGGGGTCTATGGGATAGAAGATCTAGAGGAAGAAGTAGTGGTGGTACTAAGGTACAAACGATTACCTAATTTTTGTTATTGTTACGGGATTATTAATCATTTAGTTCGTGATTGTCCTTGTAATGATAAGGGTGTGGATGAGTCTCACTTCAGGTAATGGTCATGGATGAGGGCGGTTAATTAGTTTAGTAGGGAGAAAGGAAGCTAGAGTAATAGTGGAGATACTGGAAAACTTGTTAGCAGTAATGAGGGTGCGGTGGGTGCTGGTAGTTTTGGAGGGAAAACATCTGTTAAGAGTGCTGAAAAGGAGGGTTCTAGGGATGCTGATAGTTTTAAGACTGAAAATAAGCAGATTATCACATGAGGGTCTTTGGGTGTTTTGAATATGAATATGGAGGATTCTTTGAGTGAGCAGATACAAGGGGTTATTATGTCAAAGGGTAAACAGCAAGTTGGGGAACTGTTGGAGAAGGTTAATGATGAGAGTGTAGTGGTGTCTATGGGTTCGGAGAGCTCGGTTGTAAAAGATGTAGGAAATGTTAGTGATAAATTTGTTGAGAACTTTGTGGAATGAAGTGTAGAGGGAGATTTATCTGTGAAGAGAAATGCTAATTTTGGGAAGGAAATTTCTGAAGGTCACAGTTCTGTTAGTGAGGTTAAAGGTTCAGAGTCTTTCGAGTTTGCTTCTATTGGGGGACAACATCTTTCTCTAGCGGTGGTGAGCTTTCTTCATTCCAATAGCAGGGCTCTATTGATGAATTAAGCGAAATTAACAGTCCTAAGGAGAAGAAATGAAAAAGATGGGCTAAGGCAAAGTCTGGAAAGCTGTCTCTGGGTGGTAGGCTGGGGAAAAGAGAGGCTGATGAAGAGAGAGCTTATTTTCAAGATTGTAAACGTGGCAGAGGAGATTCTACCAACAGCAGGGCTCTATTGATGAACTAAGCGAAATTAGCAGTCCTAAGTAGAAAAAGTGGAAAAGATTGACTAGGGTAAAGTCTGGAAAGCTGTCTCTAGGTGGTAGGCTATGTATGCTAGGGAAAAGATAGGCTGATGAGGAGAAAACTGATTTTCGATATTGTAAACGTGGCAGAGGAGATTCTACTCCTACTGAGTCGACAGTGGTTGGTTTCCAGCACGTTTACAGCCATAAAAATCATTTGTTGGAATGTCCGGAGGTTAGGGAGCTCTCGAACAATCAGAGCCTTGCGGGAGTTGATTCGCATAGAAAATCTCTCATTGTTGTTTTTGTCAGATACTAGAGTAGATCGCGATTGTGAATATAGAATTAGAATTGCTTTGGGTTTTTTAGGCTGTTTTGCAGCTGGGAGTAATGGTTTGGGTGGTGGGTTGCTTTTGTTGTGGAAGGAGAATATTAATATTGAGGTGAAGCCTTTTTCTAAGGGTCATGTGGACTCAGTTATTAAGAGTGATAAGGGGGTTGTTTGGAGGTTTACGAGATTTTATGAGGAACCTATAATAAAATCTTTTGTTGGAAGGCTTGCAAGAAGATAATTCCTACAATAGCTTTATTGGCTAGAAGAGGCATTATTGATGATGAAGGGTATGTGCTGTATGGGGAAGGGCTAGAGAGAGTGAATCATGTTCTTTAGGAGTGTGCTGAAAAGGTTGGGGCTTAGAGGGACTGTCTTTTCTTAGAAGATTTAAAGTGGATTAAGGTGGTTGACTTTCTGGACAGATTAGTCTTTCCTGCTTCTACAAGAAACATTAAGGAGGTTAGCTTGTTTTTAGTAGCTGTGTGACTGCTCTGGAATAAAAGAAACATGTTATTGCATAATTTGGCTTGCTCTCCTGCTGTAGATATTTGGAACAGGGCTATTAGCTTTGTGCAGAATTTTGATGTAGCCAGTGCTAAAAGATCCCCTCCTGTCATTGGCAGCTCTAGGAGCAAGGCTGCTCATTGGGTGCCTCATCATCCTTCTATGTTTAAATTGAATGTGGATGCTGCCTGTGACAAGAGTAATGGTAGGGTTGACTTAGGTATGGTGATGAGAAATGAGGGAGGTGATGTGGTGCTAGCGGCTGCAATAGCTTTCAAAGAAGGTACTGATGTGTCAGTGGTTGAGGCACAAGCTGTTTTGGAAGGGCTGATGTTAGCTAGTAGCAGGGGCTTTACTCATTTGCTAGTAGAATGTGATTGTCTTGATGTGATTAATATTTGCAATGATAGTGGTATTATTTTGAGTGATATTGGTAATATTGTTAGTGATGTTAGAATTGCTTTAGGTTGCTTTAATGTTGTTTCTATTAGTCATGTGCCTAGACTTAACAATTTTGTAGCCCATGGCATTGCCAAGTGAGCATTAGGTTTTTCCAATTCTACTGTTTGGTCTGTTGTTTTTCCCAGTTGGCTAATAGAGCTAGCCACTGGTGACTTGTTGAGGGTTTCCTCTTCTACTTGATTAATAAAGTTTGTTACTTTTCAAAATATAATAATAAGTTTATATAGTTAGGGATGGTTGTTCTTCGGGGGGTTATTGAAACCAATCTTTTTCCTGCTGTTCTGGAGTCTGACACCCTTTATGTGTAAGCCTCCTCTTTCTGATATTGGTGTGGTGATTGGGGACATTATTTTCATTTGTAATTCTTGTTCATTTTCTTGTTCTTATATTTCTCGAGCTATGAATTTTGTGGGTAATGATCTAGCTCCGCTAGCTATGTAAGTTTCTTCTATTTTCAAAAATAAATATATTATAATTTTTTAAATATTTTTAAAGACGTAAATTTTAATTAACAACACTATAAAATGATTATAAATTTACAACACTATAAAATGACACATTTATTTATAGTTCAAATGGTTAGTGCACGTCTCTTCCACCTCAATGGTGCGAGTTTAATTCCCACCACGTACATTTATCAGTGTATGTGGGTAGTTTTTTCCTCTTATTGTGGGAGTAGATGTCTCCCGTTATGAAAGTAAATATTTTATTAATTAAAACTTTGATTTATTTTCAATAAAGAAAAAAATTTAATTTCAACACCAAATGAGTGCTAAAACTATTATAAAATGTAGCTTACGTGTACTTTTATTAATGGTGAGCATTGAGCAATTTATTTGATTTACTTGTGTATTTTTATTCCTATAATTTTTTTATTTTATTTTATTTTATTTTACTTATTATCCTCCCATAATCTTTACTTTTCTGAAACGATTTAATTTTTTTTTATAACAATTCAAATTAGAATATTATGAGACTGAATAAACGTTTTTATTACCACACCAACAGTATGCATTGGCCAAGAAATCAATCTTTTACTTTCTCTTTCTTTCTTTTTTTAATAATTATTTCATCAAGTCAATTTAATGCTAGTTTCTCTTTTAACTATTTAAGGTCTATTAATTAAGGTATCGAATTTGCCAACTCATGTTAGGCTCTACCTAATTGAACCTTTATTCTCAAATTGACATATCACTTTCTTTTAATTATTTATTATTTTTTGTCTTTTTTATGATAAATATAAGAGGGAAATTTTAATTTACTTCAACTCTTTATTTTGAGACTGAAAAATGCTTTGGAAGTTAATCTTAATAACAAGAAGAGAAATATATATACAAATTTTCTCATAGTTCAAGTTATTAGCATAACTCTCATATACTTTAATTGTAAAGATTTAAGTCCCACTATATACATTTCTTGATATGTTTAGGTAGTTTTCTCTTATTATGAGAATATCTATTCAGACCCTAATTTTAATTAAGTTTTCATACGGCTTTTACCGTGTTTCTTATTTTTAAATTATTACAAAAAGATAGACATAACTCGAATATGTAATCTTATTAATGTGAGTGTGTAAGTTTCATCTCAAATAAACTTTGATTAAAAGTACTTATATGTTTGAATGTTAATATCTATATCTAAATCACCATTTTATGCACATCCACTTATAGTAAAGTAGTTAGTATCATCCACTAGATTGTATAACATCCATATTGTTTTATTTTATTACATAAAATATCATTAAATTTCACTAGAGTCTAGCATTGCTATTAATTAAGTTAGTATATTTCTACTTATTTTTTAAAATTTAAACACAATATATAATACTTGTAATAAGAAAAATAAAGCAGAAATGAAAAAAAAATTTCAATTAAATATACGTGTAAATGATGTAATATTTCATAAATGAACAAGTAAGTGTCCACATCTAAAATCAATTAAATCAAAGAATAAAACTCAAATTTTAAAAAACGTGTCATTATATATAAATCATTACATAAACAAACTTATATACCTTTTCCAACAAATTATAGTATTTTTTTTAAGGGGGTACAATTATAATATCAATAACTGTCAGGACCTGTTAAGTTCAATCACTAAACGCACGGTCCGAATATCTATTCTTATAGCGGGAGAATATTACTCCCACAATAAGGGAATAAAACTACCCACACATGCACATAGTGGGAATCGAACTCTTCACCATTGAGGTGGGAGGGAGGTGCACTAACCACTTTACTACAAGTGGATGTGCCAAATCATAATATTCTTGATAAGAATATTATCATTTTCTATATATCAACCGGTTCAATTTTTTTCAAAAACAAACTACTATTATTTATCATACTTTTACAGCTTACTATTAATTATAATTATTCTCATTTTCACAATTGATTTCTTTTTATCATATTTAATCATTAAATTGTAGACAAAGAATATATATATCAAGAGTGGAATATCGATCAATGATTCTACTTTTTTGAAGCACATCATCAAATCATATGAGTTTATACATGGGAACATGCATGTGGAAGCAAAATGGAATTGAAATTCTCTTTTTTGATTTAAGAATGATTCAAATTGAACAAAAAGTTACGTTTATATTATTTTTAAGAAGTAGGGTCCTCATTAGAAGCACTTTTTTTTTTTTTTTGGTTTAGAAGTACAAAGAAAGCACTTAAAATGAAAGTGCTTGGTTCACTTTTAATGTGTGTAATTAACAAAATATAAGTGGATGTTTATCATTTATCATGAAATCTTTCAACATTGTCATTCGATGAACTTTCTCCATTCCCACTGGCCTTTTTCAAACAAGATAATTATCTTTCGCTAGTAGCAGATTTATCCAATTTTATTAAATTAATATTTTTTTTAACTATAAAATTTTGTATTAAGTAATGGGTTTATAATTATAAATCATATAGTAAATTAGAGATTATAAAAATAGAATAAAAAAAAAGGAGATAGGATAAGATTATTTATTAGAACTTGTTGGCATTACAACATTGAAATCACAAAACCATTTATTAATTATTTAAAAAAGGATCTAAAATATGTTTATTAGTAACAAGAATTAGATTGAATTTTATTCACACCAATGTATGGAGGGTTTAGTTTATATTTCAGTTGCAATGTAAAAATAATAATAAAGAAAAAGTGGTATTTTAAAAATATTGTGAGATAATTAAAATACTTTATCTATTTTTATAATAATAGATCTTAGGCTGTGTTTAGTCGATAGGTTACAAGACCGTAGACGATAAAGGAGAATAAAATTTCATATCCACTGTTTAGTCTGCTCCCATATTAAGGAGATAAAAATACTCATATATGTTGGTAAATGCGTATGATGAAACTTAAATTCTCACTTCTGATGCACTAACCACTTGAACTATGAGTGGATGTGCGTTGAATACTAAATTTAAGTTAAAACAGTCTTACTCTATAAAATAAATAAAATAAAAATAAATTATGTAAGAGGGAAAAATTAAAGCACTAGCTTCTTGAATTAAGCATATTTTTTTTAATCCATAAGGTGGTCCCCATACACATTGCATAGGCCTAATTCCCACTCGACCCGAGTGGTCAGTAAAGGTCTGGCCACAGGTGCACTACACTAATATGAAGATTGCATTCTTTGGAATTCGAAATTGAGCATTACCGAATGATTCGCTTCCTATCTAGTATGTAGTGATCAACTATACTACACCTGGTGGTTGAATTAAGTATTTTTCAAATACATGTATCTTCAAGATGTTCAAAGAAAAAAGAAGTTTCCAAAAGGAATTTGGTATCCTTGTTGAACACTGTTTGAAAAGCATAAACACAACACATGTTCCAAGTTGAGTGAAGCCAATTTAAGTTGATTAAACCTTGTCATTACTCTTAATTTCTACACATAATTAAACTCACTTCCACATGCATTTTCTCTAAAATCAATTTCCATCACAAACACAACATCCCCAACTGTTGAGTCGGCACCACCAAAATCATCATCAAAACACTTACAAAAACATAAAAATCAAAACAAACACGGTAAAAAAATCAATATCTCTATGATTGATTGATTTTTTTTTTTAGTAATGACAATTCGTATCATTTTTTGTTTTTGTGTGTAGATGGCACTGTTTGACTACCTTATTATACAACTTAAAATATGAGTCACATTTACATAAATAATACTAAACACGTAATTTGAATAATTTTATCATACTATCTGATTATTATTATTCAAATAAAAATTTGTACAAAATTTATATAGATGTCAAAGTACCACAAATTTAAAAATTTAAAAATATATATAAAAAAATTTTACAAATAAAGTTTACTATTGATTTGGTAGACAAGAAGAATGAATTTGTTCACGTGGGATAATTTGAAGGCCGTAAAAGAAAGAAAGAGACAGAGAAAAAAAGGAAACTGAGTTCTCATTTCCAATCTCTGTTTGAACTAATAAACAAAACAAATAAAAAAAGGCCCAAACGTGTGAACAAATATTTTTCATACAATATTTTACTTCGTTCGTGCCAGGTCAACTTTTTGGGACCCACAAAAAGGGCCCACGATGATGAGAGAATGATAGGTGATGAAGTGGATCCGTGATAGTAACAAGAGTAAAACGTAGGATGGGGGCTCTCTGATTTTGACACGTCAACATCGGAACTTTGACCATGACCTGGCAGTTGTGAACGACCTTGTTGACTGATTGGCTGGCTAGTCAACCTAACGTGGCTGCAAATTTGTTTCTTACTCGTTAAGACAGAACAATATGGAAGATAAATTAATGAAATTTTTTTTTAAAATTTTTACAGATTGATATTAATAGAGTTATATTTTGTAGGTTTAAAAAAGTTTTTGAATACAAAAACAATAAAAATAAAAAATCTACAACACTGTATTATTTTATTATTTTAAATAATATATGTTTTTATGCATTTTTCGGATTTTAAGAAAATCACTACATACACAAGGTAAGGTTCAAACCTTGGTGGTGTATTATAAATAATTATTATTTTTCACCATTGCTTATAACACCGCAATTGTGTGGGTAGACCTCTTCTTCGTGTGGGAGTAAACCCCTCCTATTACTGGGAGTAGTTATCCGGGCCGTATTTATATAATTTAATCTATGTTGGTTCCAGTAGTCCTCTGACCCTTCAGGTGTCAGCTTTCAAAGAAAAAAAAAATCACTACATGAATATATTCTAAGGGGGTGTTTGTTTTTTCATTTGAAGACTGAATATACTTAAATTGTTTTGAAAACTGAATAGAGACTAAAACCTAAAATATGAAAGATAGGTTTTTTTTTTTCATTCTAACAACTTAATAAAAGTGTTAATTGTTTTTTTTTTTTAAGATAGAAACATGTGAATGAAGATAAAATTATAAATATATTAATATAAAAATTATTGTAACACCCCCTGACCCAATCCACTAGGACCGAATCAATGAGCGCTACTATATACGAAAATCTAACTTATACTTTTATATAAACATGATTTAAAACTACATTAAAAACAATTGAAAGGGGTCTAAATAAATTTCCGAAAATCTTGTTAGAGTTTTCTCTGTTTTTCTGACTTTCCAAATACCTGTTTACAATTAAAATTTATAAAAATCAACTTTCAAAATTTCAAATTACATTTGCACACCTTTCCAAATATAGTGTGACTTCCCCAATCAATTTATCACAACATAATTTATAAATAGTCAAATAATATAAACATATAATAAAATATTTATATAGCGGAAGCTCCTTTTAAATATGTATAAACATTTTCTGTATATGCATGCTGTATCAAAATATATATACTTATTACAAAAGGACTACCAAAATATATGTAGGACCGATGTGACTCCGGACTCTCTTTCTGCAGTTTCTACTCTTCCTTGTCCTTGTCTCCCTTGGAACCTCTGTTACCTACATGTGAGAAAACTCAACACGCTAAGTATATTGCTTAGTGGGTGTACACAAAATTGTATATCTAAATATACTATATCAAATACTTTTATCAATTTATCAACATATAAATAGCATATATCAATACAGCATATATGAGGCTCATGTCAAATCAAATCATATACTCAACAAATACAGTATTCAAAATCAATCAACAGACAAAATCTTTATAATTTCTCAAATGCTTTCATATAACAAATCAGTTTTCAGACTGGGCTCCTGACATACATAACATAAGTTATTGGACTGGATTACAGGTTGTTCGGCATCGGACACACAAACGGGGCTACCCGCAAAACATCAGATCAGAATGGAACACCAACGAAATCACCCGCTGTCAATGTCCCATGACAGAATTCAGAACCCTAGGACAGACACTTTGGGCCTATACTATCCATAGGGTGGCACAAACAGAATATATCGGTACAGTACTGTTCAGACAGAAACCCAATTTACATGTCAACCTCCTATATCTATATATATGTTTATACACATCAGAGCCATTTTGCAAAACATTTTCTCAAATCCAATGTCAACATATTTCATTTCTTTCAGAATCATCGAATTCAACTTTCAAATTATTAAATTTCAATTCATATCCATATATATATATATATATATATATATATATATATATATATATTTGAAATTCAAATTTCATCAAATATCATATAACGGAAATATACGAATATATTTCTAAATCAATAATCACCTCAAATCAATCCAAAAATATATTCAAACGTATTTCATAATTCCATATCGAATCAAATGCCCCAAAATCATTTTCCGATGCATTTCACAAATATTATATAATTAAAATCACTTTCAACAATATATTTTCATAACAATATTAGCATCAAAACGTATAAAAATCAATTCCGAATATTATTCACAATTAAAATTTCGGATATAAACTATATTTCAAGAATTCGCAATTCACATCAATCCGAAATCAGTTTCAAACTATCAATTCTACTCAATAGAATTCAAATAATTCAAAAACTATAAAATTCGATAATTCCGAAAATTTTTGGAAAACTAAAAATTCGAAAATAAATGTACACCGAACCTGGATACTTCCTCCTACTCTTTTCCTTCTTCTCCTCCTATTTTCTTCTTCTTTTTTCCTTTCTCTCTCCTCTTCTCTCTCTTCTTTCTCTCTCGTTTGCTGCTCTGTTTTGTTTGTGAGCTTCTGCTCACTTTCAATCTCCATTTTCTATTTTAAGTGGCACCGCTTCATGCCACTCGATGTTAATTTTTTAAAAAAATTTTGGACCATCGCAAACGTGTATCGCGAGCGGTGGTCGCGTCGCTTAGTCGCGATGCTCATTGGTGGAAATTTGCCACTTTCAGCACGAGCAGCTACCGCGAGCGCTGGTCGCAGTACTCACTGGACCAATTTTGCCACTTTTATCGTGAGCAGCTATCGCGATCTCTGGTCGCGAGGATGGTCGCGATACACACTGTCCAGTTTTTCACCCTTTTCTTCGTGCATTATTTTCAACCGTTTAAATTGGTCCATTTGAAAACCTAAAAATATATATACATTTAATTACTCAAATCATAATTATCACATTCACATACTCTATATTTGTAACATCTCTAATTTCGAATAATTAATTTTGAATATGTGGATATAATAATGATGATTTGAGGGGTGTAAAATGTAATTAAATGTATGTATATTTTTATGGTTTTCAGGTGGACCAGATGAAACGGTCCAGAAATAATGCTTGAAGAGAAGGGTGAAAATCGGGCAGTGAGTACCGCGACCAGAGATCGCGATGAGTTGCTCGCGGTGAAAAATGGTGATTTTTTACAGTGAGCACTACGACCAGTCACCGCGACCAGGGATCGCGCTGACTAGCTCGCGGTAAAAATATGAATTTTGGGCAGTGAGCAACGCGACCACCAGCGTGACTAAGTTACCGCTATGGTTGCTCGCGATGAAAGCGGTGGAATTCCTCCAGTGAGCAACGCGACCAGGTGGCGCGACTACAGGTCACAATGACGGTCGCGATGATCGAAATTGTATAAAAAAAAATTAGCTTCTGGAGGAAGCAACCAGAAAAGAAAAGAGAGTGAGACGGTGAGAGAAGAAAAGAAAAGAAAAGAAAAAGAAAAGAAAAGAAGAGAAGAAGAAGAAGAAGAAGAGAAGAAAAAGAAGAAAAGAATAAGAAGAGAAGAGGAAGAAGAGAAGAAGAAGAAGAGAAGAGAAAGAAGAAGAGAAGGAAAGAAAGAAAAGAGAAGGAGAAAGGAAAAGAAGAGGAAGAAAGGAAAAAAGAAAATTCAGAAAGGAAACTGTAAAAAAACGGTATCCATGTTGGTGTACACTCGTTTCTGAAATTATTTTCGATATGTGTTTTGATTTAATAAGTTTGAAAATATAATCATGGATTTTATATACTTGTATTTCATTTTTGTATACTGTGGAATTGTTTGTGCAATATTCTGAGATTACGGAATTTCGAATAAAAACGTATGTTTTCAAAACCTGATTTACAACTATTGTTTGGTTTTCTAATTAGTGATTTTGATTGAAATTTATATTCATTGATTCTTGAAATAAATGAATTAATTTGATAACTGAATAACGGCCCTGATATATGTATAGGGAAATATGGATATAGGAGATTGACATGCCAATTGGGTGTATATATGGCAGTACTGCACCGTGATTCCTGATGCTTATGGTGATGCTATTACGGATACCATTTCCTTAGAAATGGGAAACCGACTGCGAAATACGTATACCATTTCATTATGAAATGGGAAACCGACTGTGAAAAATACGGATACCATTTCACTCTGAAATAGGAAATCGACTGTTTATATAGGGATACCATTTCATATGAGATAGGAAACCCGATTGTAAAACCTGTAATTCAGTCCTGTAAACCCTGTTATGTGTATCAAGGGCCCAATTGAGAACTGAAAACCAGAAAATGTTATAGAAAATAAAGAAATGATATTAAAATTGAAACCCATAAACTTTTGAGATACTTCGTGTTTATATAGTTTCAGTAATTGAAATTATTGAAATTATTGAAATTCTGAATTTAAGATTTATTGTTTTATTTATATCTCTTTCTGAATTTCTGAATTTAAGATTTATTGTTTTATATTATATTGCAATTTATTTTGCTGTACACCCACTAATCATTATTGCTTAGCGCGTCGATTTTTATCGCGCGTAGGTAACAGAGATACCGAAGAAGCAAAGATTGAAGAGAGAGAGTTACAGGCAGAGATCCAGAGTCACCACATTTTGCGTAGTCATATATTTCTGTATAATATAGTTAGTTATGCATGCATATACAGAGATTTGTAATTGTGTTATATAATTATGTTTTGTAATTATTTGTTTTATGATTTCTGTTTTTCATTTTAAAAAGTATTGTAATGAATAAATTATGAACTGTTTTATTTAAAAATTGATTGGAAAGTCGCACTAAACGGCAGAGTGCGCATTGGGTTGAGAAATTGATATAGAAGTGTTGAAATTTTATTGTCTTGGACTTTTATTGAAAATAGGTTTTGGGAAATCAAAAAAACAGAGGAAACTCTGCCGAAATTTTTGAAAATAAATTTCGATGGGCTCACTAGAAATGATTTTTAAATTATAAATTATTTGATTTCCAAATTATAAAGTGAATTAAAAAAAGTTTTGAAAACCCGATAACGCTCCCTGGGTCGATCCAGACTGATCGGGTCAGGGGGTGTTACAATATTAATTCAACAATACTTTTTATAGTTATTTGAAATTAGGGATGTTACAATAATAATTATAGAATAAAATATTATAATTATGATTCAGTGATTATGTGTTAAATGATAAGTCAAAATTTTTAACTTTTTATTTTAAGTTATTTTTTAACATTTTTAAGTTGTTTGACCACTTAAAAAAAATAAAAATAACTTAACGTTTCTAATTTAAACATGTTAAATTACAAGTGGAAAAAACAAACCCCCTTAGTTAAATATTAGTTTAAGAGTTTGTTTTTAGAGAATTTTTAATTTCCTCTCCCAGTATAGGGGAGTACTTTTGATATGGATGTAGATATTCGAGTCGTACTATAAGAGTTTAATTTCGATAGGTTTCGACAGTCTTCTAATCCCATCAGATGTCAGATTTCAAAAAAAAAAAATATTTTATTTATTTGTCAAATAAAAAAAAGAATATATAGTAAGCAAACCCCTTAGTACGTATTAGAAAATTATAACAATAAACAAAATGATAAAGATATTTAGAGATAAAAGTGCTGATGTGTGAAAGTTAACAAGTTTAGACACTTTTAGTGATCATAATCCACTGAAAAGCAGCTTTGATAGTATCTTAATTTACACTATATTTGAGAAGATTTATATTAAATCCAATTAATGTAAAATCCATTTGGATAAGTCAAGATCTGTGTAGTCTTAAAAAGACAAACTTTCTTTTTGACATTTTTATCAGACGACTTATTATATATATAATATGTATATACAATGAGACAGAAGGAATTGAGATATTCAAATCAACTCAATAGATTTGGTTGATTTTTCCTTTCTTTTTTTAAAATAAAATAAAACTTATAGTTACTTTCAAGTTTCAAGAGAATCGATGCTAATTTATATCTTCATGGACTGATAGGAATTGACAATGGAAGATATATGTTAATCCATAGATCTAGTTTATATGGATTGGTTTGATAATCAATTTAGACGTTCAGCCAAATCTCTGAAGCCTATTTAAGCCCAACCCAAACCCAATTATTCGAGCCCAACACCTCGTAGCCCATGAATTACTATAATTTTAGCTCTTATTTTTATAGGTTGTCAAGGCTAGAGATGACATCGGAGGGGATCCGAAATCCGATAATCAATAAATTGCGACAGGGATATTCATTCCTATATCCGATAAAAAAGTATTAAAATTTTATATTTTATATGAAAAAAATGTAATTAATATCCATAGTAATACATTCATATAATTAGAGTAATTTGTAAAAGTAAAAGTAATTTATATAATTAGAGTTAACAATTATAATTACAAAATAAAATTTAAATTTTTTTATATTTATAAAATAAAATATAAAACTTGATAATGAAGCCTAGTGGGGATATCCATATACATTATCCATTCCAATTCCTAAAAATAAAATGGATATCAGAATGGTATCCATTTCCGCTCCAAATTTAATATAATAGTATCCATCATCACTTCAAATGGAGCGAATCCTTTCCATAAATAATTTTGCTATTCCTAGTTAAGACTAAATAATTTGTTTGGAAGTGATTAAAGATAATTACAAGCACGACTGTATTATTTATCACTTTTAATAATATTTTATCGTAATAAAATAAAACTTAATAGCATGAATCAATCCGTTTTGTAATTAAATGAACACACGATCAACATCATAATAGCAAATAAACTACCCGTGATAGATTGTATCTAGCTTTTCTCAATAGAAAGTACGTAAAGGATTACGAATCCCCTATAACTCGCAGAAGTTTCAATTATATATATACGGTGGTGTGGTCCTGAGGAGCTGATGACTTAGTGCAGTGGCGTGGGTCAGTTGCACGTGTGATATTGAAGAGAACAAAAGCACATGTAGACACATGAGCCAGTCACATGGATGCATGACCCATATACATGAGGCATGGACCCTGCCCAACTGGGTCAGCTAGCTAGCTATATATATAAGCTTTGCTTCAACCTCACGCCACCATCATAATAAAAACAGCATATATCTTTGCCTCCAAGTTAACGTGAGAACAATCAATTCCAATGGTGTTAAAAATAATATATATATATATATATATATATTTTTTTTTGCAAATAAAGATGGTCATGCATGAATCATGATGATCTATTTATATACGTATACTTATTCTTATTTATGTAGATCAGAAGTGATGATACTTTACTGGTGCTCCACTCCTCTGGCTAGCTACTGCTCCAATAATACTCCACCACTTGGTCATGGGAGTAGCACCCGAATGATTACTAACGCATTCTAATGGTATGTCTGGACGTATATATTGGGTCACTAAAATTGTATTATATAGTATAAAAATTATATATAATTAAATATTCACACCACACTATATAATATTATTGCGGTATATGTCCCGACAACTGTGTGGTATATTATATAGTTTTGGTATTTTAATTCCTTAATTATGATACACCATATAGACCATAATCTAGTTAATGATATTTGTTAAGGGCATGTTTTGACAAGTGTTTATGGATGTATGGTTCGTTTTATAATTAAAAAAGATACTAGTTTTTTTTTTAAAAAAAAATATTCTGATTATTAATGCTCTTAAACATACATTTTTGCTATTTCAAGCCAGAATTAATAGAAAATAAAATTCATTGATAGTTTAAAACCCCTAATAGTGTTTATCTAATCAGTATTGTCTTTATATAGTATTATTCTTTGTGAATAATATAAAAGTATAAACAAATCTTATCCGTTCGATCATCCAACGATTAAGAATTCAAAAAATAAAATTAAAAACTCTAAAAAAACTACTTTTGTTTAGAATAACAATTAATAACAAGCCATTTGACTACTTCAAGAAAAGAAGAATACTATTCTTGCAGCAGAAACAACAAAAGAAAAAGATACAAATGGTATAAAGTCATAAATCAACAAATATGTGGCCAATAAATAGTGATTTTGTAAAGCAAAAAAAAAAAAAAAAAACCACATTGCCATTTGTGAAATTTTGCTTTTGGGGACCTTGGAGCCGTGGGCTGGGGGACAAACACTCCCGTTTTCTACACAATTAAAGCACCTTTTTTAGCTTTTGTTTGAGCTCATTTGACCCTTTTTGTACTAATTTTATATATTTTTAAGCTCCTCTTACCTTTAATAATTAATTATTATTACTTGTTTTTCTTATGGAGTTGGTAAAAAGTGAAGTCTGAAGAGTTATCCAATATCTATCAGCTCATTTCAAAATGTACTACTGTTAATCGGATATTATCGATAAACGTTCTGATTTAATTTTATTCAAGTAATCTAAGATCGTAAGATTAGGCTATTTAAATTACAGTCTAATTGAACATAGAATGCTATTAAGAGATCTTTTTTATTATATAAAAATTGAATAGGTTTAAATTTTTTTAAAGACCAAACATTAGATTGGAATTTAAAATCTGACATAAATATTTAAATAAAAATAATATTAAAAATATATTAATATAAAAATAATGAATATAAAAAAAAATATTCTAATTATAATTCAGTTATTAGATGTTTAATAATAAGTTAGAATTTTTAATATTTCATTTTAAATTATTTTTTAGTATTTTTTAATTATTTAACTATTTAATAAAAATAAATAAAAGCATGTCTGTATATATAAAATACTCAAATACACACAAAATAGAGTTTATATGATATGTATAGTGGCCATCAAATTCCACTATTGACTTTCATTTTGAAATTACTATATCAACCCCACAACACCACAAACTACGTATTAAATTTAAAACTTCAGGGTTCATGTTAAATTTACTGATTTAACCTCCCACGTCAAGATCTTGTCATTATTTTTATCTTTATTAAAAATCTAATTCTATTATAATCAGTCGTGATCATCACCACCCTTCTCAGTTCTCATATTAATTTTTTTATATTTTAAAATTTCCATGTTTAATATCAAATTACGCAGTCCCAGCACTCCAGCTATGTCTCAAATTCTTGATAAAGATATGTTTGGAATTATATTTACAACTCTCCACGTATAAATTATTTGATTTTTCAAAATATATCTAATGCTCCAAGAGATAAGACGGCTGTGATTATAAATATTTATAATTTATTGATATATATATATGTATATAAATTATGCATGAAATATCTTATATGGGTAATTGGGGAACATCAATTTTGAGAAATATTTTAGGTGCAATAATGGAATAAAAGGTCAATTTGATGGATGAGAGAGTGTTGACTTTAGATTTTGATGTTAACTTGGTTGCGAACGTCACTTTAAATGAGGTGGTGGAATTGGAGAGTTATTGGACCCATCTAATGTATTTTTAGTTTCGAGTAATATTAATATTACTCAAAAAAGTCCTTCCTCTAGTTTTTTCTCTGAAAGTCTAGTGTGCTGGTAGAAGGGGTCCTTTTGGTGACCTAGTTTTCACTCAGGCTAAGCGTAGAGTTCATTTCGTAGTGAACGTAGGTTGGGAGCAGATTAGGTGTGGCTTTTCTTTGTGAACATGGATACAGAAGGGATTAAGAAATTATGCGAGAAAATGAAACTCTCTAAAGAAGAATGAGAGGCCGTCCATATTGGGGGAGTGGCAAAAGCGGATGGCTTGAAGAAAATTTATTTATGTTTGGTTGGCAAGCTCTTGACATCTAAACTCACGAATCGAGATGCTTTCTGATCATTGATAGGACGAATTTGGCGTACAACATACCCGGTAGAAGTTGAAACCGTGCGGGAGAATGTTTATGCTTTTCATTTTCATGATATGATGGATCGAAAATGGGTGCTTATGAATCTCCGTTTCTAATTTCCGACCTATCAGTTTGTACAACGTGCTCTATAAAATAATTTTCAAGATGCTGGTTAATCGGTTTAGAACTGTCCTTGATGATGTTATTTCCGTTTCTCAGAGTGCGTTTATCCCAGGTCGCCTAATTACAGACAATGCAATCCTGGGATTTGAATGCATGTATGCTTTGAAGAGAAGAAAGAAGGGGATAAAAGGTTACCTCGCGATGAAGTTTGACATGTCAAAAGCGTACGAGTAAGTGGAGTTGGTTTTTGTAGAGCATATGATGAGAGCTTTAGAGTTTCAGTTTTGTTTTCGTTTGTGCCTCGTAGTGCCAATGTTGTGGCTCATTCGTTGGCTATGTATAATTTTTTAATTGACAATGTTGTCATTTAGTAAGAGGATGCTCCTCCATGGTTGGCTTAGTTCGCTTTCTATATATTCTACTTTAAAAATATATATATATATATATATATATAATAATAGAATAATTCTATTAATGTATAATAAAGAAATTAACTTTTAATTAGTTGTCAAAAGATAATTGCTAGCGTAATATTAAAATATACTTCTCAATATTTTCTTTTTCGTGCACAAAATACGGAAATAGAAAAAAGTAAATAAATACTACTTCAATCTTTTCCTCTCGTTTTTTCTTCGAAAGAACAGGGTGTAAAAGTAGCCATCCCTAGGGCAGCTCTTCCTCCTTCGTGGCGGCAGCCCCTTGTCCATCTCTCTTGGCTCCTTGGTCCTTTCTTCTCCTTCTTTTGGTAAGAATAGGCCATGGCAGTTTAGAGTTTCTGGACCTTGCTCCCAGCAGCTTCGTCCCCTCCTTCTTCTTGTGGGTTGAGATCGACTTTCTGGGCAGTTCTTGAGCTTCTGTCTTGGTCCCGATCTGTGTACTTTCTGGCGTTTTCGATCTGTCTTCCCTCTGGCATCCTTGAGCTTCTGGTCTTCGATCTGTTTTCTTGTGGCGTCCTCGATCTGGTTTCTAGTGGTGTCCTCGACCTGGTTTCTCTCTGGCAGCTTTGAGCTACTGGTCTTGGGCTCTACCCCGATCCATTGACAGTATGCGAGTAGTGTTGGGGGGATCGGATCGGAGGTAGTCCTATGTTTTTTTGGTGTTTGAGGGTGGTATATTGCTGCCCAGTTGCTTGGGGGAGTGGTGGTGTTTGTAGCCGAGGCAAAGCAGTTCCAAGCTCCTCCGCGAGGTTGAGCCTTCTCCGATCTTCGGCTGGGTTCATTTAGCTTGGCTGCAGTCTTGCTGGAGTTGTGCGGGCTTCGAGGTTGGTGTGGGGAAGTAGTTCCAAGCTTGTGAAGATTGGCAGTGTGTAGTGGGGTGCTGAGTAAGCTTGGATTGCATCGGGGCAGTGTGTAAATTGGTGTTGGGTTTGCAGATCCAGTCTGAACCGAGTCTGGGTGGTGCGTGATTGGCTTGTTTGTGGGTGACTGTGGTTTTATTTGGTGGGGGCCGGTGTCTTCGGTTTATGGCAGTGCTTGGTGCTGGGTGATTGTGCTTATTTTGGCAGTGTGGTGTGGTATTTTAAGTATGTTATTTGTTTCCTAAATTCAAGAAAAATAACATACTTAATTTGGTTATATATTGTGTGGATTGGTGACTTGTTGGCTGAGTGTGGCTGGAATTTTTGGGATCTCAGTGTGGTTGAGTTTATTTTTTGAGTGTGGTCTTGGGAGTGGTGGTTGGTGACGTTAAAGGTGGTGTATTATCCCTAATGGCTACTGAGGAAATTTTGAAGCTCTGCGAAGCATTGTCCTTATCAGAGGAAGATGGCCCAATCTTAGATATTGCAGGAGATGTTCAAGCTGATGGAATTAGAAGTGTGGAACATTGTCTGGTAGGGAAAATTCTATCTCGGAGGAAGGTTAACCGTGAGGCTTTCCGTGGAACCATCGAACAGATCTGGGGTACCGTAGGTCGACTTGAAATTGAAATGGTAGGCGATAATGTGTTCGTCTTCCATTTTCAATCCCTTGAAGATAAAGCGATGGTCTGGTCCAGGGGCCCCTGGCACTTTGATAAAAATCTCATTGTTCTTGAGAAACCAGTGGGGCCTGGTGCTATCTCTCAACTTAATTTCAAATTTTCTGAATTCTGGATTCATATTTACAATATCCCTCTGGCGTGTATGAACTGCAAAGTGGCGAGATTAATAGCAGAGGAAGTTGGGACCATTGTTGATTTTCCGATTGATTCGAAAGACTTGTGGGGCAAATTTCTGAGAATCAAAGTTAGCATTGATATTACAAAACCTCTGAAAAGGGGTATCAGGTTGAGGTTGGCGAATTTTGATACTATGATTACGGCCCTTATTAAATACGAGAGGCTCCCAGACTTTTGCTATGGGTGCGGTTTTATCGGGCATTCTTTCAGGGAATGTTATAACAGCGAGGTGAGGAAAATTATTATGGAAGGGGTCGAACCAAAATTTGGGGGGTGGCTTAGAGCATCTCCTTTGGATCGGTCAAAGTTTCGGCAAAAGGGGGGGGATATTTCAGAAGCTATTCCGAAAGCCCAAGAAGACTTTGAGCAGGTTGCCGGAGTAGGGGCAGAGGGTGCCAGCAGATCCTTGTCCACTATCCCAACATCTTCTGACAAGCGTGGTGGAATGTCTAGTAGGGATTTGGGGGTTGCTGATCCCAATAGAGCATTGATAGCGGAGGATGGTATTTTGACTCAGATTATACAGCCGGTGAATCCCCCATCTAGGGAGGTTCTTGCAGTTGTACCGACGGAAGATGGTCACTCAGAGGCGTTGGCTCGGATGGATGAGGAAATAGTGGGGTCAAATCTGTGTGATGAAGGTGATGTGGTAATGGTAGGGTCTCCTTGTGGTAAGCCTACTTCCAAGAAGTGGAAAAGATTAATCAGGGGGAGCCCCTTACAGAGGCTTATCCCAGGTTGTCCAAGTCCAATCCAGAAAATGTTGCTAGCTAGGCATTATGCCAGGAGGGATCGAAAACCAGTTAAGAGATCTCTGAGTCACAAGTTTTCAGGTACTAATGCTGGAACATCTTTTTCTGAAGTGGTTGCTATAGATCCGGGTGGGAAACGAAAAGTTGTGGAAACTATAGGGGAGCATCTGTCTGGGAAGAAACAGAAGTTCCTAGTATCTGATTTGTCGGCGGAGTCTGCTGAGCAGGCCCGCCGGGAGCTATGAGTATCTTATGTTGGAATGTTCGAGGATTGGGGAGTCCCCGAGCATTCTTAGCTCTCCGGAAGGTTATCCGGAAACAATCCCCTAATCTAGTTTTTCTTTCTGAAACTAGATTAAAAGGCGAATGAGCGGCGAGAGTTAAGGTGCAGTTGGGTTTTTCGGGGGGTCTGCATGTGGATTGTGTGGGAAAAAGTGGAGGTTTGATGTTATTGTGGAATGATGTGTGCGATGTCTCAGTATTGTCCTTCTCCAAGGGCCATATTGATGTGGTGATCAAAATGGAGAACAACCTCAAATGGAGGTTAACAGGGTTCTATGGTTGTCCTGTCCCTAACCATAGAACCGATTCGTGGGAGCTTCTTCGACGGCTGAAGGCAGTCAACCGACTTCCCTGGTTGTGTGGCGGAGACTTCAACGAACTCCTTCATATAGAGGAGAAGCTGGGCGGGAATGAACGAATTGGTCCGGGTATGTTTAATTTTCGTAGTATTGTTGAGTTGTGTGATTTTGTTGATTTGGGTTTTTCAGGGCCTTTGTTTACCTGGAATAATAAAAGGGGGGGTTCTAGAAATGTTCAAGAAAGATTAGATCGTTTTTTTGCTACCAGTGAATGGGTTAATTTGTTTTCGGGAATTAAAGTTGAGCATTTAGGGTATATGTTTTCTGATCATAGACCGATTTCGGCCAAGTTTGTGCGTAGTGGCCCTAGTGGTAGTGGGGGTGGAGATCGGAAGTTCAGATTTGAGCCGTTTTGGCTTAAAGACGAAGAGTGCTATTCTGTGATTTGCACGGCCTGGGGAGGTTTTGACAGTGAAACTTCTGGTAGAGGTTTAAGAGATAAGTTGGTTATGTGTGCTGATCGGCTGGAGAACTGGAGTAGAGTCAAGTTTGGATCTCTGAAGAAGGCCATTGATAGAAAAAGATGTGAGATCAATCTTCTCTACGATCGGAAGCTATCTGAACAGGTTCTTGATGTTATTAAGTCTAGGGAACGAGAGTTAGAAAGTCTCCTCTCGAAGGAGGAATTATACTGGAAACAGCGGTCGAGGGTCGATTGGCTACTCGCAGGTGATAAGAACTCTAAATTTTTTCATAGAAGAGCGACGGCCAGAAAGAAGAAGAATCAGATTAGCTCGTTGTTGGATAGTAGAGGGGTCCGTAGGGAGTCAGAGCAGGGCATGTCCAGTGTGGTTTTGGATTACTTCTCAGACTTGTTTAGGTCTATCCAGCCATCATCCTCCGATTTCTCGGCTGCCTCTTCTTTTCTTGATTGTAAAGTTAATGCCCAAATGGCAGGCAGACTTGGAGAGGCCTTTACTCCAGCGGAGGTACGTTCCGCAGTTTTCGAGATGGGCCCAAATAAGGCTCCTGGCCCCGATGGCTTCCATGCTCTCTTTTTTCAGAAATTTTGGAATGTGGTTGGAGAGGATGTTTCTAGTGTGTGCCTTAAAGTTCTTAATGGTGGATGCTCAATCGAGGAGTTCAATACCACTAATGTTGTCCTGATTCCAAAGGTTAAAAACCCGGAGCGTATGACCGATTTCAGACCCATTAGTCTTTGCAGTGCTATTTATAAGACTGTCTCAAAGGTAATGGCAAATAGGTTGAAAGCAATTCTGCCCTTCATTATATCTTCGGAGCAGAGTGCTTTTGTACCAGGGCGGTTAATTTTTGATAATATTATGGTTGCTTTTGAGCTTCTCCATTCTATCAAGAAACAGAAAAAGGGTAAAAGAGGGTATGCAGCAATTAAACTGGATATGAGTAAGGCTTACGATCGTGTAGAGTGGGGTTTCCTGGAGTTCATTTTGGAGAAGTTAGGTTTTCCTAATCACTTTAGAGCCCTTGTTATGGACTGTGTGTCGACCTCCAAGCTTTCCTTCCTGGTAAATGGGAAGTCGGTGGGGGAAGTTACTCCGCAAAGAGGGTTAAGGCAAGGGTGCCCTTTGTCTCCTTATCTCTTCCTTCTTTGTGCAGAAGCTCTATCTACTCTTATCAAAGGCAACGAATCTAATGGTCAATCTTTGGGTATGAGATGTTGTCGCGGGAGCCCTCTAGTGAGTCATTTGTTTTTTGCAGATGATAGTATCGTTTTTTGCAGGGCTTCAGTTCAGAATTGTGAGAAGTTGAAACAGATCCTTAATTTCTATGAGAAAGCCTCTGGCCAGCGGATTAATCTGCAAAAGTCTAATATCACTTTTAGCCCAAATGTGGAAGATGACCGCAGCGCTAGTATCTTGAATTGCCTGGGTCTAGTTAATGCCCAAGCCCATGATAAATATCTTGGCCTTCCAACCATGGTGGGGAAAAATAAACGGAAAACCTTTAGTGATATTAAGGAGAGGGTGTGGCGTAAGATCAGAGGATGGAAAGGCAATCTCTTCTCGATGGGCGGGAAGGAAGTTCTTATCAAAGCAGTGGCGCAAGCTATTCCTACCTTCACCATGAGTATCTTCCAGTTGCCTTCTGTTCTGTGTAATGAGTTGTGCTCCATGATTATGGGCTTTTGGTGGGGTGCCTCTGATGGTAATAAGAAAATCTCCTGGGTCGCTAGAGACAAGCTGTGCTCTCCGAAAACCCACGGGGGGCTTGGGTTTAAAGATTTATCTCTTTTTAACCAAGCTCTTCTTGGCAAGCAGGCGTGGAGAATTGTGATGAATAAAGACTCGTTGGTATCTAGAGTTCTTAAGGCTAAGTACTTCAGGCAGGAGGATTTCCTATCTGTCTCGCTGAAGCAGGGGAGCTCTCATCTCTGGAGGAGTTTGGTTTGGGGTAGGAGTCTTCTGTTTAAGGGCCTTCGTTGGAGGGTTGGTAATGGTAAGGATATCAGGGCTTTTCAGGACCCTTGGATACCAAGGGCGTCCACCTTTAGGCCCTTCTCGACTGCTCCTGTGGAAGACTTTAAGGTCGCATCTCTCATCTCCCCTTCTTCCCATTCTTGGGATTTGGCTAAGCTTGATCAGGCCTTTGTGGCAGCGGATAGGGATTCTATTTTGGAAATCCCTCTGAGTTTAGGTGATTGTGTTGATTCCTTAATCTGGCATTTTGATAAGACTGGAGAGTATTCTGTGAAGAGCGGATACAGAGTTGCAGCGCAGGAAACGCTCTCCCTTACAGGATCCTCCTCGAGTCCGGATTCGAAATGGTGGCTTGCACTTTGGAACCTCAACATTTCCCCTAAAATCAAAATCTTCATTTGGAGAGTTTGTCACAATGCCATCCCGTCCCTTTGTAATCTTTGTTCGAGGAAGATTGTGGTTGACCCGTGTTGTTCTAGATGTGGGGATGCTCCCGAGAGCTCAGCCCATGCCCTTTTTTGGTGCAGCTCTGTGCGCCCTATTTGGGAGTCCACTGTTTTCTGGGATGTCCTCAATTTGCAGCGCCATATTTCTTGTTTTGACATGATTTTATGGGTTTTTGTTAGGGCCAAGAGAGCAGAGTTCGAGGAGTTCTGTATGATCCTGTGGGGGGTTTGGTCTGAACGGAATGCCGTGTTTCATTCTAATTCTCCCAGGGTTAGTGCTGATTTGGTTTCTTGGTCTCTTTCCTTGCTTCGTGAATTTCAGGGCACCCAGAAGGTCTTTGGCTCTCCTCCCCCACCCCCCAGGGAGCCTTGTTCTTCTCCGTGGTCGCCTCCTCCCGCGGGCTCCCTGAAGTTGAATACCGATGCAGCAGTGAAGCCTGGTTGTTCTGTGTTGGGTTCTGGTGCAGTGGTGCGCGATTCTCAGGGCAAGGTTGTTGCAGCTTCTGCTAAGCCCCTATTGGGGTTCTTTCCTGCTGAGCTGGGCGAGATGCTGGCGTTGCGAGAGGGGTTGCTGCTGGCAAAGGAGTTGAACCTGTTCATTGAGTGGGTTGAGTTAGATGCTGTTAATGTTGTGGCTAGGGTGTTTAACTCTCTTTCTAGTTCTGTTATGGACCCTATTGTTTCTGACGTTAAGGCTTTATTTAGGGCTGTGGGAGTTTCCAACTGTCATGCCATTCCTCGTTCAAGGAATGGAATGGCACATTCTCTTGCTTCCCTCGCCTTTTCCTCTAAGGAGGAATTTTGCTGGTTCAATCCTGAACCTAGCTTTCTTGTTGGTCTTCTGTAATAGAAGTTTGTTGAAATCAAAAAAAGAAAAAGAAAAAAGTAAATAAATAAATATAATTTTATTAATATATTAAAATCATGAGTTATAATTAAAAAGTAGATAAAAAAATTTCCTTTTAACCTGTGTTTTAACTTCGACCTACAAGTGAATTTTAAATAACTATCATTACTAAAAATTTAAATAAAATAAAATTATAAAGACTTCTAAATTATTTTTTGAAATTAAGAATTCAATATAAATAGAATTACGTACCCATATAATAAAAAAAAAAAATTGGACGTAATATTGATTTAAAAGGTGCAAGAATAGAGTCTCCATCAAGAAGGTTAGAAATAGGGCTCACCTATTTTGTCACCATAAATATATATACTTTGTTATCTTTACAAATATATTAGGTTAGGTGTGTTAGGTTGACAGTTGCTCACTACCACATTTCCTCCATTGTTTTTCTTACCTATTAACTCATCTCTCAAAATCAACAACCACTTCACTTCACTGATCTCCTAAAAATAGTTCTCCATGAAAGCTATGGTTTAGAAAAATTTACTGGCTTCTTTTTTTATTTTTTTTGGCTTCTCCTTTTTCTTTTCTAGTTTTAATGATACCCCTCTTTACATACCACCTTACTGCATTGTGAAAGTTAAATCAGTATTGTTGCACTTTGTGTTTGGGAATTGAGCTCGCAACAGTCTCGAGAAGAAAATTTTTAATATAAATTTTTATATGGAGTGACAGTTTTATCCTTAAGACTTTAGTATCTAACCTTATATTTTTAAAGTTCGTGTAAGAGAAAAAAACATAGTAGTTTTGAGTGTGTATTGTTTGATAATATAATTGAATGTGAGTGTGTATTGTGTGTATTGTTTGATAGAGAGAAAAACAATTTTTAATATAAATTTTTTTGCCTCTTTTATTAGTTTTCGTACTTTCATTTATATATATATGATTTATTGTTATTTGAATTTGGATATATTTCGTAACGCACCTCTTAAATACAATTGAAACAGTACAAATTAAGTTACCAAATTTGTATAAGCTATTGAGTTCAGGATACTTTATTTGCTTCCGCAAAATTTTGTTGTTATAATACAAAAGGAATATAAATAAATCAAATCCCCTCCTGCTCATATCCTAATCTCGAGCACATCTTATATATAACCGTAGAAGATCATTCACTAAGCTAGTTAGTATCGACACGCTACATAAAATTTTATTATTATTATTACGATAAGCTATATTTAAATGTATTTTCATGACACAACCACTCATAGGTTAAGTGGTTAGTGTATCTCCCTTCCATTTCAATGGTGAGGGTTGAAGTACCACCATGGGCATTTACCAGTATGTGTGAGTAGTTTTTTCTTTTTATTGTGAGAGTAGATATTTCCCGTTATATCAGTATATATCTAAGCTGCGTAGGTCCCGACAGTTGTTAATCTTCTAATTGTACCCTTAAAAAAAATGTATTTCCATAACAATAGCTCTCTTCTTTTCTTTTTTCTTCTATTTCCTGCAAAAAGGGTTGCTTTTTCAAAGTGCTATTGATGCATACAACTATTCCTCCATGAATAATGCTATACAAATAAATTTTATCTAAAGTTTTTGTCCAAATATTATGGCAAACTGATTTTATAGTAACCATATTAATTATGAAATGATGTGTTAATTATTGATATAATAGTTACGAATCATTTTAATACATTATTTGAACAATATTATGGACAATCTTATCATTACTCTTCCTCTATTGTTACATTCACTAAGTATCCACAAGGGCGCATGTTTAAAAAAAAAAAAAAATTTCCAATAAAATTATGTAATTTTTTTTTTTTAGATACTTATAATAGGAGTGTTGCTACTACACATGAGCAAGATGGGTATTAGGTAATTATGAACTTATGAAAAGATTATTATTTTCGAGTGTTAAGATATTGATTTTGATCTTTAAACCGTTAGATTTCAATTTAATGGATATCAATTGTCCTCGTAACTATATCAATCCATTGTAGACTTATTTATAGTAGCAAGACACTTATAAAAAAGAGTAGTATATGAAGGCAATTAGTAAAATTAAAAGAGGTACAAGTTTTTGGTGAACCCCATTAATATTATGGTTAGCCTTATGTTAGCCAACCAAATGCATGCAACCTTGACTCACAAAACAAATACGGTCATACCTATACATCTTCATGTGGGGGCTCATCTTTAATTCCCTGACCATTTTAGTAGAGTCATTTAACGTGACATACTAATAAATATGTATAGTGAAATTTGAATACTCATTATTGAGATGGAAGGAAGGTGCACTATCCACTTAAATTATGAGTGAATGTACATTGTTATATAAATATTAAAACTATACAATTCATATTCACATAAAGTTAGAATAATATCAAAGTAGAGAGTTATAATGGTAAACTTTGTAGCAAAAAATAGTATAAAATATTCTCTTCAACGTAAAAAAATAAATAAATAACTCATTACTTGTATGGACATTTATAATAACAAAAACAGTAATGTTATACTGTCCAAATATTTACCTAAATTAATTATCTAAATAATATGGTAATCTAATTTGTAATCACCATATTAATTATAAGATATGTGTTGCTGATATGTTAATTACAAAGAGCCAAAAAGAGTACATTCACTCATAATTTAAGTGATTAGTGTGTCTTCCTCCCACCTTAATAGTGAGAGTTCAATTTTTATCATGTATATTTACCAGCATGTGTGGGTAGTTATAGAAGTAGATATCCCCGTTATGTAAATATATATATGCCACTTAAAAAAAATTATTTAAAAAAAGAAAAAAAAAACATTATTCTTGTAATAAACCCAACAAAATGGGTGTACCACCATAATCATATACTCTCCATCTCAGCCACAGTAATCCCACGTGTCCAGTTTCTGCATGTAACTCTGGTCGTTAAAACACCCAATCAAAAACCAAAAAATCCAATGATCCACCAACAACAATATTCCATTCCTCGAAACACGGGGACACATTTGTCATATCACAAAATCCGAGGCCCTTTTTGGGAAACACAAAAAACAAAAATGGGAAGGAAAAATGCATTTCCTTTTCCGGACTCGAGACGGGCGATTTAATTTATATATCCAAAATCAAACGGCGACGACGACGACGACTCACACGCACAAGACTTTTATTTTTAAAAAACATCGAAAACAAGAAAAACAAAAACAAAAAACTGTTTATTATTATTTACTACTACTACTAACACTTTTATATTTTGTATCCAGCCTTTTTTCTTGTTTTTGTTTTTGTTTTTTGTGTTTTCTTCAAGCAGATCGTGTCCTCGGAATCTCATTCGAAGAAGCATTTCGCAACAGTTGGAAGTGTTTTTCTCTTTTTTTTTTTTTTGGTTTGCTTCCAGAAAACATGTAACTGTTTCAACTGTCAGCTTATACTAACAGGTATGTGACTTGAATGTTTTAATGTTTGCTTTCATCAATGCGTTTTGCAGTTTCTTTTTTGGTTTTCTGAAACACTTTTCGTTTTCATGCTTTTTGATCCGAGAATTTGAGTTCGTTTTCAGTTTCTGCTTTATTACTTCTTCAAAATACTCTGTTTGGTTGCCGAGAAAAAGTTATTGCCCATTGGTGTTATAATTATCTGTAAGCCTTTTTTTTTTATAAATTTGAGTCCATTTTAGATTCATCTTATCAGTTATCTTCTTTTTTACAAAGATCCATTATTTTTTAAGATTTTTTTAAATAATTTTTTCCTGATGTGTTTAGTATTATGATTATTTTGAAGTTCATATTGTTCAATCTATTAATTGAAACTTTTAGTTGGATACAATTTTTTATCAATGCAAATCAGATCAAGAGATTTTAGTTTGCAAGCTTGAGGTAAAAATAATTTTTTATTTATTTTATTTAATTCTTGAGGGTATTTTTTAAAATAATGTGCTAGTCGTATTTGAGCTTGAATTGAATCAGTTTTACAGTAAGACTATTCAACAAATTTGTTTAGGTTGTTTTGTTTAGTTTGGATGTGAATTTGATATGTATATCTCATCACATTTGACTTTTTTCATGGCCTGGAATTTCTTATTGAAGTTCCAGTTATTGACTTTTTTCAATCAATTTGATATAGAAGTCAGTTTCGAGTTCTAAAATTTGACCTGCTAGTGCTAACTTTACGATAGAATTAATTGAGCAGAATTTGACCCGGTTGGTTGTTGCAGCAGCTATGTCAATGGATTGGGGGCTTCATTAGCAAAAAATCGAAGCACAGAGATGAGAGAGGAGTCGTCTCTGATTATTGGGATCATTATAGGGGTGGTGATTGGGGTGCTTTTGGCTATTTCCGCGCTTTTTTGCTTTAGGTACCATAGGAAGCGATCCCAGATAGGGAATAGCAGTTCTAGGAGAGCGGCGACTATCCCTATTCGTGCAAATGGTGTCGATTCCTGTAGCATATTATCGGACTCCACCGTTGGTCCAGAGTCACCGGTGAAATCTGGACGGAATGGCAAGTCAATGTGGCTTGAAGGGTTTAAGAGGAGCAATGTGGTGTCTGCCTCTGGAATACCCGAGTATTCTTATAGGTATGGTTTCCTTAAGTGGTGTTGCACTTGCATTTACTAGTTGATTTTGAGTGGAATTGCTTTTTATTTCTTGTTTTATTTAGCTTAGATGTGATAAACATTTGAAGATCTTAAATCTCAGTAAGGCATAATAATGTAATCAGTCAATTAATGCGATATACTGAATTTTCTTAATTGAAGTTGTTGACGGATCCATTCTGATAAGGTTGGCTTTGTTTATCATATCTTAGGTTCTGCATCCCTGAGTAGATGCAAGTTCATAGAATTTGTTAAAAAGGTTATTTGTGCCCTGTGGGAATTTATCGAGGCTTTAATTCCAACAGTATTTGAAAAAAAATCTGATTCTTTAGGTAGAAACAAAAATAACAATGAAATTATGGGAATTTCTATTGGCGGAGAAACTTATATGGGGATGTTCAACGAGCTACCTGCCTGTACCTGACTGTGATGCCTCTCATAAATTTGTCCTTTGTTTCATACAAGACGATATATCTCTTAGCAATCAAGAGGATGGCTTGAACTTTGTTTGTGTTTAACCTCCTAATATACCATCATTTTTGTGAAAAAGTAAATTTAGTAAAATTGAGTAGGATATGCAACCTTGATATACATGTCAGTAATGCTACATTTCCTAGATGGCTTTTTACTGTATTCTTTGTTATTGTCGTTCTGCAAACTTATTTTATATGACATCACTAATGCTGTATCTTTATATTTTAACTAAGATTGGATGTTTCCATCTGGAAACTAGCATTTTCTGTTTCTTGTTCCTTCTTGACCTCTAGTTGTCTGCTCTGTGTGGCTACTAGTACAACCTATTTTGTTTAAAGTAAAATGACCTGAACAGAGTAGCAGTTTCTTCTTTAGACTTTTTGCATTTCAGCTTCTTTAGACTTTTTGCATTTTCTGCTCTGTTTGTGAATTTTAAAGTTTTGATTATATACATGCAGGGATTTGCAAAAAGCAACATACAATTTTACAACATTAATAGGACAAGGTGCATTTGGTCCTGTTTACAAAGCTCAGATGTCCACTGGGGAGACTGTTGCTGTTAAAGTGCTCGCAACTGATTCTAAGCAAGGGGAGAAAGAATTCCAGACAGAGGTAATGGTGGTGAATCGTTAAATGCTTTGTAACAAGTTTGGTCTAGTATTATGGATTCGTTAAAATATCAAAATATGCACACACATAAAATGACGCAGAATAACTACATGATTTAGTCAATTTCTATTAGCGCCTTATAATTGATATTCTACAATGTTCTTTTGTCCTCTTCATCTATTTCTAATGTTTCACTCTTTTTTAAACATTTTCAGGTCATGTTATTAGGAAGATTGCACCATAGAAACCTGGTGAATTTGGTTGGATATTGTGCAGAAAAGGGCCAGCATATGCTTGTGTATGTCTACATGAGTAAAGGCAGCTTAGCTTCTCATTTGTACCGTAAGCTGGCAACTACTCTATTGGCTAAGCATTGATAGGAAAAGCAATTTATTTTCAGAAAGCACTTCTCAACTTTATATCTTAAGCATCTTATGTGGAAGTTAAGAAATCGTACCTTGATTGGCAGTATATGATGTGCACAAAGTTCTTACCAGAAGAATAATTTCATTTACACATCAAGTTGCTAAAATGAAATCATGTAATTAAGAGTTGAAATAGAAGAATGTGGAAATTGTGAATTACGTAGGCAGATTTTCTGTGCATGTTGAAAAATGACTTGATTTTCTTTTTCGAGCAGATGAAGACTATGAACCATTGAGCTGGGATTTAAGGGTTTATATTGCTCTAGACGTAGCAAGAGGCTTGGAGTATCTTCACGATGGGGTAAGCTTTCATCTCATTTGGACTAACCAGTAGACCCCTGTGTGTATGTCTGTGTGCATACACATGCAGGTTCTGCTTAGCGCGTGGATTTATTAAATTTTCATTCATATCTATATTTCAGGCAGTTCCTCCGGTTATACATCGTGACATTAAATCTTCCAATATTCTGTTGGATCAGTCAATGAGGGCCAGGGTATGTCACTTACGTTGTTTGTTATTTTGTTACTAGTAGTACAAAATAAATTTGGATCCATTCAAACAATGTAGCTTTGTCAAAAGGACTTCGATCATTTCCTTAAATTGTTGTTTCTAGAAGATCCAATGAATCGTAAATTTTTTTGGGAAAAAGACTTTGAATCTTTTCTGTGAATTTCTGTTTTCAGATTATAGAGAGAAATTTATATTGTGTTGCTATTATGCTATCGTACCTAATTACTCCGGTTCAAGCAGGTAGCTGATTTTGGGCTTTCAAGAGAAGAGATGGTAGACAAACATGCAGCTAATATACGGGGAACTTTTGGATATCTTGACCCCGAGTATATATCTACAAGGAATTTCACTAAGAAAAGCGATGTTTATAGTTTTGGAGTATTGCTCTTTGAACTTATAGCTGGCAGAAATCCTCAACAAGGTCTCTTGGAATATGTTGAACTTGTAAGATCCCTCTCTCTCTGTCTCTCTCTCTGTGTAAAGTGGGCTTAATTGTCATATAGTAGAAAGGGTAGCTGAAGAGAAACTGCTTTCTGTATGCGAATGATAAAGTTTGGTGAACCAAAATTCTTCCTTACTAATACCAACATTGTTGCATTTCTGCACATAGTATCACATGCCTTAGATTCGAACTAGAAATGTTTTTGGGAACATCTGCCAGAAATCCAAGAATCTTTAGCAAGCACTAATATGACAACCATGACTTTTAAATTTTATACCTCCGATGATGTTCCCTGGTTCTTCAATAACTGAAACTATTTAATAGAAAATTTCGCGGTGTTCTAAATGTTAGTACTAATTATGAAAATATGTTGATTGTTATAAAGAAAAGTCATTGTAACATTCTATAATGGTCAAAGCCACAGTCCCTGTTATCATAAATTCTAAAAAGAAGATGAAAATTGAAATTAAAATTCTTTATATATTGCTGTCTTGTCTTGCTTTAGGGCATGGTTTTA
Organism: Xanthoceras sorbifolium; assembly: GCA_003430845.1. Classification (NCBI taxonomy): domain Eukaryota; kingdom Viridiplantae; phylum Streptophyta; class Magnoliopsida; order Sapindales; family Sapindaceae; genus Xanthoceras; species Xanthoceras sorbifolium. Next base: position 5,440,704 of record CM010613.1, read on the forward strand.
CCTGTCTTATATATGGTATTTGTTTTTTGATTCAATATGTTTTCTGATGAGATGAATAGGCTGCAATGAATACTGAGGGAAAATCCGGGTGGGAGGAAATCGTGGATTCTCATTTAGATGGGAACTTCGACATGCAAGAGCTGAATGAGGTTGCGGCCCTTGCATACAAATGTGTCAGCCGTGCCCCAAGAAAACGGCCTTCCATGAGAGACATTGTGCAAGTGCTATCGCGGATCCTGAAATTGAGACACAATAAGAAGCATCACAAGAAGTCTGCCACAGCAGATGAAATTTCCATTGATTTGGAACAAGCAGAAACCAAGACTCCAACCTCCCAACACCAGAGAGAGGAATCCATGGACAGTGCAACTGACACATATGAAGTTTAGATAAATCCCGTTTGCTATTCTTTTTTCGTTTGTTACATTCCTTCGTTTTCGATTTTGTTTTTGTGATATAATTCAAGTTTTACAGGAGGTAGGAATGATGGAGGAGATCTGCTGTAATTCTGATCTCTTATAGTTTTAGGACCAAAAAAAGAAAAAAAAAGGATTGTTGTTTGAAAGTTTTGTGTAACATATTTAGGTCCCATCTTTTTTTTTTTCTTCTGTTTTTCTTGAAATGGCATGATTCTGATTTTGTATATTAACACTTCAGGAAAAGGAAATGAATGAAAAATTTGCTGAATTTTTCTGCAAATGCATACATTTCCCTTAAAATTAGAGTAATTTTGTATTTATATCATTTTAAATACAAAATTATATCATTTCAGTCATCTGAGTGGCAGCAAATTTTTCAGCGACAAAATTCTGTTCAATTATTTTTTTTATTTATTTTTTTTGCAATTTACTCCTCACAACCACATTTACGGTTCAGTCCATAATTTTTATTTATTTATTTATCAAACAATAGAAGAATTTAAATATGATAATATGAATTTATAGATTCTCTTGAATTTCTCAAAATTCCAATTAGAAAACGAAAGTTAATTTATGAAAATAAATTCTTGTTGGCTCTTGATAAACACACAAAAAAAGATTAATTTTTGTGTAATTTGTATGATGAACTGGAATGGGCCTGGTTTTGGGCCCATATTAAACGATAGCGTTTAAGCCACTGTGCTTGTTTTCTGCGCTTTATACATTATCCAACCATATCAGCATCATCATCGTCTCACTAAACGTAACAAAAGTTCGCAGTGAGAGTCACAGACAGAGTTTGAAGAAGAAGAAGCAGCGAAAATGGCAGCAATGGCTGCGCTTCAGAGCTCCATGACGTCTCTTTCTCTCTCGTCCAACTCCTTCTTCGGCCAACGCCTTTCTTTCCCCTCTCTCTCTCCTGTCACTGTGAGTTACCTTTTCGAATTTTCTTTGGTTTCTCATCGAAATCGATTCAAAATTTTGTTTTTAGCTCGCATTTGGATTCCTTGTTGGTTTTATTGAAATGGTTCTGTCGCAGAATCGAGTAACTAACTGTTCCTTATTTGGTCTTTATTGGAGCACAAATTGTTTTTATGAAGCCAAAATTTAGTAATTTTATTATGATATTTAATGGGGGTCTGATTGGAACACAAATAGACAAAAATCCTGAACTGGTGTTGTATAATATGAAGTTTTGACTCTTCTTTGATTGGTCTGCTTGGAATTGGAGTACAAATTGTGCTTAAAAGTATGAGTAAAACAATCTCATTTTATATGAAGACACCATTTGGTGTTATTTTAATTGTCTGATTCTTGGATACAGTATTTACTTTGTTTTTAATATTTTCTTCTTCTTTTCTTGTATTGTCATGTTCTCGGTTTAATAAATGATTTCCTTTAAGTTAGCTAGTTAACATAGAATATGATTCTGCTTTTGTATCAGCTTTCTTCTCATGTGAAAATATGGTCAGAATTTTACAAGATGAAGTGTTTGTTCAAAGTCTACCCTGCCCGTAAAGTCTGATTAGCGAACAATTCTGTGTTAGCTTCTTATTCAGTATGTATGCTTGGTAGTAATGATCACTTACTCTGGTATGCGAATTTGTTACTTTTGTCTTTTCATAAATCAGACAGACTGAAACGAGAATGCGAATTGCTTGAATTACTTCTTCAATTGCTTTAAGTTCTTTATATGTGATGAAAACTGAATGTTATGTAATGAAGTGAAGCTTCGTTTGTTACGTAAGTTATGTGTTGGTACTATGTTCTTAATTCTGGTGTACATTTCGGAGTTGAGAGTTTGATGATCGGGTTTCTTCTCCTGCTATTGATCATTTGATCTTGTGGTTGAAGTTCAAGTTACTTCACCTAAAATCATTAAGTAGTTATTGCTATTAAATGATAATGATCTCTGTGCTTGTATTACGTGCAGGTCAAGCCAATAAACAAGCCATGTCTCGTTGTAGTCAAGGTTAGTATTATTGTTCCTTTTCCTCATCAATGGTATTTTTGTTCATTATGGATAGGAAAAGAAAAATTGAAATTTTCAGAAAGAAAGAAACAGTAGGGTAGAACTCAAGCTGGAACCGTCTTATTGCAAATCAAGATGGTCTAGAAGCTCATGATCTTTTGTATGCCTTGGAATCTATTCAGTATTTTAGCTGGTATGCGAGCCAATTTAAACCATACTGTTCAAAATCTGCCATAGGGAGAGTATCCAATTTCCTTTATTTGTGGTGAGGCCTCCCACAATTATGATTGAATTCATTGCTTAAGAGACCATAGTTTACGGGCTTACCATGAATGTTATACTTGATCTAATTGTTTTGTTATATTGCTCATGGACCGGTTCTCCGCTTTTTAACATCTCCATATTCTTTCTTTACTCTTGCAGCTTAAGCAGTGGGAGAGAAAGGAATGTAAGCCAAATAGTCTTCCGATTTTACACAAAATGCATGTTAAGGTAGGAGATACAGTTAAAATCATATCCGGACATGACAAGGGTAAAATCGGAGAGATTACTAAGCTGTTTAGGCATAACAGCACGGTGGTAGTCAAAGATATAAACCTCAAGACAAAGCACGTGAAGAGCAAAGGAGAGGATGAACCAGGGCAGATTATTAAGGTTGTTTTAGTGCTTCACCGTACTATAAATGAAAACTCTAATTCTATTGAAGTTATAGATTCTCTGTTGTGCTAGCTCATTAATAGATTCTTTTGCACTCTGCGTGTATATATATAAATATAGCTTCTTTTTCGCACACGTCTTTACTCTTTAGTAATGAATGAATTATCTTAAATATAATTTTGCAGATTGAAGCACCTATTCACAGCTCGAATGTGATGCTTTATTCGAAAGAGAAGGAGATAGCAAGCCGGGTGGGTCATAAAGTTCTCGAAGATGGAACACGAGTCCGGTACCTCATAAAAACCGGAGAAATAGTTGACAGTGCAGAAAACTGGAAGAAATTGAAGGAAAGCCTGGGTAAGGAGAAAACTGAAGTTGCTGCTGCTGCTTCTTAGAAATCCCCCACTCATGTCTTCTCCTGTAATGCAGTTTCTGAAAATTTGGATGTATTTCATTTTTGTTGATCTTTGTTTCATTAGAGATATAATCTTTTTGTTCTTTGTTTGTCATCAGACAAACCAAAACTATATAATATGTAACATGAACTTGTTTTTACACTCTACTTAATCCAAGTATGATATTCATGCAGCAAATTTGATTATTCAATCATTTTTTTTAGTCTGTTTCGGTTTCAAAACCACGAAACCTGAGAGAGAAATTGAGAAATTTTATCAATTCATACAATTGTTAATGTTGGTAGAGGAAATAAATAACACAATCTATACAATTGATTTTGTATTCAACTTTATATTATAGCCTTCATTTTCTCAGTTTCTATGTCAGCATGACAGCATGAAACTATAAAAACTTTGTAATTAATACGATAAATTTAACATTTAACTTTATATATCTTACTTTTGATCTACGAAGACCTGACCCGTGAGACCTGGGAGAATGAAATATGAGTATGACCTAAAATATTTACTATATTCTTTTAAGTATTGTAAAAAGTTTATTTTAAAATATGATATTCAACCCCCTTAAAAAAAATGATATTTAACAAAATATAGAAAGAATACAAAAGGTTTCCCTTGGAAATTTAGTTCACATATATATATATATATATATATATATATATTTATACCACCATCAAACACGCAGTTAAGTTATAACAGTATCATTCAGTCTAATAATATCTTCCACTTATTAATAATGAATGATATATTTTATAAATAAACTGAATGGTGAATAGTCCCAAATCATCTGATTTACTACCAAATATGAAAAGTGTATTAAAATGAGAAATAAAAAAAATTAAATAATGGAAAACTGGAAAGACAGATTCTGGGGGATTCTGGAGTCAAATCATTCTTTTCGTACTGAGACCAAATAAAGTTTCCCATTCCATCAATCCACAAAGAGAATGAAACATTTGTCACTCATGCAACACCACAACACGGGACCGGCTACTATCCCGGGACAAAATGTGATGGATTTTATATCCTCCACTTTTTATGTATGGTAACCGGTTAAAACCGTTGCTGCAACGTTTTTAAATTTTTTTAATAAATATTAAATTAATACAAATATTAAAATATATAAAATCTAAATAAATAAAAAAAATACCTAAAAATACATAAAAAAAAAGTAAAATTACAAAAATTCGTATATATTTAATAAATATAAATAATTTTTTTTAATTGTAATACATTTTTATTCTTTTTTACAAATGACTTAATTAGTTCGCGAAATTGTTTTAAAATAGTTCGCGATTTCAATTGAAGTGTTCATTATGTTATATTAGTTCATAATAATAACTTTTGATTTTCGAGAATAACTTTGACATTTGGCATAACGTTAAAGTTTTTCATAGGAAGAAGTTAACGTGGCAAGAACTTTGACATTGATGGGAACAACTTCAACGTTCCCACCAACGTCAAAGTTACTTTGAAAACAACTTAACGTTAACGTTGGAAGTTTGATTTTTAGGAACAACTTTAACGTTTGTCGTAACGTTAAAGTTTTTCGCGGGAAGAAGTTAATGTGGCAAGAACTTTGACGTTGGTGGGAACAACTTCAACGTTCCCACCAACGTCAAAGTTCCTTCGAGAACAATTTAGCGTTAACGTTGGAAGAAGTTTGACTTTCGGGAACAACTTTGACGTTTGTCATAGCGTTAAAGTTTTTTCCAATAAGATGTTAACGTGGCAAGAACTTTGGCCTGGTGGGAATGTTGAACAACGTCAAAGTTTCTTTGGGAACAACTTAACGTTAATGTTGGAAAAAGTTTGACTTTTAGGAACAACTTTAATGTTTGACGTAACATTAAAGTTCTTTCCAAGAAGAAGTTAACGTGGCAAAAACTTTGACATTGGTGGGTACATTGAGGAACAACTTCAATGTTCCCACCAACGTCAAAGTTGCTTCGGGAACAACTTAACGTTAACGTTGGAAGAAGTTTGACTTTCGGAAACAACTTTGACGTTTGGCGTAACGTTAAAGTTCTTCCCGATAAGAAGTTAACGTGGCAAGAATTTTGACGTTGGTGGAAACAACTTCAACGTTCCCACCAACGTCAAAGTTCCTTCAGGAACAACTTAACATTAACATTGGAAGAAGTTTGACTTTTGGGAACAACTTTGACGTTTGGCGTAACGTTGAAGTTCTTTTCGGAAAAAAATTAACGTGGCAAGAACTTTGGCCTGGTGGGAACAATTTCAACGTTCCCATCAACATCAAAGTTTTTTCGGGAACAACTTAAAGTTAACGTTGGAAGAAGTTTGACTTTCAGGAACAACTTTGACATTTGACATAACGTTAATCACAGGAACCGTAGAGAGAGAAAATCAATGAAAATAGATTAGAAGAATGAGAGTGATAGAGCAACTGAAAAAAGTAAAGAAGCAAAGGAGAACCTTACCAGTCAGTTGAAGTTTGCAAAGACAGATACCCAAACCTTACAAGTTCGTGCAAAAGAGAAGAAACAGAGCAAAGGACAAAGACCGTAAATAGGAAAAATCAATGAAAACAGTTTAGATAAAGGAGAGTGATCGAGCGAGAGAGAAGAATGAGAGGAAAGGGGAACCTTACCAGTTGAAGTTTACAAGGACCGAACCACAAACCCAAACGTTACCAGTTCATGCAAGATAGAAGAAAGAGCAAAGGAGAGAGAGAGTGGAGATTGAGATTGAAGATGGAGAGAGAGCGAATTATTGAATTTTTTTGTATCAAACAATATTTTGGTAGTGAAACAGGTTACACCGGTTGTCAATTCATTTGTTTTAAAAGTGTTGTTTTTTCTGAAGTATTGAATGGCCAAAAGGCTGATGCAACGGTTGTGGTTGAATTAGAAAAGTGTGGGTATGATTCCCTCAGTTTTTATCCTGGTATTGTAGTCGGACTCCCACAACACCCCTACAACTACAATATTTTAAAACACTAGTGCACGAAAAGTGTAGAAAAATACCTTGAACTCATCTGGTTGTAATTTTGTCCAACCTTACCTCAGGAAACGTAAAGTGGCAGCACATGTAGTGTAGGTGTCTGTTTACTATAAAAAGACCAAACATAATTTAATAATTTTCATTGTCAGTGTTTCAATACTACATTCCATAAAGTAAGTTGCCAAACTTTCAAATAAATAAATAATAAAAAAAAATGTAAATATAATAACCTTATATTAACTAGTTTGTTATTTTCTTGAAGAACCCACATTATAATATATGGTGGAGAATACTAATATATCATTGAGAGCAGAGACAGTGAGAAGTAGTACGGACTGGCTTTTTTTTTTTTTCTGCGGAAGATGGATGAAGAAGAAAGCAAGAGAGAGAGAGCAGCCATGGCTGCTTACTGTGTTACAGGAGCTACTGGTTATGTTGGTTCCTGGTTGGTCAAGTCTTTGCTCCAGAGAGGCTACATAGTTCATGCCACTGTCAGAGATCCAGGTAATTTGTCTTAATTAACTTATAGAGCTTTATATAACTAGATTTTGATTATTATTATTATTGGTAAATATATATCATACACATGTACATGTACAAACATACATGCAGAGACTTGTGTATGTTAATTTATCTGGAAAGTGAAAAAAAATATTAGGGTACTTAATTAATTGATGTTCATGTATTTAATTCTTGATTTAGGTCTCCAATAAAAATTCTTAAAATGCAAATAATAATAATAAAGAAAATAAATCAATAATCACTTTAGTAAAATGTATAAGTGATTACTCATTGAATAACAAGAAAATTTTCTCTTCAAGAGCTTTCAAACTAGTTTCTAATTAATTAAAAATAATAATACACCTTAAACCATCTTCATATAAACACAAATTAAATCGAATCTTCATCGTAATCTGAGCGATTACGTAACGAAAATAGATACATATAAGTTAATGTATCAAAGGAAGAAAGTGTGACTTTAATTTTTGCTGTTCATAGGAAGCATTTATGTCCTTGTATCAACCACCCCAAACTGACTGCTAGGAAAAGGTAGTGACTAGTGATTGTGATTCCATCTTCACATGGTTTAATTTTCTAATTTCTATCATTTTTATTTTTAACTTTCTAGATCATTCCTTGCTTTTCAGTTTTCAGTTTTCAGTAATTTATTTACCTACTTTTTTATTAAAAAAATAATAAAATTGTCATGTATTTTTTTTTTTTATAAACTTGGATTTACATTTTTTTTTTTTTGGTTATACTTTGTAATTAAAATTTCATTATCATATGTGTAAAATTCAACTCAGATGAAAAGCAAATCTCTCAAACTCTCAGCTCTAGCACCTCCATCCTCTTCAAAGTGTTAAGACAAAAATAAAAGAAAAAAAATGAATAATTTCACAATTAAACAATTATTCTGTTATATATTCATTCATAAATTAAGTGGTTAGTGTGTTTTCTCTTTACACCCGTGATAGGAGTTTTAGTCTCACTTTTATCAATAAATAAACAAAGTGTAGTGAGATCCTTTTTTCATAGTGAGAGTTATTTTTCGGACTGTACTTATAATAGTTGATATCGGCAGGCCTCAACAAACCGTTGGCATGATCATACTGGCCCTAAAAAGAAGGATTAGCAAATAATCATTAAAAATACCATTTCCTAGGCCAGGCCTGGTTATGAGGTAGGCTCCATTAAAAAGAGCTTCTAAATACACCATAAGAGTTTCTACACACATTTTTTTCTCTACAGTACAATCACAAACTTGAAAGCAAAGAAAAAAAAAAGTATACTGTTTTAAGTATATTTTTCCTTCTTTTTCCCCAGTACTAATTTTGCAACACTTTTCTAAAATAGCGAATTTAAAGCACTTCAATTTAAATGTATTTAGTCAGGGGTGTATTTAGCAGCAGGCTCTCTTCAGGTTCTACTTTATAACAAGCTGCTGCATTTGGGCTCACTTCAATTTAAATGTATTTAGTCAGGGGTGTATTTAGCAGTAGGCTCTCTTCAGGTTCTACTTTATAGCAAGCTGCTGCATTTGGGCTTGATAGGTGGATCTCGAAAACTGGTCCACTTCAAACTCTTCCCTGTTGCCTGAGAGTTTTTTTTTTTTTTTACTTGGCGGCATTTAAATTTAAAATTGAGAGGTGTGGTTACCACAGGTTGTGTCCACGACCACCCGTTGCCTGATAATTAATGTAATAAAATAATAATAATAATATATAACATGCTATGTGATTTTTTTTTCCACCCTTGATAAATTTGATGAACTCACCCGAGGTCCATGTAAAAGATGTTTCTAATGAATTTCAGGGATTTTGTATAGGTTTCTGACGAATTTTAAAATCACCCGAATACGTCTGTATTTTAACATCCATCAGCAACTTAATGCAGTGCATTATAAAACTGAGCATCTGCTGTAGTGAATATGTAATACGTAGCTGTCACAAGTCACAACACAAGTTTTAGCACATTTTTATCTCCTGTAAGTAATTGAAAAGTAAACTGAGCTGCCACTTAAAATTGCAGCAAAGATGTTGCATATTTTCTCACAGTGGACTGGCAATGATCGGCTGAGATTGTTCCAAGCTGATCTGCAAGTAGAAGGGAGCTTCGACGAGGCTGTTAAGGGCTGCGATGGCGTATTTCACGTGGCAGCTTCTATGGAATTTGACATCCATGTAAAAGAGAACATTGGTAATTCTATATATTTTGCTTATACTAGTTATGAAGTGAGTGTACAAGGAGCAATTTGACACTCATTTTGTTGTTTCATGAGGTTGAAGAGACTTATGTTCAATCAAATGTCATCAACCCTGCAATCAAAGGTATCTTAAACCTCTTTAGAGCTTGCTTGAAATCTGAATCAGTGAAAAGGGTTGTTTTAACATCTTCTATTAGTACTATCACTGCCAAAGACAGCACCGGAAAATGGAGACCGGTGGTTGATGAATCTTGCCAGACTCCCATTGATCATGTCTGGAATACAAAAGCCAGTGGATGGGTAATTTAGCCTTCACTTAAAATTTTGTCTGAAAAAGTCTTGTTCTCTCCTCCTGTTAACTAAAACACAGTTCACTTTCACAGGTTTATGTGCTCTCCAAGCTTCTAACAGAGGAAGCAGCTTTCAAATTTGCTAATGAGAATAATATTGATCTTGTCTCAGTAATTACAACTACTGTTGGTGGACCATTCCTAACTCCAACTGTCCCATCAAGCATTCGCGTTCTCTTGTCGCCACTAACAGGTTATTAAGCAAACTATTCCTATTCGTTACCTGAATTGTTGATCGTATCAACAACAAACTATGATTATGTTTGAGAAAATCTCATACTATTTGTTGATGACATCATATTCAACAGCACAAAGATAATTTAGAACTTGTAACAGGAATATATGATGACAAAATGGTGAATTTGACTATTTGTATAGGTGACTCCAAGTTCTTCTCAATACTGTCAGCAGTAAATGCCAGAATGGGTTCAATTGCTTTAGTTCACATTGAAGATATATGCAATGCTCACATATTCCTAATGGAGAATCCTAGAGCAGAAGGTCGATATATATGCTGTGCCAAGGGTTGTCTAATATCTGAATTAATTGTTCTTCTCAAGCAAGAGTACCCTTCTTCAAGCCTGCACAGGTAATTTTCTCTTTAAAACATTTATATTGACGTATCATAAATCTCATCAAACTATATCTTAATGTTATGGTATCATAGCCAGGAGGTCTAAAGTTCAAACCCTCTTTCCCCAATTTTCTCTTAATTTATTGTTCATGCACACATTACACATTAGGGGTGTCTAATATTTGTCCGGTATTTGTTATTTGTCTCTACGTTACACATGAGGGAGTGTGTTAACATATCATAAATCTCATCAACCTATATCTTAAATACTACAGTTGTGCCCTTACCTAACAACTTATACTTTTGGGTCTAACATTTAATGACAATGCATATAAAGAATCTTATACTTTCAAGTATTGATTTATCTTTTATGTTTTCAGGATCGAGGGTGAATATCACAATTCAATACCTTGTGAGATTTCCTCGAAGAAGTTGAGAGATTTGGGTTTTTCTTACAAGCATGGCATAGAAGTCATAATTCATCAAACAATTGCCACTTGTGTGGATTGTGGCTTCCTACCTCCCGTTGCAAAGAAATGGTAGTTGTTGTTATCAATAAACTTCAACCAACTTCAATGGAGACTAAACTCTGGTACAAGTGTCAGGAGAAATAAATGAAAACTTAAAAACTCTATATCATTCTTGATGTTTGGTATGTGTTGTTGTCTCAGTATTCAAGTTTTCATACTCAATAAGGAGACCAAATTACGGTCGAACACGGTGTTGTTTCAACCCGACTTATAGCCACGAGATGCGGCGCCAAACTTATCTACAACGTCAAGTCGGCGTGAAAACGTTGAATTGACATATCTAGGGGTAGTTGTTGTTTAATTTCAACACACCCATTAATTAGTAATGTTAGAAACTGCTTGAGGGTTGAGTCTACAATCTACATGTTCAACTATTAAATGGTGGGAGACTGGAGAGATGCTAAATAGATATATGCAGATTGAGTAATTATGCAGATCGTTGTGATCTAAAGCAGCCAAATAGTTGAATTCATAGTATAGAAACTGAGGCTAGAGTGCTGCATAGGTTTCTTTATTGTAGCTAAAATTACAGCTACAAGATCTAGCAATAACTGTGAGAATAATTTGAAGGTATTATAAGAACATAATACACAGAGAAAATCATTAGCAAAAGATACGATCAATCTATGCTCTGCTTAAATGCAAAAGCTAAATCTTAATGAGACAACTCTAGAACTCTTTTCATTTTTGTATCAGAAAGGGTTGGCTACAGGAATCTTATTATTAAATAATTGTCTGAATGAGATTACATTCCATCTGAGTACTACCTCTTTGGATGACAAAATGTTGTTTGAAAAAGCTCACTCAGGTTGCTTTGGTCCAAGGTCTGCGCCAACTGCCAATGAAGCCTAATGCTTGGTTACATTTGCACTCATCCTATACAAACGTAACGACTTTCTATTCAATGAATGACATGTAAGGCTCTTCCCGTAGACGCTTATCTTGAAGAACATACGTGTCACAATTATAACCGTTTATGATTGTTACACTCGCGACTGTCACTAGCATTTTCCTAATCTAATTCAGGGATTAAACTAGAGACAGATTTAAATTCCTTAAACAGTACAGAGAGATGATAGTTAATAGATTATGCTAGAATTTAAGACATGTTGTCATTTTTTTCTTGTTTTCGGCAACACTGTCATCAACTCCTAAGCTATGTCTGTACAAACTAGTATAGAAAAATAAGACTTTAATTGTGTTCTTAATCTTAATCAGTCAGGTGATTAATATAAATCTGAAATGGCACAAGCAAGTGGCAGCCCACCAGCAAGGAGAGTCTAAATCAAGGGGGTTCATATACCCAGCTGCACTAAATATCTTCATTTGTGTTCATCTGCCCCCCCAAACTACTCCCCATCCAAACATTTAAGACCACCAATTGAAAACTGAACTACTGAATTTCTCCATTCAATTTTTTGAATCCACAAGGGGTCAGTACACATTTATGAGACACATGTGGCAGGGTAGCATTAAGAGCTGTACAGATGTTGCAGTGATAGAATAATAAAAAATAAAACAAAAAATTTGAAATGATAAACCCAGACCCAGTTAGATGATGTCAAGACTCTTCTAAAGTGACCAATAAAAGTTACAAGTTTGAAACTCTTAAGATATTGAAGATATCCCTATTTCAATCCCTTTTTTTTTTTGTCTTATACTGGTTTGGACTAACTTCTGTTTTGAAGCAGTAGCATCCTCCAGCAAGGACCACATGCCTTGTCACATGACTTTTTTCTATCTGAATATTGCTAGAGGACATAAATTTTGTAAGTATATGCAAACACTACAAGGCACATACATGATCAGAAGAGTCTTAACTTTGTAATCTCTGCATGAATCATGACTTGATTAAGTAATTCAATTATTCTCTTCCTAATTATAGTTTCTGTAGTACTTAACAGAAAAACATCTATCAACTGGTTTTGTTCTCAAATGAGAAACATTTCCTTCCAATTTTAATAGTTTACATGTCTTCTCTTTTGAAATTTAGTACCTTTTCAATTGTATAGCTTAATAAGATCTGTCACATGAATAAACACAGATAACAAGTACACATAAAATCACATGGGGGACTCGAACAATGGTTCTCCTAGTAAAATTGATTCCGATACCAAGTAGTGCCCCAACATATCATGTCAAACTCTAAACAGTGTACCAATTTTACGTATGATAAATCTGTTATCAAATCCGAAGTTTGTCAATATGTGAATATACTGTATAAATGTTTGCATCAATAAGACAAGCCTTTAAATGCAGAGGAACAAATATAAGTAGATTTGTTGATGCTAAATGTAAGAATAGGCAGTTATTGTGAAAACTGAGAATGAGATTCACTGAAAGAAGAACCAAAAATTCTTCCAAAAATAAAGGAGAAGAAAACCTCTACCAAAGAAAGGGAAAATAGTAAAAAAGCATTCACATTACTTCACATGTAATGTAAGTAGCTAATTCTTTTTCTTTTCTTTTCTTTTTTTTTTCCAATTTTCAGGGTTTGCAGATTACCACAAAACAAGGCAGGAGAGCTCTAGCATTGAGCAGATAAAGCTCCTCAATATTTGAATAGAGACCAACTTTTCCAGCCAATGAATCAAACCCAGTTTGGCCAGCCATTTCTTGTATATTCTCCAAAGGCCTATGTACTCTCCCAGCAATTACTCTGCATACCATCAAAGCTTTCCTTGTAGATGGATCATCTTCAACAATTTCTATAGATTCGAAAGCTCTTCCGCTTGTAGATGTCGTAAACACGCCTATTCCGCCTTTGAGCTCCTTCTTCGCAGAGAACCCGTTTTTAATAATTCGACAAACACAACATTTTTCTGATACACAGAGACTTGAGGAACCATTTTGGCCAAGCGAGCATGCCACGGTTGTGCCATAGAACCTCAATAGCTCATTCCCATCGGCGAGGCACCGAGGGTGTTTCTTGGGGAGTTTACTGGCTTTGATCTTCACCATTTCTCTATACTCTTCGAATCGGGCAAGAGTTTTTTGCATGTTATGAACTTTCAAGACTCTCTCAATCCTACCAAAGTGGTTCTCAGACTTCAACCAGCTTGTTCGACATATGATTTCGACAGTTTTCCTAGATGAATCACCTTCTACGAGTTCTGTAACTGTAAAAAAAAAAAAAGTAATATTACCTGCTGAAAATAAAGAGATGCATTTGACTAAAAAGAACTTGGACAAACATACTTTAGTGGTTGAAAAGAAACCCCAACATTAAAGCAAATGCAGATTCTGTGCCTTAAATGATATATAATACCCAACAATACTATTCATCCTTTTAGCTTCATTTTCAAATCAAGAGATTTAGTAGTAAAAATCTGTAAAAAGTTGGTATTTTCTTCTTTTTATAAGTTTTATTATATTTTTGGGTTTGAGTGGTGAACATATTGAAGAAGAGAGTGAATTAGAAAGCTTTTCACATTTCTAAAAAGAATTTACAGGAGAATCAAGAATCTTTGAGTTACCAGTGATCTTTTGCCTAAAAGTAAAAGTGTATGTGGAGGAATCTTGTTATTGACTAAAAGTTCTCACTAGATTTTGTGGTCAGAAGTGAATCAATATACGAGGATAAGAGAAAAGTGAATCAAAACAAACTCATAGACATGCTTTATACAAATCTACAAATAAAAAATGTGTACATTGGAACTAGCCCAAGATGAAGAGAGTACCATGAACATAATTAAACCAAAACAATACAAAAGAAAAAAAAAATTGAAAATTTAAGGAATTTAAGATTTCTCACCAGCATGCTTGGAGAGATGATGTGCTTCAGCAGCTTCCCATTTGGTAAATTGCTCTCCACATTTATGGCAAGTCACTGAAGAACAACCATTTGAGTCTGTCTCAAGAGAAACCCTATTGCTTGAATGAACACCTCCACCACCACCACCACCACCTCCAGAAATATTAGAGCCCCCAAATCCAGAGCCTTCTCTCTCTGGGAAAAGAAAAGGCGACTTTCTAGGAGGAGTTGATGAGGTCACAAAAGAAGGATTAAAATAATGCATTGTAGAGTGGCCTCCAGGTCCTGGTGTCCCAGGCCTTAAAGTGCCAACAAAAGTTGACCCACCACCACCACCACCACCATGACCATCTCCACCATTAGCACCCCCTTTGCCACCTCCACTTCCAACCCCTTCTTGGAACCCACCAAAGCCAGTAATCTTGAGCTCACATCTTGAGTTACTGAGTATGACTTCATGAGTTATTGGGTTGAGAAACTCACTGCTTCCTATGGATCTTGGACTACAACTTGGTGGCTTCTCTAAATGCCTTTTGCTTCCATGAATGACATCTTTGAGATTTGCTATTGACCTTGAACAACCTGACCTTCCTGCTTTTCTTGTCAAGATTGTGCTCAAATGTTTCCTGGATTTTGGGTCATGAACATCTGATGGCTCTGATTTGCAATGCAGAGATCTCTTCAAAGAAAACCACACTGTTGGCATAGTTTTTCCCTTGTTTTCTTCTCTTTCTTCTTCTTCTGGATTTTTTGCTGCTTCTTTTTTATATCAAAAACTTTCACAACTCTTCCAAAAACACTTCACTTTCCATTGACATTTTGTTCATTTTCACCATGAAAATTGCTGAAAATGTAGTCTCCAAAAACACTTCCTTGCTCTTAAATTCTTATTCTTTGTCAGAAACTACCTTTCCATCCTCTACGACCATCCACCGTTGAACAACTAAATAGAACACAATTTTAAGGAATGTAACAAAATCAAAAACAGTTTTCTTAAACAACCCAGAAAGCATCGAGAACTAGCAAGTACTTTGATGTTGTAAGCAGCTCATTCTGAGAGTTCATCCAACCATCATCACATGAAAGATTTTGGAGCTTTTACTAAAATGACTAAATGGGTGTCCATAGAAGAGAGGGAGAGAGAGAGAGTGTGCTACAAGAGAGACTCAGAGAGACATATGGACTCAAAGCCAAAAAATAAAAAATAAAAAACCAAAAGAGCCCATTTGTAAAGAAGTAAAAAATGAAAATTTTTAAGAAATATGAGAATCTTTGGCTCTTGGGGTTGTGGAACAGGACAACAAACTTGAACGAAACCATGTTCAGCGGCTGTCATAAATGTTAAGAGTCACTAGAATTAGAAGTCATGACGCTTGTCATTTATCAATCTGCTGTCCCTCATTTTCAAAATTGAAAATTTTCAAAAAGCTCACTAGTTGTTTAATTGTTTTGCATGTTTAATTACCTTGCCATGATCTTATTCTAAATTTTGTTAAACAATCATACTATTTCCCAAACTATAAACCTATAGTCGATTTTGACCTTCCACACTTTGCGTCATTATATCTTTTGTTGGTTTATGATCATATGTAAAGTCATTAATGTGGAGCTTCACACTTACATTTTTGTGTGGTCTAGATCAAATTATCAGTCATTTCCTTCGTAAAACTGAATAAAAATTATAATGAAAAATTTGTATCTAATAACTTCTTTAGATATTTTGCCTCATGTTACATTTTATAACATGGGTATTCTATATGCAAAAATAATGTTAATCTCAAAAGTCTAAAGGTGTAAATAGTAATATTTTACTTTTAATCTGATCGTATGTATCTCTCCTTATATATTAGTTCAAATATTACTATACGTATTAATCAATATATGTGAAAAGATCTATTACCTTTATATGCTTGATTTCGACTTTTTTCTTAAAAAAAAAAAGAGATAAACTATAATATAATGATTTATTTTCCTTGATAATTAATTTGATTAACAAATTTAGAGTATGTTACCATATTGAAGCTTCCTTGTCGGAGTTAATAATAAATATTTAAAGTTTAAATTCTGACATCAAATGTTATTAAATAATTAATTTACATTAACTAGTTAATTATAATTAAAACTTGGGGTCTTTTTTTATTCAAGTCAATAAAATAATGATAAATTCTTTAGAAGAGTGGGCACATGAAACTTGGTTTCAAATTTGAATAAATAAAAGGAATAAAACAAAAAAAGAAATCAGAGAAACATGTTAATGAGCTTGATAAGGATTAATTAATTAATCAATGTTCCCATAACGCAATGCTTCTTAATCTTAAACAAGTTAATCTCATCTTAATAAAGAGAACCAAAATCAGAGAGTATTAAATGATTAAAAATTATAAATATGAGAAGTTTGAATTCTCACATTCACAGGAAAATTAATTACTAGACGTAATATATATATATATACACACACATCCCCATGACATTTGAGTCAGGTTGAGAGTTCAATAAGTAAGGGTGTATTTGAAGTCGTTTTTAAAATGGTGTTTTTAAAAATATTAATGTTTTTATAGATATAAATGTATTTGATAAAGTTTGTCAAAAATAGTTTTCAATTTTCTGAAAACGATATAAATGTATTTAAAATTATTTTTAAAAATATGTTATAATAATTGTTTGAAAGAAAAAATTATAATTTATTTTTAAAAACTATTTTAAAAACAATAAAAATAAATAAATTATTATTTTTAACTTCTTAGTTATAAATTAAAAATTCTATTTTTTATTTTAATAACTTTTAAAAATATATAAATAAATAATTTTAATTTTTTTTATTTTCATAAACAGCACCTAAATTTATACTCTTTATATAATATTTTTAAATGCTATAAAAATTTATTTTATTAAATTAAAGAGAAGCCGTCGTAGAACATGTTACTATTTTTTTTAATTTTAATCAAATTTTAGAAAAGTTTTTATTTCTCTACTCAAATTTCAAGAATATAGAAATCAGATTCACCGTTGGATCTCGTGAATCATTAAGGTAAAAACAAAAAAAAAAAAGATCCACCGTTAAAATAAATAGAAAGAGGTGCTGTCACCTTCAAAATATACCACAGCTGGAAAATGGACCACATATGAGTGTCCATTTTGTGTTAGTACAAATGTTAATTAGTTTCTATCTCTTTCAAGATGCTTTGTTTCTCTCTCTGTTTTTTTCCTCTTCAAAAACTTTTTACAAAAGAACCAACCTCTTGCAGATCAATTTTATAATTTTTTTTTTCCAAATGCTATTTTCTGTTTTAAAAAAAATGAGAACAAAAACAGTTAATCTTATGGGGTAAGCGATCACTATTATCATAAATGGACGTGATATTAGTGTTTAATCGCGTCAACTAGTTGGGCATATGGCTCCGTGAAACCCTTTAAACTCATCTATAGCACGTGTAGACACAGGGTTTTACGCTATTAAGGGTATAACGAAATAAAATATTATTTTTACTAAAAGTTTAAGTTTTTGATATTAGTGGTAAACACCTGATGGTAACAAAAATAATAGAAAAATAATACATTTGATATTGTATATAAGAGATAAAACTTAAAAATTGAAATTTTATGTTTGCCAAGTTAGGTTCAATTATAAAATTTAAAGATGTTTTTCATCTTGTAAAAAAAAATTTATGCATGATTAATTGTATTATTTTTAAAAATAATATTTAAAACTATTATTAGAAATAAACTTAATGTTTTAAAAATATAAACACGTTAGATTGCATTCATTAAAAGTGATATTGTAAAACTATAAATAATGTAAATATATTTCGTATTATTTTTTAAAATGATTAAAATAGTTGTTTTAGGGAAAAAAACATAGTGATTTGTTTTAAAAAAAAAGAAAATTCTCTGCTTTGGTAGAAAATAATATACTATACATTTTTTTTTTTGACCATTAAGTAGTTTTTATTTATTTTTTAAGTCGTGAAACAACTTAAATAGCTAAAAAATAAATTTAAAAAATCATAACTTTTTATTTAATTGTAAATAACTTAAATATATTTATAATATTTTCTTCTAAAAATATCATCCTAAATATAATATATTTTCAATTTTATTTAATTTTATATTATACAATTTTATATCTTTTACCCTATTTCTTTTCACACAAGGTGTTATAAAAAAAATAAAAAATGTAATCAATTCTCATCATCAAAGTTTATTGAAATCAAAAGATTGAATTATTTTCGAATAAAATTTTGATAAAACTAATTTATTTATTTTTTTTATCGAACTACTTGTGCTCTATAAAATTTTATTGTTTGCAATGAAAAAATATATTCGATTTGTAATGTATACATAAATTCTAGTATTGCAATAGTATTAAGCTAGATACATATATATTATTGTTTATAATTATGACTGAATAAAATAATTATACTATAATTTAAGCCTTTATATATATATATATATATATATATATATATATATATAGATCTTGACTCCTAAGATAAAAATAATTTTTAATATAATTATTTATTATATTTTCATCGAATAAAATTTTATTAATATATACATAAAAAATATTTTAGGATTTATTAAATTATTTAGTTTTAGTTGTTTGTATTATAGCAAAAAAAAAAATATAACAATTGATAATAATAATAAGGGTATAAATATTAAATTATATATTTTTAGAAAATTTTTATTTTTAAAAAATAAACAAGTTGACACCATATTTAATGGTTTGGAAAAAAAAATATGTTATTCATATTTTAGATTTCAGTTACCATTTAATCTTCAGTAAAATTCAGAACTGTTCAGTTTTCAAATAAAAAAATAAATGACCTCTTAACTTATATATTTATAAGACAATATGCATGGGCCATTTTTAATGTTATAAAAACTACTTCAAGTAAACATAAATGTAATAAAGAATTTAAGCATAGAAAAGGGTAAGTGAAATCACAGTAGAGAATGTGTGTGCGTGTGTTTTTTTTAATGTAGTATTATTGTCTAAAGAGTACAGACTTGCTATGTTTTACAAAACAAAAGGTTACAATATGAGCTTACGATCAAGTAAGAAAAAAACGTATAAATATATAATAGTACCATAGTTTTTAATGGCAATGTCAAGGTAACCATGACCTGAATGTTTACGGTATATTAATTGTAAACAATTTGTATGTAATTTGTTGTTCGATTTTACGATTTAGATAACTGATTTCGTAATCTGAACAATTTATTTTGAAACTTAAGAATTAAAGACGGTTAATTAAATTAATTTAATTGTAAGATATAGGTTACATATAGGAAGTACTCTAGAAACACCCTCCCTTTATAAAGTTTGTGGATTTAAGACTTTATGAGGCAACAATAATGAAATCCAGACTTAAAAAAAAAAAAAAAAAGTGGGTATTTGGGAAAAGAAGAGCTCATAATTAGCTTTGAATAGTGAACACTAATCTCCATACAACTTTTTTTATTCAATTTTGAAAACAAAAAAGGTGGTGAAAAAGAGGTACCTGGAAATCTTCAAACACTCAGTATGAGATTATGGATGTGTTTTTGATGTTTAACAAAAGATAATGTTAGCGTAACAGTACTTTAGATAGCTATTGATTTTCATTGGTACAAAGAAAAAATGCAATCCAACTGTTCTAATATCTATTATAATTACATGATTGTTATATAATTAGTGAACCATTATAGAAAATATTCTTACACAAAAATTATGATACATAATAAAAATATTCAAAACGGTTAATTTATATATATATTAACTTATAGTTTAAATAAATAGTGTAGCTCCTTTTTACCTTAGTGACGAGGGTTCAAGTTCCATTATATGCATTTATTAGTATATGTAAATTATTTTTATCCTTCATCGTGGGAGTAGATATAGATATCATTTATTCAATTTTTTTTTCAAAAAAATTACATTTCGAAAATTTTCATTATAAGGTATTTATCATGTAGTAATTAGAAAGTATCCCAAATAGTTTTTAAGTTTTGGAAAGAAAAACCCTTTTATTCATTTTAACCAATTACTGTAAAATAAATTTTTTTAAAAAAATCATAAAATCTTTTTAACAGTATTATAATCACCTCCAAATACACTATATAATAATATGTATATTTCAATTATCACTCTTGGCTCTTGGCTCCTTCATTCTTTTCTCTTTCTTTTTTTCCTTTTTTCTTCGTTGGGTTTTTGTTTTGTCATTTTGCTGTTACACATTAAAGAGAGGACCACACACACTAACACATCAAATTGGAGATGAAATATAAATAAACTAGTTGAATTAATTAACAATAATCATACAATTGTAAAGTTTTTAAATGTTGAGGCATATGCTGAGTGGTGACAAAAGCCATGAAAGAAGCAAATAGTGTTTGGCATAAATAAAGGGTGGGCATGTGTTGAATGATGCACCCATTTAATGCATGCACATGATCCTCTTTCAGGTTTCTATTTTGCCCTTTCACATTTATTCAAAACCTCATAATTTCCTTGACTTGTTCTATATCTAATGTTAGCATAATTAAGTTATAAAGTTATTTATTCTACAACATTAAGATTGTGGGTAAGTTAAGCTTGTACGGTCCGATCCATTTGACACCACTAATATTATCAGGTTAGGTTATTTATTTATTATTTTTCTAGATCATTTTATGGTCAGTATTGTGTAATAGATATATTTTTTTTTTATTTTGCTTGCTTTTTGTTTTTCTTAAAGTAAATTGACAAGAAAATCAGTAAATTAATAGGAAGAGACGTTTTATACATCATTTTTGAAAAAAAAATGATATTAATTTGACATGAAACCTTAATTATTTAGGAATAAGTAAGCGGAGTGGATTTAGTATTATTTTTTATATGAAAACACCAAGAGAGAGAGAGAGAAAAAAAAAGGGACCCAAATTATTCATGGAGCTATGAAAGTAGGAATTTTGATATTTTTCATAATCATAACTGAGCTCTACCCCCCAAATTTTGACTTTTGAATTAGTTTACTTTTTTGCTTTTTCTTTTAAGTGGCTTTAACTTTTAACACAATTTTCAATAATTTTTTTCACTTATTAAAACAAATAAAATCTCACAAAAAGTCTCATTATGATTACCGGTCGTTTAAACGGGTTATTTGACACCACCCACTCAACCCACATAATAAACAGGTTAGATATATTGTGTTCATATTTATCCATATTTAATCGCATTTGAGTTTAGAGGTTTGACCTGTTTAATAATTGTATTGCATTCTAGTTAATCCTAACCTAATCCGTCAACCCAAATTGACACCCCCTAATTGAGATCCATTAAATAATAAATGAAATGGTTTATCCATACCAATTGCTGGAAGCCCAAATAAATTTTCCAAGTTTTTAATTGAAAAATAACAGAAATGGCAGCCCAAGATCAGCCCATAGTTGAGTTAAAGGCCTCGAGTCGAAGAAATTCATCTTATGAAATTCTTTTCATTTTATTATTTATTTTTTCTTTTTTTTTTCTGCGACTGACACTAATTGGGTTAGGGGCTGCTAAAACCTAGCGAGATTTTTTTTGAGCTATTATAATTAATTCAGAATTTAGGGAAGAGAGATACGACTTAAATTTACAATCTCAAAGTATAAATGTGAAGAGCATACTATTGAACAAATCTCATCTTATTGATTTAGCGAAATTAACCACTACAAATTTTATAACTGAGATAACTGAGATGATTACAATATATGAGTAGGTATAAGGTTGCTTAATTGTGGGGAGGTGTCCGTCTTTTAGCCTTCATTATTTTATGAGCCAAAAACTTCCAATTTGTTGGGCTTCTAATTATTCAGAAAAAGTGGATATTGTACTTTCCTTCACCTATGTGGTAGAGATTCAAATCATATTATTATCAATAAAATAAAACAATATGTGGGAAGACCTCTTTTCTATGGGAGTTATTTTTGGGACTGAATTACAAAGTTAATATCTCATTAGGTCCTGACAGATCCCTAACTCAATTGGTGTCAATCCACATATATATATATATATATATATATATGCGGAAAATTGAATGATTTTTATGTTCCTTCATAACACTGTATGTGTGATTGCTGATACAAATTTATGTTCCTGCTGAACATAAAAACTGCATTGCATTTAGACTAATTATTTTTCTAAATGATATAATTAGACCAGCAAAGCAATAAAGTTTCCTAGGCAAAAAGCAAAAATGAAAATCATAATGGTTTTAGTATAAGTTTTCAAGGTCTTTGCTGCAAGACCAATGGACTTAAGTTAAAGCGTGATTAAATTGCATTTTGCTGTAGATAAACATACGGATACCGTATTTTTCCTTCTCAATAGATTATAAATTTATAAATAAGAACTAATATGGTTTGTAAAATATTCTTTTGGGGGTTTTGAGGAGAGCAATATGACTCAGAATCTACAATCTCATTGATGTTGGTGTAACAGGTATTTATTCTACTCAATCAATCTCATTTTATTTGTTTGTAAAACAGTATTAGAAGGTCTAGCATCAGTCAAAATATCAAAGCATAAAATCTTATGGAAAATCCCATTAGATACTGTGAAATTTGTCCTAGCAAGGCATTGTGTGCTCAGCAAATTCAGCTTGTAAAATTATCTTGTTAATTTTTTTTTATATTATATTATATATATATATATATATATATATATATATATATATGTTTTGCAATTTGCAAGTTTATTGGGGGCAGTTGATGTTAACTCCAAATTCCCAGTTTTCTGTTTCAAAAATCTAAAAAAAGATGTTTATTATAGGAAATTGGGAAAGTTCAAAATTCATTTTCAAAAGCTATTGAGAGATGGAATGGTAGTTTGAGAATTGGGCCCAGATGTTGATTTTGCAGGATCGTCCCACCCATGGAATATAAAGTTCGAGTATGAATATTTTGTATGTATATCTTGTGAATAGTTCGAGTATGGAATATCTCTAACTAACTATAAATAGTAAATAGTTACAATTTTACCAACTATATGTATATCTTGTGAAAAATGAATCCGAATTTTGTATTGTAGCGTAAAAAGATGACGACTTGCAAGGTTGGTGTGAAGTTTAAAAAGGATACGAATCCCAATCACATGACTGACATGGGGTTTGGCTTTTACAAGTATAATCTGTCCATATTTGTATTCTCAACGTGATTGTTTGGAATCTCAACTCATCAACTCCATCAGAAACTTTTAGTTAATCCATAAGTTAAAAAAACTAATGGTAAATTTCACACATCTTTTCTAAGATTAAACTAATAATTTTTATAAGTCTTAAATTTCTTATGTCGATAAACATATTTATGGTGAGATTTAAATCTTCCATTATAAAGGTAAATAAACATGTACATTGTTAAACTAAAGAGTGAACTTACAATTTTATTAATTTCACTAAACTAAAAACATATTTATCATTTCAACTATAATGGCCCTTATGGAAGAACTAATCACCAAAACATTAAACCAATTGAGTTTTTTTTAGTTAATTAGTAAATAGAAGACTTTGAATTTTTATTTTATTTTAAAATTTAATATCAAATGGGTGAAGAGATTATCGAAAACTATCGAGAATCACACATTATAATTTGAATATCCAATTACAATACTGATGTGAAAGTTTTTCACATTTAATTATCAATGTGAATAGTAGAAGTTATCCCTATGTAGACATCAGACATTACTGCATAAAAGAAGATTATGGACAAAAATAAGGTGGGATTTCTTTATCACACCCTCCAAGAACTTTTTCCGTATAAAAAGAATTTCAAACTTTTTGAATGTGGTGTGTTGGTACAAACCCAGTATTATTGACCTTTTTTCTTCTCGCTTTTTTTTTTTCTCTTCATCTAATTGGAGTTAGTGGAAATTCTCTGTATAAAAAAGTGTCTCTGCTTTCTCTCTCCCTCTCCCTCTCTGTCACCATCTTCTTCACATACATTCCTCTTTCTCCCTCTCCCTCTCCCTCTCCCTCTCCCTCTCTGTCACCATCTTCTTCACATATATATTCTCCTCTCTCTCTCTCTCTCTCTCTCTCTCTCTGTAGCTCAACAAAAGAAGTTGCAGAGAGTAAGTCATGACAAAATTTGGTGTTCTTGTCTGTCTAGTGATTGTGGCCATGGATGCTGTTGCTGGTATTCTAGGCATTAAAGCAGAAGTAGCAAAAAACAAGGTACCAATACATCAACAAAAAAAAAAAAAAAAAATTGTTAAAATTAAGTTGGTAGAATATATAATTCTCATTTTGATTGAATAATTGTTGTTGAATATATAGGTAACAGTACACATGAGGCTGACGAGAAATTCTGGGTGTAAAGAACCAAGCCCTGAGGCATTCAAGTTGGGTTTGGCAGCAGCTGCATTACAGGCTCTAGCTCACATTGTTGCTAATTTGCTTGGAGGGTGTATGTGTATCTGCTGCACAGAAGAGCTTGAAAGATCTGCTGTCAACAGGCAATTATGGTTTGCTTGCTTGATTTTATCATGGTATGTGTTTTTTTGTTTTTTACAGCATACAGTGATTATTATCAATAATCATTGCAATTAGTTCCTGTTAGAATGATTAATTTCATGAATAAATTAACACATATTTCAGGATTGTGGTGGCCATTGGATTTCCAATGCTGGTAATAGGCATGTTAGAGAACTCAAAATCAAGAGAATCATGTGGGATATTGCACAATCATTTTCTGTTGATTGGTGGTCTTTTCTGCTTTCTACACAGCCTCTTCTGCATTGCATTCTATGTTTCTGCTACTACTGTCAGGTTTGCAAATGAAACCAATAATACACTTGATCAGATTAGTAGTCATCATCCCTGATAATAATAATCTTTGTAAAAAGTTTTTGGATTTGGAAAAATTCAAAGTTTAGACAAACCCTCTTGTTGCTTCTCAAATAAATCCAGAAGGAATTAGTATAATAATCCATGTATTCATTTTCACAACTTTAACACAAATTAACTCTCTATATAGTTTTTCATTTTGTGAGTGTAGAAATACAGAATCCCTTGTCAAAATAAGTTGTTTTTTTTTTTTTTATAACTTGGGGAAGAGGGGATTCGAATTCGAAACTTTAACTTTCTTGAGAAGTATGGGTACCATCATATTATGTTTGCAACCATAAAAGAGTACATTGAGGTAACTTGCGAAAGAAGTACAATGAGGCAATAGCAAATAATGGCGAGTAACTTCACACCATATGCTCGAGTAAACAATCACATGATAGTCTCACTCCACGTGGTGTGAAGTTAAACGACATGAGTTTATACGTTCGATCTCATACTAAAAACTATCTCTTTAATTTGTATCATAAGTCTGTTACAAATAATAATAATAATAATAACTTGAATTTGTTCCTTAAATATAATTATTTATTTAATTTTTCTGATAATTAATGTACCCTAAGGATCATATCAACGTAACATTATTCCTTAAGCGATAATCAAAACGTTTAAGGAAAGCAAAATTTACTAAGTCTAGTAAATGCTTGAAAGGAAGAGGCTGTTTCCATCAAAATCCAAAGTTAGGTTGCTGATACTAGATGTTAATTGAAATATTTCAATCAACAAAACTTCTCCTTTTTTTTTTTCACAAACAAAAATTGAATATATATACAAAATTTAATTAAAATTAAGAACAATAAAGTAAATAATTATAAATAAAATAATGTCGGCACAGCCAACTTAAGATACACAACAGTAAATAAATTGTATAAATAATAAATTATGTCGATATAGCCAACTTAATATGTATAACAACAAGTAAATATGTATATATAATAAATATTGTCGGCATAACCCACTTAATATGTATAACAGTAAATATCGTCGGTATAATCAACTTAAATGTATAATAATAAATAAATATACATAAATAGTAAATAATGTCGGTATAATCAACTTAAATGTAAATCAGTAAATATGTAAAAATAGTAAATAAAATATATGAACAGTAAATTAAAATTAATATTATTAAATATTATTATTATATCCAGAACTTCAGATTCTTACTGAATTTAAATTTTTAATATTTAGAACTTCTGACTCTTTTATTTATTTTATAATTTTTAGATTGTAATATTATAAATGTAAATAAAATTAGATTTATTTTTTAATATAAAAAATTTAATAAAGTGATAATTACAAAGTATAATAATAAATTAATGGTGTTGATAACACGTTATAAAAATAAATGACAACTGAAGTAATACTCAGCAGCCGTAATAAAAGAAAGAAGTGTGCGCATAAACAACTGAAGAAAAACAAATACACACAATAAAGAGAAAGGCTAAATAGGAGAGAAGTAACCTTTTTCGGTCTTTCTCTCGGGTGCATTTTACAAATGAGATAGGGGTGGTATATATATATATATATGGCAAATACACTAAAAAATTTATACAAAATAAAGTGGTCCAATCAGATGCCACACGTGTTTTTAAATAAAAATATAAACTTTTGCACAATTTTCCACAATATTCCCCTTAGATTTTTATTATTTTATTTATATTTAAAATTATACACAATAATCTTCTGAATTATCTTTTAAAATATATATATCATAATTTTTCGGATCATAAATAGTACTTCATACGCTTAAACTGTCTCATTAAAAACCTTACCGGTAAAATCTAATGGGACAAAATCCGATCAAAAGGAAAAAGAGTACAGTGCACATATATTGCTTTCTTCAAAAATTTGCTCCCCCTGACAAAAATAATTCTTTTATATTAATTATGTAGTTTGCAAAGTCGACACATGTTAATGCCATATACTAATTTCTCAAACGCTGACGTCGGTAATATTTTAGTAAACAGATCTGAAAGATTATCTGTAGACTGTATCTGTTTGACATCAATCTGTCGACTTTGTTGAAGTTCATGAGTATAGAAGAATTTTGGAGAAATATGTTTGGTTCTATGTCTTTTGATATATCCTCCTCTGATATGAGCAATATAAGCTGCATTATCTTCAAATATTGGTGTTTGCATTTTTGTGGATGATGGAAATCCGTATGTACTTCGAATATGATGAATAATAGAATTTATTCAAATACATTTTCGACTTGTTTCATGAAGCGCAAGAATCTTAGAATGATTAGAGGATGTAGCAACAAAAATTTATTTTGTGGATCACCATGAGATTGATGTGCCATTATAGGTAAAAACATATCTTGTTTGCAAACGAGTTTTATGAGGATCAGATAAATATTCAACATCAGCATAACCAACTAAACCTAAAAAATTGTCAGATACAAAAAATAATCCCAAATCTATTGTACCATGAAGATAACGAAAAATATGTTTTATCCCATTCTAATGCCTTCGAGTTAGTGCTGAACTGAATCTTGCCAATAAGTTTACTGAAAATGCAATATCAGGTCTAGTACATTGTGCAAGATATAATTGAGCAACAATCGCATTAAGATACAGTACTTCAGGACCAAGTATCTTTTCATTATATTCTTTAGGCCGGAATGGATCCTTTTTAGAATCAAGAGATCTAATAACCATAGGAGTACTTAACGGATGAGCATTGTCCATATTAAATATTTTTAGAATCTTTTCAATATATGCGGATTGATGGACAAATATTCTGTTTGGTTTATGCTCGATCTCCAGGCCGAGACAATACTACGTTTTTGTTAAGTCTTTCATTTCAAATTTCCTTTTCAAATATTCAGCAGTTTCCAGGAGTTCTTCAGGAGTTTCAATCAAATTCATATCATCAACATATATTGTTACAATAGCAAATCCAGATTCAGATTTCTTTATAAAAACACATGGGTATACCGGATCATTAATATACCATTATTTAATCAGATATTTACTAACACGGTTATATCACATCCGCCCAGATTGTTTTAATCCATGCATGAATCTTTGCAACTTTATCGAATATAAATTACGAGATCTCGATTTATATGCTTCTGACATTTTAAATCCTTCAGGAATTTTCATAGAAATATCTGAATCGAGTGACCCATATAAATAAGCAATCATTACATCCATTAGACGCATTTCAAGCTTTTCTGAAATAGCCATACATAATGAAAATCTGAATGTAATTGTATCTATTACTGGTGAATACGTTTTATCGAAATTAATACCAATTCTTTGCGAGAAACCTTGTACTACGAGTCGTGCCTTATATCTCACGACTTTATTTTTCTCATTATGTTTTCGAACAAAAACCCATTTATATCTGACGGGTTTGACATCTTCAGGTGTCTGGACTACAGGTCTAAATACTACACGTTTGGTTAAAGAATTTAATTCTGCTTGAATTGCGTCTTTCCATTTAAGTCAATCATGCCTTTGTTTGCAATCATCAATACCATGAGGTTCATAATCATCATTAATAATTTTAGTAGCTACTGTGTATGAAAATATATCATCGATGATTGTTTCTTCTCAATTCCACATTTCTCTTGTATAATTTATGGATATTTCTTCATTTCTAGTTTCTTGTTTCTCTTCAGGGATTTCTGCCACTTCAGGGGCTTCTGTCGCTTCAGAGACTTGCATCTCTTCAGGGACATCTAACTCTACTAGAGTTGATCCAGAGAAAGTAAATTTATTGGTAACTCGAGTTTTATTTACATTAGAATCCTGATAATTTACTTTCCTCTTCCGAGGAACTGTATTTTTTTATTCAAGTGGTTTGCCACGCTTCTGTCATGCAACAAATGGTTCAATTGCTGCCGATTATTTATATCGTTCTTCTTGAACAATCACCTGGGGTGGTACATTAGCAGCTGGTATATACGATTTTGTTATCCTATTAGCATCTGTAAATGTATCTGGTAACTGATTAGCAATGTTTGAAGATGCACTATCTTTCGCACTTCATTCTCACACTGAGATATGTATGGATCTAAACGAATCAAACTTGGAACCTTCTAAGAAAATTTTCGCTTCTCTTCAGGAGAAGTTTTTTTTTCCTCTATAGATGAAAAATTTGTCTCATCAAAATGACAATCTGTAAATCGTGCGGTAAAAAGATCACCCGTTAAAGGTTCCAAATATTTAATAATTGACGGTGAATCAAAACCAACATATATTCCTAAACGTCTTTGGGGACCCATTTTAGTTCTTTGAGTGGGGGCAATGAGGACATATACAGCACAACTAAAAGTACGTAAATGAAATATATTAGGTTGATGACCAAACACAAGTTGTAATGGTGAATATTGGTGATGACCAAACACCCGTTAAAGGTTCCAAATATCAAATAAATGACGGTGAATCAAAACCAACATATATCCCTAAACATCTTTGGGGACCCATTTTAGTTCTTTAAGTGGGGGCAATGAGGACATACACAGCACAACTAAAAGTACGTAAATGAGATATATTAGGTTGATGACCAAACACAAGTTGTAATGGTGAATATTGGTGATAAGCAGTAGGTCGGAGACGAATTAATGCAATAGCATGTAAAATAGCATGCCCCTATACAGAACTTGGTAATTGTGTTCTTAATAATAAGTTCTCACAATTACCTGAAGACGTTTGATAAATGATTCTGTTAATCTGTTCTGGGTGTGCACATGTGGAATTGAATGCTCAACATCAATCTCAACGGCTTTGCAATACTCATAAAAAGTTTTGGATGTAAACTCACTAGCATTATCAAAGCGTATTGATTTTATCGGATAATCTAGCAAATGTGCTCGAAACCTAATAACCTGTGCAAGTAATCTGACAAAAGCAACATTACGAGTAGATAATAAACAAACATGTGACCATTTTGTAGATACATCAATTTAGAACCATAAAATAGCAGAATGATCCACTTGGTGGATGAATAGATCCGTATATATCCCCTTGAATTCTTTGTAAGTATGATGGGGATTCAAGATCAACTTTAGAATAAGATGGTCAGGTCATTAACTTCCCTTGTGAATATGTAGTACATATATTTTCACGTAACAACTAAATCTTCTGATTCTTTAATGATTGTCCATAAGAATTTTCAATGATCTTACACATCATCGTAGATCCTGGGTGACCTAGACGGTCATGCCAAAACATAAATATTTTTGGATCTGAGAACTTCTGGTTTATAACTGCATAAATCTCTACATGTTTTATAACCGTATAATATAATCCAGATGATAAAGCACGTAGCTTCTCTACAATGAGCTTCTGGCCCGAATCATTAGAAGTAATACATATATATTCAACATTCTTTTTGTTTATAGTCTCAATATGATATCCATTACGCCTTATATCTTTAAAACTAAGCAGATTTTTTCTGGATCTGCTTGAATATAAAGCATCATTGATACATAATTGAGTACCATTTGGTAAAAATATTGTGGCTCTTCCGGAGCCTTTAATCAGATCTGTTGGACCTGATATGGTATTAATCTTTGTTTTGAGCAAATTCATACTCCGAAAATATTTCTGATTCCGTAGGATTATATTTGTCGTTGCACTATCAGCAAGACATATATCTCCGTCATGTTTATCAATAGTAGACAATTCATTTTTTAGATTCATATTTTTCTGATTAAAGAAAAATCATGTTAGATAATAAATTAATAAAAATGAAATATATTACACCAATATAAAACAAAAGTGTATGAAGATAGAAGAAATATTTAGTAAGTAAAAACATAATAAATCTTTATCAAGTATTTCGGTGTACAACAGGTACGATTCCTTTTGCCGCAAATTTAAAACAAACATCTTTATTATTTTTACGGGTTTATTCTATAAACCTTTGCCCTTATCTCGTTGACTTTATAGACATTCCACTTCTGAGAAATTGTCTTTGATTTTATGGTAATTTAAGAATTAATAACCGCCATATTCATGCCCACAACCACGACTATAGCCATGTCTAAAATTTTATAGATATTAGCATTCACTCCTGGGAATATTGCGGAATCGGTTAAGTAGTAGAAATAACCATTTCTTTCTCGTGGTAACATTTGTTGTTACTTCTTGCCATAGAACTTCTGGTTCTATAATAGTAATATATTGGGTCTTCAAATTTTAGATGCAATTCAGCATTTATGACCCATAACATGTAATTATCTCCAAAAATTTAAAGTACATCAAATCTTAATCCGCAAGGTTTATCATGTTTAGATCTTCTGGATTTAAAAATCACATATAGAATCAGAAATGAACCAGAACTGTGGGACTGAAAATCACAAATGGAACCAGAGCTTTTGATATGAAATCATATGTAGAATCAGAACTTATAGTATGATAAAATTTAAATTTCTACCATATATATTTCAATATATATATGTGCAAAATTTAATTAAAATTAAGAGCAATAAAGTAAATAATTATAAATAAAAATGTATAAATAAAATAATATCGGCATAGTCAACTTAAGATGCACAACAGTAAATAAATTACAAAAATAATAAATTATGTCGGTATAGCCAACTTGATATGTATAACAGTAAGTAAATATGTATAGATAATAAATATCGTCGGCATAGCCAATTTGATATGTATAACAGTAAATAAATATGTATAAATAATAAATATCGTCAGCATAGCCAACTTAAATACATAATAGTAAATAAATATGTATAAACAGTAAACGATGTCGGCATAGCCAATTTAAATATAAATCAATAAATATGTATAAATAGTAAATAAAATATATAAACAGTAAATTAAAATTAATATTATTAGATCCAGAACTTCAGGTTCTTACTGGATTAATTAAATATATAAATAATAAATTAAATAAATATTATTATATCCAAAACTTCATATTGTTACTGAATTCAAATTTTTAATATTTAAAGTTTTTAATTTTTCTATTTATTTTATAATTTTCAAATTGTAATATTATAAGGAGAGAAGTAACCTTTTTTTTCTCTCTCTCTCTGGTGCATTTACAAATGAGAGAAGGGTGGTGTATATAGTGGCTTTCCACCGCCTGAAATACACTAAAAAATCTATGTGGAAATTTTAATTTAGTCTCTACTTATTTGAGAAACCTTACTTTTTTACTTACATTTCACTTTTTAGTTCCCGTAGTCTCTAACGTTTGGAAAATAGATCAAATAGTCCTTCTGACAAACTTTTAGTTGGTCAACTGTGACAGAATTAATGAAAAGTCAATTTTACCCCTCAATAAACTAACAAAAAGATTGATTTGCTCTTTAAATAATTTAAATTTAATGAATTTATATTCTTTTTTAAAAAACATTAAAAGGAAATTTAAAAAAAAAAAAAAAACCTTTAGGTGAAGATCTAATCTGGAATTGGATCTCCATCAAATGAAGAACAAAAAAAAAAAAACCAATTGAAGAACAAAAAACTGTTGATTGTACATATTGTATAGAGTTAATGTTGATTATTTGTAGTTAATGTTGATTATTTTGTACTTTTTTTCTTTCCTTAGTTAGGAACTAGATTAAAGGGATTTGATGTATTTTTCCTTTACATAGTTAGGAGCTAGATTAGAGGGATTTGATTATCTAGTTAATGTGTTGCCTTAGCTTCTGTTTATATAATTCTAGTTACTATGTTAATAAAATTAAGGCACTAAGCCTAATTCTTCATGGTGTCAGAGCATCCTTTAAACCCTAAATGTCCTAAAGCTATTTCCGGCCAAAAACCTTAACCTCTCTTTCAAGCAGTCAGCAAACCCTAAACGCTTTTTCCAGCTGAAAATCTAAATCTGCCTATTCCTGCAGAAACCCAACCCTTTTCCGACCGAAACCTAGAATTTTCCGACCGAAATCGAAACCCTAATTGGCTGAACCCTAAATCTTCCTTTTTTCGGCCAAAATTCTGCCCTTTTTCCTATCGAAACCTTAATTCCAGTAGCAAATCAGCCTCAGACTCTTTCCGGCAGCCTCCTACTGTTATTTCCGATTGTAAATCAGCCTCAAGACTCTTACAGCAGCCTCCTACTGCTATTTTCGACAGCATCCGGTCACAAATCAGTCTAAGATTCTTTCCGGTAGCCTTCCAACAGCCTAAATACATTTCCGATAGTCTGATTACATTTTTCGGCAGCGTCAAAATCCTTAAATACTCATATGTTCATTATTGCTCATTTCGGCAGTCACCAAAACACATACAGTTTTTTTTTACTGCTCATTCCGGCAGTAAGTGTTTTTTTTTTCTTCCAAACATGTCTACCTCTTCCATTTCGATAGACAATCCAGACCTCCTCCCAAACTTGATCCACCAACAGTCCATTGTTTCAGGATCCTTAGCACATTCAGGTAACCATCTGACTGCCCTTAATGCAAAACAAGTCCACAATGAGAATTGGATCGTTGACTCGGGCGCATCAAACTATATGACAGGTGATATTAAAGTTTTTGCAACATACACTCCCTGTCATAATAATCTTAATATTCGCATAGCAGATGGGTCCCTATCTAGGTTGCTTGGGTCAGTTCAATGGCAATAACTAGCACCATCACTCTTGACTCAGTATTATTTGTGCCTAAATTGGATTGCAATATTTTATCAGTGAGAAAATTGACCCACGATAAGAATTGTGTAGCTAAATTCTCTCCTAAATTGTGTCTTTTTTAGGACTTGGGTTCGAGGAAGACGATTGACAGTGCTGAAGTCAGTTCTGGACCTCTACTATCTTAAAACAGAACCTTATGTGGGAGCACCATCTATTCCAATAGCTTGTGGAGCCGGTTGCAATAGCGTCTCTAGAGGTTCAGGTTCTATTCTTACAGTGAAAAAGATATCTTAATTTGGCATTATCGTCTAGATCATTTAAACTTTATGTACTTGTCCAAATTATTTCCTAGTTTGTTCAGAAATAAAAATCCGTTGTCTTTTCAATGTGAGATCTATCAGTTGGCTAAACAAACTAGGAGCACTTATTCTATTTCACCATACAAACCATCAAAACCTTTCTCACTCATTTACAGTGATGTTTGGGGACCTTCCAGGGTTCCAAATATCACAGGGGCTAGGTGGTTCATTTCTTTTGTAGATGACCATACTAGGCTCACTTGGATTTATCTTATGAAGGAAAAATCAGAAGTGACAAAATTTTTTAAATGTTTTAAAAAGATAATTCAAACTCAATTTGACACAATGATTCAAATTTTTTGAATTGATAATGGAAAAGAATTTTTAACTCATTCCTTGGTAATTACCTTTCTGATGAAGGAATCATATATCAAAGTACTTGTGTAGATACACCTCAACATAGTGGGATTGTTGAGAGAAAGAATCGTCACTTATTAGAGGTTGCCTGATCCCTCATGTTTTCTAGCAATGTTCCAAAACATTTTTGGGGTGAAGCAGTACTTACTGCTGCATTCCTTATCAACAGGGTCCCCTCAAAAGCTTTAAATTTTTTCACAGCTAAAATGATTCTTCAAAAATTCTACCCTCAAAATCGGTTATTAATTGATATTTCTCCTAAAATTTTTGGATACACTATTTCTTCCATGTGTACCTTCATAGTCGTAGTAAACTGGATCCTAAAGCTATTAAGGGGATATTTATTGGATATTCTCCTAATAAGAAAGGATACAAGTGTTACTACCCTTCTACTAAACGTATTTATCACACTATGGATGCTATATTTTTTTAAAATCAATCTTTTTTTCTCCAAAACCGATATTCAAGGGGGGAATTCAACCTCAAATCATGAATATCTGTTTTGGGATTCTAATCCAAATCTAATTCTTCCTTTTGAATCCGAAAATCAGCAATCTAAATCTGGTCAACCTCTTTCTAAAAGTCAGCACAATCTGCAGCCTCATAATCAACCCGAAACACAACCTCCTAGTACTCCTAAGAATCAGCAGCCTCAATCTTGTCTTAATTCCCCTAAACAGTCTCCTAGTTCTCCTAGTCAAGATATGATATTCAACTCTCAATCAAACAACAATCCTGCTAGTCTTAGAATCTCCAGTCAGCAAACTCCTAGTAATTGTCAACCCAACCACTCGCAAAAGGAAGTGATTACCTGCCACATAAAGAAGAAGCTGGAAAATAGAATTCAGACTGATAATGACACTAGTTAAGAATCCCAACTGAATCCTACAGTCCAAGAATTTGACCAAAATGCAGCAGAGACTGAAGTTACTACAATTCCTGATCTTGATTGGCCCATTGCAGTAAGAAAAGGGATACAGGGAATGTCAAGATAGGCCTCTTTGTCCTATGTCGAAATATGTATCGTATGAAGGTATCTCACCCAACTTCATAGCCTTTATTTCAAAACTCTCTAACATTTCAGTGTCAA
Organism: Xanthoceras sorbifolium; assembly: GCA_003430845.1. Lineage (NCBI taxonomy): Eukaryota > Viridiplantae > Streptophyta > Magnoliopsida > Sapindales > Sapindaceae > Xanthoceras > Xanthoceras sorbifolium. The sequence goes on from CM010613.1 coordinate 5,476,265, forward strand.
GAAACATACAGGAAGTATTGAATATACTAGAGTGGAAAAAAGGCAGTTGAGGATGAGATTCATGCACTAGAAAAAACCGGGACATGGGAACTATCAGTTCTGCCAGAAGGAAAAAATTCAGTGGGTTGCAAGTGGGTGTTTACAGTCATAACAAAAGCAGATGGAAGTGTAGAACAATTTAAGGCAAGGTTATTTGTAAAGGGATTTACTCAGTCCTTTGGTATTAATTACGATGAGACTTTCGCACCAGTAGCTAAGCTAAATACAATCCGGATACTATTATCTCTGGCAGTAAACTTGGATTGGCCCCTACACCAACTGGAGGTGAAGAATGCATTTCTAAACAGACCTCGCAGAAGAAGTGTACATGGATATCCCATATGGTTTGAAACTGCAGCAAATGTTAATAAAGTTTGTAGACTTCGTAAATCTCTTTATGGGTTGAAGCAGTCCCTTCAGGCCTGGTTTGAACGGTTCTCTCAAGTTTTCAAGAAATATGGTTATGAGCAGTGTCAATCCGATCACACCATGTTCACCAAATACTCAGAAAAGGGGGCTGCGGGCTATACTTATAGTATATGTGGATGATATAATCCTATCTGAGAATTTTATAGAGGATATACCACGTATAAAGAATTGCCTCATCCAAAAATTTGAGATAAAGATTTGGGACACCTAAAGTATTTCCTAGGAATGGAAGTAGCCCGCTCAAAAAAGGGTATTTTTCATCTCCCAGAGGAAATATGTCCTTGATTTGTTACAAGAAACTGAAATGGAAGAAAGCAAACCAACCGAAACTTCCATGGATACCACGGTGAAGCTCGATTCGGATAGGGATAGCCCTCCGGTGGACAAAGGGAGATATCAAAGACTTATTGGGAAGCTAATCTATCTCTCACTCACAAGACTATATATAGCCTTTTCTGTTAGTGTTGTTAGTCAATACATGAACAACCCTACGGAGGAACACATGGTGGCTGTCCAGAGAATATTGAAGTACCTAAAGCTGACTCCATGAAAAGGGTTATTTTTCAAGAAATTCGCAAGCAGGGATGTGTCTATTTTCACTGATGCTGACTGGGCAGGCTCTATCACAAACTGTAGGTCTACTTCAGGTTATTGCACTACAGTTTGGGGTAATGTAACCACTTGGAGAAGTAAACAACAGTTAGTGGTAGCTAGAAGTAGTGCTGAAGCTGAATTCCGCACAATGGCACATGGAATATGTGAGGGTCTTTGGATCAAACGTGTTCTAAGCGATATAAAGATACCATTTGAAGGGTCTATCAACCTGTTCTGTGGCAATCAAGCTACAATTAGTATTGCTAAAATCCAGTTCATCATGACCGGACCAGACACATTGAGATAGACCGACACTTCATAAAAAGAAGATTGATGGAGGCATTCTGCAGTTATTTTATACTCCAACCAGCAAACAACTTGCAGGCATTCTAACTAAACCTCCCCACGGGCCAGATTTGATGAATTAAGTAGCAAGTTGGGTTTGATCAATATTTACAACCCAACTTGAGGGGGGGTGTTGATTGTAAAGATTGTATAGAGTTAATGTTGATTATTCTATATAGCTAATGTTGATTATTCTGTTTTTTTTCTTTCCTTAGTTAGGAGCTAGATTAGAGGGATTTGATGTATTTTTCCTTTCCATAGTTAGGAGCTAAATTAGAGGGATTTGATTCTCTAGTTAATGTGTTGCTCTAGTTGTTGTGTATATAATTCTAGTTGCTCTGTTAATAAAATTAAGGCACTAAGCGTAATTATTCAAAAACAAAAAAGGAAACTGAACTCAGCCACTATTGATGTGATCTCCAGTGATGGTGGCTAGATCTCCAGCGATGACCATCACTGGAAATATGCAGCGATAGCCATCACTAGCGCCAGTGATGGCTAGGCGACGGCCATTGCTGGAGATCTCCAGTGATGGCCGTGGCCTGGCCATCGCTAGCGATGGCTGTCGCTAGATCTCCAGCGATTTAGCGATGGTGGTTCCAGCGATGGCCACTGCCATCGCTAGATTAAACCATTTTTTTTATAAAAATTTCTTGGGTAAGTGGAAATCGAGATCTCCTTGAATATCCATCCATCAATATTGTTTTAAAAAATTATTTGTTCTTTTTTAAAAAATTAATTTTTAAATATTTTTTTTTTATTTTTAAAATTAAATACACGTGTCACAATCCTAACGGTTTCTTAATGTAATGACAATTATACTCTCAATCAACTTATTTTGACTAACCTCTGTTTTAACAGAAGTACTATTTTGATCTATTTTATAAACGTTAGGGACCATGAGAATTAAAAAGTAAAACTTGAGTAAAAAAGTAAGGTTTCTTAAATGAATTTGGATTCTTTCCTCACCTAACCTTTGTTTCTCACTTTTTTTTGAAGTATGTGATTGGATGTTAATAAAGTAATAGTGAAAAGTAATCATATACTAACCACTTATTTATTATACTGCTTATATGTTATGAGATTAAAAGAAGGTGAGTATATATTAGATAATGAGAAGATCCTGAATAAGTAGGGACTAAATTAAATTACTCAAAATTTATACAAAATAAAGGGGGTCCAATCAGGTGCCACATGTGCTTTTAAATAAAAATATAAAAATACACACTTTAGCACAATTTTCCACAATATTAATGACCTTTTTTCTTCTCACTTTTTTTTTTCTCTTCATCTGACTGGAGTTAGTGGAAATTCTCTGTAGAAAAAAGTATCTTTGCCTTCTCTCTCCCTCTTTGCTCTCTCTGTCACCATCTTCTTCACATGTATTCCTCTCTCTCTCTGTAGCTCAACAAAGAAGTTGCAGAGAGAAGTCATGACAAAAGTTGGTGATCTTGTCTGTCTAGTGATTGTGGCCATGGATTCTGTTGCTGGTATTCTAGGCATTAAAGCAGAAAGTAGCCAAAAACAAGGTACTAATACATTAACAACAACAAAAAATTGTTAAATTAAGTTGGTAGAACATATAATTTCTCATTTTGATTGAATAATTGCCGTTGAATATATATAGGTAACAGTACATATGAGGCTGACGAGAAATTCTGGGTGTAAAGAACCAAGCCCTGAGGCATTCAAGTTGGGTTTGGCAGCAGCTGTATTACAGGCTCTAGCTCACATTGTTGCTAATTTGCTTGGAGGGTGTATGTGTATCTGCTGCACAGAAGAGCTTGAAAGATCTGCCGTCAACAGGCAATTATGGTTTGCTTGCTTGATTTTATCATGGTATGTGTTTTTTTTTTACAGCATACGGTGATTATTATCACTAATCACTGCAATTAGTTCCTGTTAGAATGATTAATTTCATGAATAAATTAACACATATTTCAGGATTGTGGTGGCCATTGGATTTCCAATGCTGGTAATAGGCATGCTAGAGAACTCAAAATCAAGAGAATCATGTGGGATATTGCACAATCATTTTCTGTTGATTGGTGGTCTTTTCTGCTTTCTACACAGCCTCTTCTGCATTGCGTTCTATGTTTCTGCTACTACTGTCAGGTTTGCAAATGAAACCAATAATACACTTGATCAGATTAGTAGTCATCATCCCTGATAATAATAATGTTTGTAAAAAGTTTAGACAAACCCTCTTGTTGCTTCTCAAATAAATCCAGAAGGAATTAATACAATAATCCATGTATTCCTTTTCGCAAACTTTAACACAAATTAACTCCATATATAGTTTTTCATTTTGTGGGGTAGAAATATAGAATCCCTTGTCAAAATAAGTTTTTTTTTTTTTTTTTTCTACTTAGGGAAGATGGGATTCAAATTTGAAACTTTAATTTCGTTGAAAAGTGTAATTACCATCATATTACATTTGGGATCATAAAAGAGTATATTGAGGCAACTTGCGAAAGAACTAGAATGAGGCAATAGCAAATATTGGCGAGTAACTTTTCACCATAAGCTTGAGCAAACAATCACATGATAGTCTCACTCGACGTGGTGTAAAGTTAATAACCTGAGTTTATACATTCAATTTCATACTAAAAACTCTCTCTTTAACTTGAATTTGTTCCTTAAATATAATAATACATAGTTATCCGTATCTAGAAAAAAATAAATGAATTATTTATTTAATTCTTGTGATAATTAATATGCCCTAAGAAACATATCAACGTAACAATATTCCATAAACAATAATCAAAACATTTAAGAAAAGCAAAATTTACTAAGTCTAGTAAATGCTAGAAAGGAAGATCCATCAAAATCCAAAGTTAGGTTGCTGATACTAGATGTTAATTGAAATATCTCAATCAACAAAACTTCTCCTTTTCTTTTTTTCACAAACAAAATTTGATATAAATCTCGATAAGTACGGAAATATTTATAATTATATAATTTTTTTAAAAAAATATGTAAAATTAATGTATTTAAAATTTGGCTCAACTCATGAAAAGTGGTGCTTCAAACACTATTCGTTATAAAGTTAGTTAATAAATAGCAAAAATATTATTTTTTATTAAGATACAACTAGAAAAAAACCTTTTCATTATTTATTATAAAGAAACTTATATATAAAGAGAAATACTAGGAGGTGTCGGCGTGTCGCCACAGTCGCCCCTCTGGGCTAATCACGGCAACTTACTCTTTTAAAATTTTTTATAATAATTTTATTTTAATCACTTATGTTTATTTTACAGATTTCAGGAACATGAAGTATTATAAATTTATGATTTAATTTATATAATTAAAATTTTAATGGTCAAATACTTAATAATTAAATATAAATAAATTTAAAATTAACTGTTTTATTTCAAAGATAGAATATTAATATTAAAAGACATATTTATTAAAATACATGCTATTATATTGTATTTTGATATATATATCTAATTAAATATAAAAAATTATAAAATAATATAAAAATAAAATATTGGCAGCGGAGGAAGCGATGTCTTACTAGCTTGGAGACCACCTATATTTTTATTTTTTTAATACATAAACTAATAAATATAAAAATAATTTTGATAATTTCTTTTAAACATTTTGTTTAATATTTCAATTTTAATTTTATTATTACTTTTAATTTTTATTTTAATAGTAAATAATTTTGAGTTTCATTTATGTTTGACCATTAAAATTTTAATTTTATGAATTAAATTATAAATTTATAATAATTTAGTGGTTTAAAAATATAAAAATATAAATATGATTGATCAATTAAATTATTTATAAAATTTGAAAGAAATAAACTGCCATGTGTAACCCCAAGGACTGTGGCTATCACCTACCATATACCACTATATTAAATAATAAATATTAGAACTATTTTGGCTTTAGAAATATAGAAATACCTGGCTTAAATGCGGGGATCGAAACACAAAGTTTTTTTCACTTATCTACTATAATCCGCAGAAGATACAACAAGCTTGAAGGGCTTAAAGATGTGCAGGGTGTTTGGACTAAATATAAAGTTGAGATGAGAAGTATCGCTATTGAGTATTTTCAGAATTTATTTGCTAGCAAGGTTAGTAGTGTTGATTACTCTTCGCTATCGACCTTGTTTCCTGCTATTTGTAAGGATGCCAGACATAATATGTGTAATGGTGTTGCTTTGAAGGATGTCAGGTCTTATTTGTTTGGTATAGGAGGCCTGAAAGCCCCTGGCCTCAATGGTTTTTCGATTGCCTTTTTTCAGAATCAGTGGTCTATTTGTAGTACTGACTTGTATAAGCTGGTTTTGGACAATTTTTTGTAGGGTTCCTTTCCGGTGGAGCTCAATCAAACACTTATCACTCTCATTTCCAAGATTCCTAGTCCCATGGATATGTAACACCCCCTGACCCGACCCGGCTGGACCGACCCAGGGAGCGCTACCGGGTTTTCAAATACTTTCCAAATTCATTTTATAAACCGAAAACCGTTGTGAGCCCATCGATAGATTTTCAAACCATTGGAAAAACCAAATAGTTGATAGTTTTAAAACCATTTTCAAGTGAGCCCAATAAATAAACTTTTTACAAAAATTTCGGCAGAGTTTCGTTTGTTTTTCGGATTTTCCCAACTCAATCAAACACAACTCATATCAACACTTCAAATATCATTTTCAAACAATTGCGCACTCTGCTGTTTAGTGCGACTTTCCAATACAGTTTATAAAATAAAACGATTCAGAAGTTAATATTTTACAAACATTCTAATAATAAAAGACAGAAATCGTAAAATAATTAATTACAGGACATAATTACAAAACATATTTACAAACTCTCTGTATATGCATGCTTGTCAATCATATTACACATGAACATAAATATCTACCCAAGAATGTGACTCTCCGCCTCTGTCTGCAGGGAACTCCTCTTCAGTCTTTGGCCTCTTCAGTCTCTCTGGTACCTACGCGTTAGAAACAAAACTAACGCGCTAAGCATATAGCTTAGTGGGTGTACACTAAACTCAAATATGAAAATCATAAATCACTTTTATTAAGAAACAAATTACAATACATCTCTTTTCGTTACTAATAATTTACAAAACAATTTAATTTCAAAATGAAAGCATAAAACAGTTTTAATCACTTTAATTTCAACAATAAGATCAACATATATAAAATCGATCAATAACGTTATTCAATACACTTTTCAATTCACTTCAAATCTGGCCCGCTAGAATACTCAACATACTCGGACTGGAATATGGGTCAAACTCCCACCCTAGGACGAATCCTAAGAGTGGTACGTATCTCCCTACTCTAGGACCGAGGGTACGGAACCTAGAGAGGTACATAACTCCCTATCCCAGGAACGAATCCTTAGGAAGGTACGTGTCTCCCAACCTCAGGACGAATCCGTGAGGAGGTACGTGTCTCCCTACCCCTGGACGAATCCATGAGGAGGTACATAATAAGCATCAATAGCATATCAATATCGGCGCAGTACTGCTCACTGAACCCAGCTGGTATACCAACCTCCTATATCCATTTCTATGTCTAAGTATCCTAGGGCCGTTACGATAAACTATTTTCAATATTCACTATATTTACCATCAACGGAAACATTCAAGTTCAATAACATAAATTTTTCATGGGAAAATCGACATTATTTATACAATAATCGAAAACAAGCAATTTTAGCGGAAATCGTAAGAATCAAAACGCAGTCAACAATAGAAATCATTTCAACGAAATAATATAAACGCATAAAAATTGAATATCATCAAAATAATTGCAGATTCAAACTAAAAATAATGAATACTTTTGTAAAGATTTTCGAAAACGAAGGTACACCAACCTGGATACCGTTTCCTTTCGACAAATCGCGTTCCAACGTTTTCTTTTTCCTTTCCGTTTCTCTTTCTCTTTTACCTTTTTCCTTTTCTTTCCTTCTCTCTTTCCTTCCGCTTCTCTTCTTCTTCTTCTTCTTCTTCTTTCTTTCTTTCTTCTTCTTCTTTCTCTTCTTTCTTTCTTTTTCTCGGTCTCTCCTCTCTCTTCTCTCTGTTCTGTGTTTTCTGTGGCTTCTGCGAGAAGCTAAATTTTTTTTTATATTTTTCGGTCGTCGCGACCTGTGGTCGCGCCACCAGGTCGCGGTACTCACTGGAGCGTTTGCACCGCCTTCATCGCGAGCACACCTCGCGGTACCTTGGTCGCGCTGGTGGTCGCGTTGCTCACTGCCAGAATTTGACATTTTCATCGCGAGCAGTTCATCGCGATCTGTGGTCGCGGTGACTGGTCGCGATGCTCACTGCCAAAATTTCCATGTTTCATCGCGAGCGGCCCATCGCGAGCTGTGGTTGCGATGACCAGGTCGCGATACTCACTGCCTCAGTTTTCAATTTTTCATGCATCATTTTCGACCGTTCAATCTGGTCCACCTGGAAACCATAAAAATAAACATACTTTTAATTACATTTACACCCCCTCCAATCACAAAATTTATATTCACATATATAAAATTAATTATCCGAAATTCGGGATGTTACAGGATATGTCCAACTTTAGGCCCATTAGTTTGTGTAACACTTATTATAAAGTTATTAGTAAGATTATTGTTACCAGACTAAGAGGTTTGTTGACTGACTTGATTCGGCCTAATCAGGTGGCATTTGTTCCTGGTTGGCAGATCCAGGATAATATCGTTGTGGCTCAAGAGGTACTTCACAAATTTAGATTTGCTAAGAGTATGAGAGGTTTTGTTGCTTGGAAGATTGATCTTGCTAAAACGTATGATAAGCTTCAGTGGGACTTCATTGAGAAGGTCCTGATGGAGGTGGGTTTGTGTAGTAATCTGATTACCTTAATTATGTTTTGTGCCAAAAGTGTGGGCTATAAGGTTGTTCTTAATGGTGAGATCTTTGACTCCTTTATCCCTGGTTGTGGGATCAGACAGGGTGATCTCATTTCTCCCTATTTGTTTATGCTATGTATGGAGAAACTTTCTCACCTTATTGTTGATAAAGTTGACAGGGGTTTCGGGAAAGCTGTTCGGATTACTAAAGGGGGTCCAGCTATTTCTCACTTCTTTTTTGTAGATAATCTCATCTTGTTTGGTCAGGCCTCTCTCCAGCAGGCTGAGACTATGCGTAACTGTATGGATATTTTTTGTGATGTCTCTGGGCAACAAGTTAGTTTTTCCAAATCCAGAGTCTTTTGTTCTAAAAATGTGAGAGTTGGGGATGCGAGAAGTATTGCTAGGGCTTGTGGTTCTCCTCTCATTGATAACCTGGGCAAGTATCTGGGTCTCCCTTTACTGCATGACAGAGTTAATAAAAACACTTTTCGTGAGATTTTGGAAAAGATCCAGAGGAGACTTGCTTCCTGGAAGAGTGCTACTCTCTCTGTGGCTGGTAGGATTACCTTAATTAAAGCTGTTACTTTTGCTATTCCTGTTTATGCCATGCAGTCTGCTAAACTCTCTAATGATCTTTGTTGTAAGCTTGATAGAGTTAATAGGGAGTTCTTCTAGGGGCATAGTGCTGAAAGGAGTTCTGTTCATCTGGTGAATTGGGCTACGGTGTGCAAGCCTAAGATCTTAGTTGGTCTTGGCATTAAGAGTATGAAGCTGATAAATCAATCTCTTCTGGCCAAGTCTGGTTGGAGAATTCTACAAGAGGAGGATGGGGTTTGGTGCCAGCTGTTAAGAGGTAAATACCTTAATCGTTTTTCTGGTTTGAAAACTGTTGAACATGGTACTAGTAGGGGTGGGCACGGTTCGAATCGGCACGGTTTTGGGCAAACTCGAACCGACTTAAAATTTACACGGTTTTGAAAAATTGAAACTAAACTGAACCGAATAGAAGATTTAAACCGAACCGAACCGAACTGAAATAATGCGGTTCGATTCGATTCGGTTCATATGATTTTGGGCTTAATGGGCTTTTGTCATATTTTCAAATTTTAATATACTATTGTGTTGTCCAGAATATAAATTTTATCATATTTTCAAATAAATTTTTATAATCACTGTCTAGACAAGAAATATGTTTGTATAGACTAGTTTTGGCTTGAACTAATAATTAAAGAGTGTTTATTATATAAAAGTTAACTAATAAAAAGAAAAATCAAGAACTATTGGTTTTGTGTGGATTATGAGAAGTTATATGTACACCAGTTCTTTACAGTTTGCAAGAGGGAAGATATTTATAATTAGTGAATAGCTCATTAATTAGTGCTCTCTAACTGTGAGAATCTCATGAATTTATTATTCATAATACAATTTGCTATATAACGTTTTGTGATTAGAGATGTTTTAACATTTCTGATATGCACTTAAAATAATAACCAGAAATCAAAGTAACCAAAAATATCTGAAGCTAATTAAATATTCTTGAAGCTAGCTTTGTTAAAATAATTTTCTAATCATCAAACAAGTTATATATAAATATCAAAAACCAAAAGAAAAAATATAGGATGGGTCAACGGTTCAAACTGGTTTTGGACCCCCCAAAACTGAATTGAACCATTTTTTAACGGTTTTTTTTAAATTGAAACTGAACCGAACCGAATTCAAACCCAAAACCGACTTAAACTATAAAAAATAATTTGAATACGGTTCGAATCGGTTTTTGTGCCCACCCCTAAGTACTAGTGTGTGTTCTCATATCTGGAAAGACATCAAATTTGGCAAAATTGATCTCTAAGGGTATCAGTTGGAGGGTTGGTAATGATAGTGATATTTTGTTTTGGACAGACAATTGGATTCATGATTTTGGGCCGTTTGTTAACTTTTCTAAGATTCCTTTGAATGAGTCTCTTTTGTTTGATAAGGTGAAGGTGTATGTGAAGAATGCTACTTGGGATATTGATACACTGTCTGGTGTTCTTCCTTGGAATGTGGTGCATAAAATTGCTAGTTTGCATATGGGTAAAGGCACTGATAAGTTGATTTGGACGAGTCTTCTAAGGGTGAGTGTTCTGTGAAGGCTGCGTATGGTGTTGAGATGGACTGCGAGGATACTCTTTGGCAGTGGAGGTTTATTTGGAACCTAAAGTTGCCCCCTAAAATTTTGACCTTCTTATGAACTTTACTTCATGGAAAACTACTTACTAATTTGCAGCGTGTCACTAGATGTTTATCTAAGGATCTCTTCTGTCCTCGGTGCCATCTTATTGGCTATAACGGATAATGCTCTTATTGGCTTCAAATGTGTTCATGCTCCCCGACGTCGTATTTTGGGTAAGAATGGTTTTACAGCTCTCAAGTTAAATATGTCTAAGGCTTACGACAGGGTGAAATGCCATTTTCTGAGGGGAATTATGATTAAATTGGGTTTTTCTATTCGGTGGATGGATAAAATAATGAATTGTGTAACTTCTGTTCATTATTCTTTTCTTATCAATGGTGTCATCTGTGGGAATCTTTGGCCTTCTAGAGGTCTCTGTCAGGGAGACTCCCTCTCCCCTTATTTATTTTTGTTATGTGCAGAGGGTCTCTCAGCTCTAATGTGCCATGTTGAATCTAATGGGGATATTTTGGGCCATTGTTGTGGTAGGGGTGGGCCTCGTGTCTCTCACTTATTTTTTGCAAATGATAGCTTATTCTTCTTTCGTGCCAAGGCTTCGGACTACACTCATGTCAAGTCAATTTTGGATACTTATGCGGTGGTATTAGACCAAGTTATTAATTTTAATAAGTCAGCTATGTCTTTTAGTCGGAAGGTCAACCCTGCCATTAGAGAGACACTGGCTTGGATGCTTGGTGTTTGCATTATTGAGTGCCATGCTACTTATTTGGGGGGTTCACGCTTGAAATTGTTGAATCCATGGCCGTTCTTTATGGTCTTCAGGTGGCTTTCGCATCGGGTTTAAAGTGTTTGGAGGTAGAAACCGATGCAGCTAATGTGTTGCATCTCATGCATGCCAATTCGGTTCCTTTGAGTGAAATTGGTTATTTGATTCAAGATATTCAATCTTTCGTTTGTGATCGGTCTTTCAATTCTTCCTTCGCGCATGTTTATCGACCAGTCAATAGAGTACAATTAACTAAGTTTGCTCTTTCTGTAAATCAACAGGTAGTTTGGACGGAGGATTATCCCTCACGTGTTGGGAGTTTTGTTGATTTTGACTTTCCCTATAATCTATAATTGGTCTCGTTGGCTTATGAAATTTCATCCTTAAAAAAAAAAAAAAAAAAAAATTATCAATTTAGTCCCTAACTTCTAGGGAATTATCAAACTTTTAATGTAGTTTCGTTTATTTGTATCCTTGGATCCTAACTTTCTAGTAATGTATCAATTTGGTTCTTCTGTGAGTCAACCGTTAGTCAAACTTAACGGTTTCAGGGGTATTTTTGTCTTTAAATCTATCAATGGATTAACAGTAAATTTTAATGAAATGACATACCTACCCTAGTTAAAAATTTAAAATAAAATAAATTAAAAAGATTAAAAATTAAAAAAAAATTAGTTGGATCTCCACCGTCCATCAAGATTGATGGACAGTGGAGATTATATTGAAATATTTTTAAAAAAAAATTGAAAATCAAATATATTTTTTTAATTTTTTGTTGTTCTTGGTAGAGACCATATTGGTTCTCCACCGTCCATCCATCTAGACGGTGGAGATCCAATCTGGTCTCCACCAAGAACAACAATGACAAAAAAAAAAAAATTTAAAAAATACGAATCTCCATCGCTGGAGATGAAGCGACCTCCTCCTCGTCCTTATGCGAAGCTTATAATTTCTTCAAACACCCAAATAAACCCTTTCTCCCTCTATCTTTCTCTCCAACAATAAATTCCAGGGTCTAGGATTTATTTGGATTGTTTTTTTTTCTCTTTTAAAGAAGGATGGCGTTTTCAACTGGGTTTGCTACATATTTGGTTGGTTCAAAGGTGGAGACAACAGTGTTGTTCAATCCGACGTGGTCTTGCTCTTCTTCTTCGTCTTTTTTAAAGGGTCAACAGATAAGGGTCTTTTGCAAACCAAATCAGAGCGATAGGAGGAATCAAAGAGGAGTTCGATGCGAAGTTGCTTCGGCTCCTGATACCTCCACCCTCTCCGCTCTTAAGCAGCTCAAGACCTCTATCGCTAACCGTAATTTTCTTTTTCTCTTTTCTATTTTCAGTTTTGTTTTTCTTCTTTCAGTGAATTTTGTAATTGCTTGCTTTGAGAGAAGTTGGTTTGGTGAATGAATTGCTTCAATTTGATATGGGTTTTGTGTTTTGATGGGAAATCTTCTTAATAACTTAATTTTATTTTGATCATTGTGTTGTGAAAGAAGTATCAAAAGATAAAAACACAACATAATTATTTTAATGTTTTTTATTACAATGTCACAGCTTAACGACCTTGATTAGCTTGGGTTTGTGTCTGAAATTGGCATCTGGCAATCGAAGATAAACGATGGAGACCCAGTCTCCATCTGCCATGGGTTTTTCATTTTTTTTATTGTTCTTGGTGGAGATGTAGATTGGATCTCCACCGTCCATCCAAATAGATGAGGTTAGGCTTAAGGATACAAAAAAAAAAAAAAAAAATTAAAAAATTTCAATATAATTTCCACCGTCCATCTAGACTTATCAATCTTGATAGACGGTGGAGATCCATTTAAATTTTTTTTAAAAAAATTAATATAAAATGATCATATTACCCTTCTAATTATTAATAATCTTTTTTAAAAATTGAGATTAAAATTGTATTTTTAACCCATTTAAATAGAGTCAAGGGTAAATTTGTCTTTTTGCCAATTTTGTGAGGTTTGACCGTTAGAAAATTAGTCAGAGAGACCAGAATGATACATTTTCAGAAAGTTAGAGCCCAAGGATACCGATAAACGAAACTGTATTAAAAATTTAATAATTTTTCAAAAATTTGGGACCAGATTAATAATTGCTCTTTCTAAAAAGCACACAACTAAATGAGCCTTCAGAATTTTTTTTAATATATTTAATATTTTAAAAAGAAAAAAATATATATTTGAAATATAAATGTAACGTATCCTAAATTCCTAATAATATAAAAAATAAAGTATCATTTAAAAAAAAGTATGACCAAGGGTTACTTGCTTTGATGGCTTGAAAGAAGTTTAAAGGAGGTTCTCCTTCAAGCAACCAATATCCAAAACCTAGGTAGATATATATTTGTACTACTATTGTATATAAAAATATAATTAATGTGGGTAGACTTTTTCAATATTAGGGAGTAAACGGCTTCCTTTATAGAAGTAAATGTTCGAACTTATTAGTAGAAATTTAATCTCGATAGATCCTGATAGTATTTTAACCCAGTAAGTTCCGATAATTATTTAACCCGTAAGGTGTTAAATGTTAAAAAAATAAATAATAAAGTGTGAGAATTCTTAAAACTGAGCACATAAACTTATTAAAATTTATTTTTAATCACATATTTATAAATACTTATTAATAACCACAGTAATATTTTTATTTAAACCCTTACAAAGGGTTAATTTTGAATTTCAAGATCAATAAAATTTGTAGGAAACTGGGAATAATATCCATAAAAAGTTTATAGAAAGACAAAACTGTAATTAGGGGCAGTTTACAAGGGCAAACCGGTCATTTAATCCAGATCTAGCATCGATCCTCTCGTCGTCGTCACACGTAAACAATTCAAATTGCAATCGAAACAATAACAACGACGCCGCTTAAAAGCGGTGAACCAAAAGGCCAAATCTGGACCGTCCAATTGCATTTCCAATCCAACGGGTAAAACTAACGATCCGCGTACTTCAGTACCATTGGTGGATTCTCGACCCCTCTATCTCTCTATATAAACCCTCGACCCACAAGACACACCCTCCTCATTAAAACACGCGAGCCCCCCCCTCTCTCTCTCTCTCTATTGCAAGTTACTATTTTTCAAAATTATTTCTTCCCTTCGGTTTTTTTTTTCTTCTTTTTTGTTTGAGAAATTTCTTGTTGCGATGGCGGGTCGGGGCAAGACACTAGGATCTGGAGCTGCGAAGAAGGCCACGTCACGGAGTAGCAAGGCCGGGCTCCAATTCCCGGTCGGTCGTATTGCTCGATTCCTCAAGGCCGGCAAATACGCCGAGCGGGTGGGTGCCGGAGCCCCTGTCTATCTCGCCGCCGTCCTCGAATATCTAGCTGCTGAGGTATCGGTTCTCCCTCCTCTCTCTGTCTCTCTCTCTTCTCTACACGTTTCTCCATATTTATATATACGAAATTATTTTGTGTAATTGTTTGAAATTATGTTATAGAAATTATTTTAGGGGATTTTGGTACCTTGTTCTTGCAATTTTTTGCTCTCCGTGTGAGATTACTATATTCAATATTTTTAATGTTTCAAGTTTGAGATTGTTTATTTCTAGATCTAGGGTTTTCAATTTCATATATTTTTCTAAAAATTATTGATTATACATTTAGGTGAATATCCGAGCTTGTGAAAAATAGGGTTTTCTGGATCTGCTGCCTCTTGTGATCGATTTTTTTTTTTGACTCGTTCAACGTGGTTCTTCTCTCCAATTCTATGAAATTAGGGTTTGTATATATCTGTTGTCTCAAATTTTCAATTGTATGTAATTTTAATCTCGGAACATGGTTTTTGTGTAGTTCTATGTGAAATTAGGGTTTGTATGGATCTGTGTCTCATGCTCTTGTCTGTTTTCAAGGTTTTCACTTTTGAGATTGACTTTCCAAAATTGTGATGTTACATACTACTTTTTAATCATTTTTTGTCCAAAATTGTGAAATTAGGGTCTGTGTTGTTGTTAGGTTGTTGTCCAATATGCTGTAACTATATTATCTGATAAAAAAGTCTCTGTTTTGTGATCTCAGGTTCTTGAATTGGCTGGAAATGCTGCCAGAGACAACAAGAAGACTCGCATTGTTCCGCGCCACATCCAGCTTGCAGTCAGGAACGACGAGGAGCTCAGCAAGCTTCTCGGAGATGTCACAATCGCCAACGGTGGTGTGATGCCAAACATCCACAACCTCCTCCTCCCCAAGAAGGCTGGAGCCTCTGGATCCAAGGCCACCGGTGACGATGACAATTGAAAAGAAGTGTCTTTGTTAGTTTTTAGTTTTTGTTGTTCTTCTTGAAACTTCAAGAGTTAGTAGTTGAGTCAACAACCATTTTAGTTCTTCTCTCTGTAGTGTTTTAGGGTTTTTAATTCTGATGAGTAGTATTGTG